>CM060871.1:11028052-11515202 GCA_030737845.1 Acorus calamus | reverse complement strand
ACTGTTCCACATCACTACAATTCTATAACATCCTCAGTCATCCTCAGTAAATAAATGCCAAGACATAGATGATGCCAGATAACCATCAAAAAAAAAAAAAAGATGATGCCAGAAGTATGGTGCCATTCTTACATTCACTTAAATGCACTACATATTTGCAGGTATATTACTTTTTTTAAAATCTTGATTCATTTATTTGTCTGGATTGTTCTGTCTCTTCCTGCAGTGTCATTCAATTCTGTGCCACAGCATTTGGGTACTATGCACAAGCCACAGCCGCTCAGGAAATATTTGGCCACACACTGGAGTCTCTGCGTGGAATCAAGTATCTTTATAGGTTAGTATATGCAGCGGTTAGTAGGGTAATAATAAACTGAGTCAAGGCTTGACACAGCTGTGTAAATACCTCTGTGTGTCAATATTTTCCATCAAGACATCTATATGATGCGGTATTACCTTTCATTTGCAGGTATAACTTGTTTCAGTATGCATTCGTGATCTTAGCTGGAGTGACATTTGTGTACTATGCAGCATTTGTAAGTTGTGCTGTGTGCAATGTCAATTTTTGTTGGACCGGCAATGCACTGGTTGATGGTTGATGTTTTTTTGTTTATTTATTTTCAGGGATGGAGAAAGAGAAAGCCGAGAGGCAGACTCGTTCTTTCAAACTAAAGTGCTGGATGCAGGTGGTGCTTTTCACCAAGTCTCGTGCTAATCCTTGCATTTTGGAGTGTTGATTTGAAATTTGGTGTATGAATAGTTTTTGTTGTGGATTAATATTTATGATCAAGAGAAGGTGGCCGTTTGTACTGAAACACAAAATGTTCCCCCATCAATGTCGCAAGAGCAGGAAGATCCAAATTTGTACTTGCAACAGGGCTGTCTGTGCAGTTGAAACTATGATTATGTTGGGTTTCTTTTCTTTTATTTAATTCATATCTGGCTACCTTCATTGTAATCTGAAAACAGAGTTCTTCTAGACTTATGGAGCCAGTCTCCTGCACATATGTACAATTCTGTTTTTTTTTTTTTAATACTTTATGATTATTGATTAGCCATGTTACATTTGTGAAATTGAGCTAAGGTGATGTCTTTATAGTGAATGTGTAGTGGTGAGAGGAGCAAGCCGGATGCGTGATTGATTGCTGTCATTGTGGGGTTGAAGAGGTTCAAATTTGATTTCCAAGTGTCCATGGAAAACCTGAATGTTTCCATTGCCTGTTGCATCTGCTTGAAGGGGTGGATTCTTGCATATAAAGCTATGACAAAAGAGGAACCCAGGATATGCTAGTTTGAAAAAAAGCTGGTCAATAGATAGTTTTTTTTTCCATATTTATTGACATGTAGTTTAAACGTATATTCAACCCACAAAACAAATTAGAAGACTGATCCTCCATAGCTTATGCAAATCAAAATGATGAGTGTGCACTGTGCAGGAGCCGAGGTTAGTGAAATAATTTTTACATCACCAATCCATCTTCTAACACGTATGCGCACACAAAGCATACATGAGCATGGAAACAAGTTGCATTTTACACAACATCCCATGATTTAGGGAGACCGAAAGATGATGGGATGTTCAGTCTTTGATTGCACATATTCCGCTATTGCAGAAGTCTGCCAATGGATATCTATAAATTAGCAAAAGCAGGGTTGCAAGATGATGATGCAATAACAAATTCAATTTTATGACATTAGGAAGAGCAGAGCCCTAAACTGACTGGAAGGTCACAGGAGCTCTTCTATCCCCCCCCTCCCCCCCTTCTTTTTATATTTATCCATTGTTTTCTGATGCATGAGCTGAAAGTATACTATTCAAAAAACAAATTAATCTACTGATGTAAGGATTCCAAATAATTCTGGATGACAAAATAATGAACATTAAACTGAGTGTATGTAATGTATAATTATGTGGAAATAGATTACGCTTCAATCTACTAAACTACTACTGAACAAGTGAACAAAACCACTCAAATGGGAATGACTAGACCTTGGAAATATTTATTCCTACTTAGCTGCTCTCCATTTGCAACCCCCATAGCATTACCCACCACAATTGAACAAAACATGCATGGAATTTGCTTTGTATTGATCCTGCATAGTAAATAATTATTCAATAAAATTCAAAGATGATGAATAATCGATTTCACCTTCTTTGGAAAATTCAAACCTTCCAAATGACGGGCAATAACTATGATCATTTAGATGCTAAAGATCCACTGCTATTTTTATCCAACTGATCTTCATATTCTATGGCAGGCAACATTATGAAGCACAAATAACATAAATTCTTCCACATTCCATATGGGTTATCAATAAAGATGGCAAAAGATAACTCTTATTTGCAGGATGGAGCATACAAATGCACAAGAAGCAATTACACAATGCATTGACTGCCTTGGGATCGGTCCCGTTAACCAATTCTGGCCAAATCTTGTCTCGTTATTTGAAGATGAGAATTCCTTAGACTCCAGGAAGTCTGACAATGCTGTATACTTTCAGCACTTATCTTCTGCTACTATATAAATATGCTTCCAGGTTAAGGAATGTAACCAAACAGTCAGTGAAGATCAATTATCCTGCTATTTTCTTGATTGTTGACATGCCGCATTTCGTCATAAGCAGAGCTGACTAAAATTTTCTGCTGGTGAGCAATTTCATGTTCATCCCTTTGCTCAATTGTCTTGTGGCCACACATCATCTCAGTGGCTCCTTGGAGACATACACGAAAACTGTTATACTCCTCTGATTTCCAAGGTTCCGCTGCAATCTCTCTTCCCTTACGTATGCCACTGTGTTGAATGGTCTTCCTTGATAACTCGCCCTTTACTATCTAAAAGGTATCAATAGCAGTTAAAATCATAAACAAGAAAACAAAAATTGATAGCATTGTTAAGCATAAAACAAGAAACTATTCTACCTCAATTAACGAACAGATCGTCCTAGAAACACGGACATTAAAGGTTAGCTTAGCTCAGAACAACATGTGACATCAGAAAATGAGGAAGCCAATAACCTCAGGTTTCTTAAGATATACATAACTTCTTTTTTTTTTTAAAGAACTGGGAGATGAAAAACTTTCCAAATAAAAGAGCATTATGACTTGACTGTTTGGTGATTATGGACACATCAATTACAAGCACCACAAGTTTGTCCAAACATCTATTGAAAAGAATTCCCCTGGAAGCTAGAAAAATGTATTCACATTTTTAACTTCACTAATGTCTTCGACCACCTGACATAAATATGCACATACTGTGGATTCATGGTGTGAGGGAATAAAATGCAGACATAACCCAAGGTGAGTGTAATCGTTGCCTGGAAGGACATTGATTGTGTGTCAATCAGTTTTCCTTTTGTTTTTACCTTAGCATTATTGAAGTGGAGAATAAAGTGACATTGTTTTTTTTTTTTAAATGAAGAGATTGGGACGGATGTCCACCTATTTTATTAAAATTGATAGACAATAGGCATCCAAAAGAAAAAGGATGCAAGTTGTCTCCACAAAACAAAGTTAAAAAAGAAAAAGAAAAAGAAAAAGAGACTCCCCAACAAAACTTCCCCTATTCAAATGAAAAATCTGAGGAACAATAGAGTAGAACTGATCATAATCCAGGTGAGATGCCGACTTCAAGATAGGTCTGACATACAAAGAATTTACTTCCTCAATGTGTATTGAGTTAAATCCTCAACACACAGACTCAAACATCTCCAATTTGGACTGTTCTAGGTTTCAATTTGAGAATCTATAAGTACACAAATAAGAAAAGGCATTTACAAAAGTGGAGGAACTGCAAACTTCTATTTTCTGATGGAACTTTCTAAAATAGGAGTATGAGTATAGTAGGAGTAGTGTGTGAATGTGAGTCTAGATTTGAGCAGAACAGTTAAAAGGAATAGAACAAAAGGCAGGATAGCCAATCTAAATGCACCCAAAGGATCAAGTGTCACAAGACTGCATACTTTACTTTCTAATTTCTTAAGCAGAGTGTCTTAGTTTGAGATTTGTAGGAGTTGTGTTTGTATGTTAACAGTTTTCCGATGTGTAAATTAGCAGTTCGGCTATTATATAATGGTTTATTAACTGATTTCCATGACCGAAACTACTTGACCAAAAAGGGTGCAAGGTGCACCACTCGGGGTAATCACTTTAATGTCATTGAAATTTGAACAGTTGGCCCATGGAAATCCTATCTGCAGCATGAGCATATAATTCTCGAGCATTTTATCAATCTACTGTGAATAAACATTTTCGTGAGATAATTGACCACTTGGAACTAGCAAGTGTTGCAAGCATATTGCAATTGCAATGGATTCGGTGCCTGAGTTATATACCCAAATGAAAAGAAAAGTCTAAAAATTTTGAACAGGTACCATAGCACTTCACATCTCAAAACAAATTCCCCTGGATGATGGTTGTTACTTAGCTGAAACAAGTGAGAGGTAGTGTACAGATTAATAACTGATGTGAACAGTATAAAAAACCATCCCCAACATGGATTTGTCCCCTCTTATTACTCATCATCGGCAGTGAAGTATCTTTTTTTTTTGTTTTTTTTTGGGGGGGGGTAGAGAATAATAAACATACATGTTTCTGCTTAAAATCCAATATTTCTATTTAAGTTTTGTCTTCTTTTACTGCACAAAACAAAAATTGTCTTCTCATTTGGCTCTCTGAAAACATCAAGGTAAGCAAAGACCTGCTCCTTTCATTTTAAATTTTCTACTGGGACAGAGACGGTCTAACAATCAAGAAGATGAGACCTAATTAGCATATCTCATTTCCTGGTTCCCTGGTGAATGGTATAATCAACAAGTTGATGGGGGAAACACAGAATCACATCAAACACACGAGAAACAGTACAGCTAGGTCAACACAGAGGCATGGTCGGTGGGTGATTCATAAAAGAAATCCGGATATAGGCTCAGACAGACCTGGAGCATGGAGGGATTGAACTTGGGGACCCCGATCTGCGCGACAGTGAGGGAGCCAAAGAAGTTGCCAAGCAGGGCGGCCCCTGCCACACTGAACCCGTGGACCATCCCGGTAACAAGACCCCCAAGGAAGCTGTCCCCGGCACCAGTGGGGTCGATCTGCACGGCTGGGAATGAAGGGACACGCAGCTCGCCGTCCTTCCAATAGACCCTGCACCCGTCCTTCCCATCTGTGATGATGACGCAGCAGTGCTTGCGGGCCTCCTCGATTTCAATAAGAGGGGACTCTTCGGCGGAGGCCTTGAGGAATCCGATGCGGGGGAGGAGATGGGAGAAGCCACTGTCCCTGAGGGGGACAAGGCGGACGGTCCCTCCGTCCTCTTCATCAAACACGCGTATGAGGGCCTGAATGTCCACGAAGACCACGCGACAGAGATCGAGCATGCGCTCTAAAGTCTCAGGGGAGATCTCACCACCGACACCGACGGCAAGGCCGAAGCTGAACATCCGCCCTCCCGGGAGGTCAGAGGGGGAGATGGGATCGCAAGATCGGACGCGCTTGAGGACGCGATCACGTCGCCCGACATCGTCGTCGTTGTTATTGTCGATGAAATGGGCGTGGAAGAGGGTGGTAGAGGAGGAGGAGAAAATAGGGGGGTGGGAGGAGACAGAGGAGAGGTAGGCGAAGTCGGAGCCGACACGGGAGACGCAACGGACGGGGAGGGAGAGGGCGTCGAGGACGTTGGTTGTGAAAGAGGCGGCACCGCCGAGGCCCTCACCAATGACCCTTCCGTCCGTGTAGAGGACATCGTGGCAGTAGTTACCGACCACAAGACCCTCCTCCGCATGATGGGAGATCCGTTCGCCTCCATCAGCGAGTGGTGTTTCTTTTGTTATCGCCATTATCGAGAGAGAAGCAACAGTTGCGTCCTCTATTGTTTAAAGCTGGGATCCAAAAATTGTCGATCACATAAATGACAAACATGAGGGGCACGCCTACCCAGTCAGGTCAAGCAGAGAGAGAGAGAGAGAGAGAGAGAGAGAGAGAGATACATGGAGGATTGTGGGGTGCGAAGTGGAAGAAAGACAGGCGTCCTACATGGCGCCTATGCAGAACGGCCTACCTCTCTCCCCCCCCCCGCTTCGTCGAAGGTTGAGTAATAGTTGACATTTTTATTAAGGGAAAAATCCATCCAACCCCCTGAAATCTCACTGAAATCCATAGAACCCCTTATTTTTCTTAAAATCCATATAACCCTGCGAAAACACCTAATAAATCCACATAAACCATGAATAAAATTTTCCTTAACAAATGATAAATATTTTGTGAATATTTCATTTGGTTAACCTTGACTGAAAACACAATGTGCTAAAAATTTATTACAATGTGTTTAAAATGTAAAAAATCCTATAAAAATAACAATTTTTACCATATCTGGATGTATTATAAAATCCTATCCGGAATGATAAAATCGTCATTTGTATAAGAATTTTCACATTTTTAACACATTATAAGATTTTTTGATATACTGTGTTTTCTTCAGGGGTTAATCAAATATAATATTCACGAAAATCTTCATCTATAAATGCAAATTTTATATGAATTTTAGTAAGTTTATAGGGGGTTATATGGATTTTCCCCTTTTATTAATTAATTTTTTTATAATAATTCCCCTTTTATTTTTTTTTATTTTTTTTGGTTTACAAGGCCCTGAACAGGGCAAGAGTCCCTAATACATAACAAACTAGGACTCACTAGGACAGAAACACAGAGGCCACCAGGGGCCAGAGAGCAGTGGGCCTAAGCCCACGAGACCAAGCCCAAAGGGCTGAAATTGCCTGGCATCGACTTGCCATGGGCAAGATTCGAACCCGGCATCCCCGTCACACGGGGGTGTCCCTTGACCACCCGGCTAAGCCGGTACGGGACAATAATTCCCCTTTTATTAATTGAACAAAATGCACGACCCGGCAAAGTAGAGTACGTCGGACTCGGTCGAATTGATTGATGGGACTAGATTTCCTCAATGGACCCCCTCATACATACACGTGGTTGCTTGTCTTGCCGTTCCCTTGGTTGGTTTGGCCTCTTCTTTGGTTTTTTTTTTTTTTTTCAAGTGTATGGAACAGTTTTTGACTTTGTGTGAAGTTTATTTTTTAAAATTATTTATAAACAGAAAAATTATAATAAAAAGCTGTAGAGAAATTTATATAAAAAAATTATAAAAAAACAAATCAATTTTACAATTGTATAACCAAATACGACGTAGTTGTTATTATAGCAATTGAAGCTTAAATTAGCAATGAATATTATTCAAAGTTTCAGCAAATTTAAGAAAAATATGCATCCCATAGATATGGTTACTTTCCTTCTATAATAATAAGAAAATTGATACGTATTCCATTCAGTACCTCGTAAACTTGTTCAACCCTGTGAGGGCATTTGCTCAAGGTGTCCAGTCAAATAAAATGTAAGTGATTTTTTTAGCATATGAAAGACAACACATCATGAACACAAAAGTTTTAGCACTCCTAATTGTTACTGGTGTATTTAGCATATGAAAGACAAAACACATCATGAACACAAAAGTTTTAGCACTCCTAATTGTTACTGGTGTACTAGCTAGCATATCCAGTCTCTTCTAAACATGAGAGCTGCAACATGAACGCCTATTTTGGCCCCTGAATCATCTGATGCATTCCAAGTTTTCACACTGGTTGTTTATCTTGAATTACAATTAGCCCATAACATCAACAGCACAAAACAAATTTTGCTAGTAAAATGCATCACAGGCATTCAGCAAATTGGACAGCCCTGGCTCAAGTCCATTGATTCAGCAGTATAACAATTATTGAAAATCATCGCAATCTGTTGCACAAATGTTCTGAACTCGAATAACAGAGGAATACAATTTCACAGTAAATTACTAAAATAGAATACAAATAAAGCATTAAAAAGGAACATCTGATAATTACTTGATCAATAATTCAGAATAACTTGATATGGGTCACTTATAATATCATGAACAGTGTTTTACACCATTCTTCTCCATAAATCAATTTTATGACACACAAACTCAACCCCTCTTTATGGAATTTTCAAGTGTACATAAATAATTTAAAAAAGACAATCCAATGTGACTTCCAAGTGGATATTGCCACCTGACTTATTACTCTGTGAACTGGAAAAAGAATAAGGAACAAAGATAAAGGTGTTTCTACGATTTCATTTTTCTGACCATTAGTATGTAAGGAACTTTCTAAGCTGCAGAAACCACAATGCAATCTGCATAAAAAAAAGACGAGCTTCCAGAGAAATCTCCTCCAACCATATGCTTATCTTTGGTAGAAGGGATTTCTTTTGCAACCATTTTGTTTCGATTACTGCCTCAGAAGACACCCTCCCTATGATCAAGAATGTCTCAAGAGAAGTCCCCTGCAACTGCAAAAGAGTGCCTACTGTGAGGGTGGTTTGAGAAATTTTAAGATTAAGTAGTTTGAAATTCCCTGAATTTTTTTTTAAATTAGCAATCTTCTTGTTACAGGGAATAAACAGAGTATTGATCAGGGATTATCTCAGCCCCACACATCTCAATCCATATTGGTACACTACAAGATCCATGTTACATTAGATTCATCCAAGTGCTAATGTGGACAGCTTAAGACTTCGCAAATAAAAAATTCTCCTTCAATCCTTTGCAGTGATCAAGCAAATTTACAAAGTTGTAATCTTTCAAAGCTTCACTTTAACCAGATTCTACAACAAAGTAGTATCAATCTGGGAGTCTACTCTGAAAATATGAAGTCTTCATCCACTAGAGAATCAAGGTAAAAGTTATATTTTAGTTGACAGATTTCATTAACTGTAGTTGGTACTAGGAAAATCAACTTTAGATATTGCACAAAGAAGAACTGATGTAATTTCAAATGTTTTTTTTTTAACGAATCATTCAAAAAATTGAATTCTAGAGATGCGAAAAACTTATCTTATAGTTAAGACACTAGAATATCATGGGACTCCCTTTTCAATGTATTCCACTGACTCACTCGTGTATGTAACTAGATGCTTAGTCATGTCTTAATATTAAGATAACAGTTCCCTACCAGGCAATGGTTGACAGCCCTCACACAGTCATTTGTTTTAAGCATCAATAAAATTACACGAGGAAGCCTCCTCAGCAACTCCGAGATCTGTGAGAAATATTGAGAAGCATACATCTGCCAAAGGAAAGAACGAAACATAAGCAAAGAACTGATGGGAAAAATAGTACCGATTGCACAAAATAATAGTGCAAGTTTTTTTATTACTGAAATCGAACGTATCAAACAAGTAGTATAAGCTACAAAGAAGTTGGAGCTTTAAAAGTCACTGACATGTCTAGATATACAAACTACAAAATTACTTCCCTATGCTAATGGATGACGAAAATATTGAGACAATAAAAGATGATGCTAACATATGAATCTTATTAGCTTTTCTTATTGGAAAAAGGAATCTTATTAGCTATAATAGTCACTTGAAGTGATCAAATATAAAATAAAGTCCTTGAGGTAAAATATGGAGTATTTTATATAGATTCGAACTGTAGAATCAAACAAACTTTATATAGAATTATATTCCATGTAGTAGAGAAACCCATTAACAGATTTAGCTGTTTTATTAAGAAAGCTTAAGTAATTTCATCGGACAAAGCATAAAAATTGATCTAAGGAATAAGACAGATAATGATTGACACGGTTCCTAATGCTGTAAAGTGTGTTACACAACACAAGGAAGTGAGATTCACTTTCCATATATACTGAAGTAATCATTATAAATATGTCTACATGTTTACTGAGAATAGCGTTGTTGAACTAAGAAATGACCTGAAGTTCCAAACGATCACTATCATTCCCTTCTAGAGCCAAATGATTGACAGATGGATCACTGACTCTATTCCATGGCCGCATTGTAAGAATCCCAGCAAAAAGTGCATAGAGATCCTCCCCAGCACCCAGTTTTACACTGTTCTCCTTTATAGCTTTAACATCAGCAAATATCAGCGCCTAGAACAAAGAGCAATATGAGACAGGATAAAAGCAGGAGGGAGAAAAAGTTGCATTAAAGTATCAGTCTTTAAAATCAAACAATATACCTTCCAAAGAGCTGCATAGTTAGTTCTTGTCTGATAATCCAGCTCCTTGTATAGACCATGGTCAAGCAAAATCAACTGTGGTTTTCTCTTGCCTGTTGATATGAAATTTTTAAAAACAGCAAATTTAAAATAGTTTTAAGAGACTGAAATAAACATAGAAATCAGGGTAACAACTCCATTCCGCAATTTGAACCTTAAAATGTTGGGCATAAGTTTGACATAAACATGTTACCCATAAGCTTGAATTCTTGAATAATATCAGTCATCCCAATAAATATCATTTTTCTGGGAAAGGTACATGATTATCAGGACTATTCATTTATGAATGTGGAAGGTGCAGCCACCCAGTGTAACTAAAAGCTTTTATTCCAAACAAAAAAAAATACAAACAATGAAGGAGATAAGAATACTGAGATGCCAAAGAGACACCCAACCCAAGACACAACCACCCTTTCCAAGCCCATAAACGATTTAGGCCAACAACAATCAAGGGTCTCTATTTTATCTATCACCCTGAATCCCTTACTACACATCAATGAGGATCCCTCTACCATAGAACCAAACCTTTGAACCAAGGGAGTAAGCTTAGTCAAAGTGGCAGCACCAGCAGAAAAGATGGCCGGAACAACGACAACATTAAGGGCAGCATACCCTGCTTAGCCATCAGGCAAAAAAGCACATTGTATGGATACCGTCAGATATTTGGAAACCCATGCAGGATCAATAGTCAGTTGTTTAGTTTATTCATTTTTTTTACTAGTTTGCTAGCTATTCACCCATATGTAACTGTGGAAATCTATGATTAAGAATAAGGTTATGGGTAAGATAAAAATAAGTTGTTAGAATAGAGGATTAAGGACTTTGTTGTAACCCACTACTAGTTGAAGGAAACTGTCAGCCTGGGTGATAGTCATCCAGTAGCCATCCGCAGTTCCAATGGCCTAACAGTTTCTAGAATCTTCCATATGGCAATGGTACCAACCTTGAGCCCTGAATCCCTTGGATCTAGTGTCTTGATCATCAAGTCTTGTAAACATCTTTCAGTTGTTTGGTAAAGATTCCTATCTCTCTATAACTTGTATCTTTTTTTTTGGAGGAATTTAAGGTAGGAACTTCATTTATAATATGATGTCCCTTGAAAAAAACAGAAAAGAGGAATCTCCAAAATTAACAAAGAAAAAAGATGAAAAAGAGAACAAAAACAAAACATAAAATGTGAGACAATCATTAACAAAGAAAAAAGATGGAAAAAGAGAACAACAACATAAAATACCAGCTCCAAAGCTAGGCAGATCGCATTTTATCTTTTCTTTTTTTTTCTTTTTTTCTTTATCTTTGTATGGAGACCCCGCATCTCCTTTTGTTTTGGGGCAACTTTTGTTAATAAGATTGCTCGTAGAAAATGTAGCAGGCCCAGTAACATTATAATATATTGTTTTCAATGTAAGAAGTGAACTGAGACAAAAACATCAGCAATATACAAGAGATTGCTTTATCCAAAAGCCAGATGCTATCAACTCACCGAATAGGCTCCATTTACTTGATGGCATTGGACGAACCATCAGGTTAGCAGCATGCGGATCACAGTGCACAAATCCATGTCTAAATGTCATTTCAGCAAAAGCAAGGCTCACCTGCACAATTTCACATAAAAGTTTGCAACGGACAAAAATATCTATTTCCACTAAACATGATGTAAAATAGTTTATGATTAAGTTGTTCGTACTAGCTTTGCAACATCAGTTGGTTGAATCCCAAGTCTTCGGATGGCGTTTACATCTGTTATGCCTGCACCTTCCATGAACTCCATTGTCAATAGTTTAGATGTGCTCAGATTCCAATATACTTTTGGAGCATATATGTAGTCTGCGATACGAGGAGAGAACCTTCTAAAATTATCCAAACATTTTTCGCTGTTCTTGGCCTCAATTAAGAAATCTAACTCCTGATACCCACAAGTTAACTGATCAAAAGGAGTCCTTGAGAATGTATATTGTTCAAAAAAAAAAAAAAACAATTAGAAAAGAAGCAAATTTAATAAAAATTCACAGTTATAATAATAATAATCAAATTTTAGTCTAAACAAGGCAATAATTTATCCAATTTTTTTATGAAATCACGAGTGAAAATAATAATTCATATCATCAATTTTATCAAAAATAGCTTCTCAACAGTCTGTTTCGCTATATGAGTCCGACTCGGAATATTGACTTTCCATCCACAGCTTATTACCTTGACACCAACCATACCATAAAAAATAATCATAAAGCCTTGTCCCACTAAACTAGGTCAACTTGAAGTACGATTTGAGAAAAAGTCTCTGATCAGCTGTCAGCCTGATGACCACTATAATCAGTTTTCCTCAATCAAGGTAAGTACCAAACACTCTTCTGGAAAACTTTGACATCAATTATTTCCAGTTTCTGTAAGTTCAGAACTTCCTATGTACCTGCCGATCTCTCTCCTCTTGAAGATATACATTTCTAAACATGTCGGGCTACGTCCTGCCACACATGACATATCCCATCTCAATAATTCTTCTAGAACTTACTCTCCTTCTAGGGGGATCTTAAGCATATGTAATTCTAAACCTGTCAGTCTATGTTCTCCCACATACGTCATACAGTCATACTCATCTCAATGACTTCATCTTTGCCACTGACACTCATGTTGCTTTAAGATGCCCAACATTCATAACAAGCATAACTGTTAAAGTTTTTGTACCGTATATTGTTTCCTTAGGTCTTGCTAGTCTATATTGATCACTTAGCAGTGTTGAAACTCTCAAGTCACAGAGATGAACCTCAAGTCTCTAATCCCAGGCAACGGACCAGTGTATATCAGACAAATGGTGGGGGAAAAATTCATTGTACAATCTTCAAGCATACATGCATAAATGAAGATGCCAATATAAACATTCAAGAGCTTGAATTAATTTTTTTATTAAATAATAGACAGTAAAGCAACTTACCTTTGGTAGACTGTCATGTATTTCATCAACCAACCACCTGGGATTTTCAAAGAAATTATAATTACAAAAGGTTATGAAACTTTAAACTACTTATATGCATAAATGCACAACCTCATGAATTGGATGAACAACTAATTTTCTGTATAAATGAGTACATCAATGCAAAGACATGAATTACATGACTTTGGAGCTCCACCCCTTGGGCAACAATGCCTCAACCCTTCACCCTTGTATGCTAGTGGAGACTACATAGCTTGTCACACCACTGAAAACCTCCTTGGTTTCGAATCCAGGGTGGAGCTTCAACAAAGCGCATGTCCTCATGCATATGTATGAATACTAAGAATGTAACACAGAAGAAATTAAGTTTCCATGCACACCATTAACATGCAGTCATGCACTGAATGAGCACACATGAATGCATGATTGTAATGGTAGAACCCATGCCCATAAAAATCCAGTAAATCATATCATTCTTATAAAAATCAAAATTACCTATAATCAAATGAAGGGAAACACCAGTGGAGGAAATTGACTATTGATTCCACAGTAGCATAATCAGCAAGAGCGGTATCTGTCATGTGAGTGTGCTGAACCTGAATATTAAGAAAATAACAAAAATGAGGATGGCCCTAATAAACTTCTAAGCCTCCAGAATTAATAAATTCCACTTCCATGACATCAGAGGGAGTTGAAAATCTTTGAAAATAGAAAATTTGACACCAACCTTAACAGCAACTTTTCTCCCATCATGTGTACGAGCAGCATGAACTTGTGCCAGGGAAGCACTTGCCAATGGAACAGGATCAAATTCCATAAAGACCTGCCCGCCAAAAATATATTGTGTCAACATAAAAGAGTTACACTAATACAATAATTGAATCAAAGCTTTTGAATAGATAAACAAGAATACAGCAGTGATCTCAAGTAATTTACTCTATGATGAAACAAATACAACATGATAAATCACCTTTACTTGAAAAAAATTGCGTGAAAAAGAAATCACTCCATAGCAGCATATGAATAGAAGCATCAAACACGTTTCCCTTATTTTAAATTTCAAATGTAGAGTTACCCAAAAAAAGGGGAAAAGATAAAGAAAAAAGATTTGGGATCAAACCTCATCCGGGAGCTTTCCAAGCTCTTTCTTGAATACTTGACATACTTGATCATAAGAGGAAACTGGGCATCTATTCAGCATAGAAGCCCTCATTGTATGTACATATTCCTGAGGAACCACATATTCCTACAAAAAAGACAAAGTGCATGTATATTGGGTAAAACCATGGTGAATAAGTGGGTGATTTAATAACATGATGCAAACAAAAGGTGAAGACAAAGGCAACAGGGAATGAAAGAAAAAAAAATATTACCAGCTGACCAATGTGCTGACCGAGTTTGATATAGATACCCCCATTCCTGAAACACAATTCCTGAAGCCTGAGAGCATTTCTAAGATGGGCTTCATGTTTGGCTTTCAACCTCTCAGCACTTCCTTCAGGGAGTCCCCACAGTGAATATTCATAGTCTGAGAGACAGAACAAAAGCACCACCCTGAATTAATTTGTTGGGAGGTACAACGCATGGTTAACGCCCACCCAGGCAACAACTCATGAATGAAGAGGGGGGAAAATATAGAGGACTGACCGAAGGCAATGGATGCCACGGTGAAGGAATCACGGACGAGGCGGAGCGGAACTGTTGTGCAGATCTTGAGAGTGGTGGCCGGGTCGTCGGAGGTGGCGACCGAGGCGGCAGCTGCTCCACCTCCAGCGACGGTTGCAAACGCGGCCAGCCTCCAAGCCGCCCGCCTCAGAAGCCCCATCCTGCTCCCAATCAAACCCTAATACCCCAGTTTGAACGTTTTAATTCCTTCCTTGGCTGCCATGCCAACCGGTTTTACACAGTCGGGTCGAACACAGAGCGGGTCATCTTTCTATCGGGCAGGGTCGTTGGATCCGAGTCATTCGGAGAAAGGAAGGAATAATGAAAGAAAGGAGCGGCGAAAGAGGAAAGAGGCGATAGCTAAAAATAGATAGATATGACGGAGAAATTGGCACCTGACAAGCGCCACAGCTTCTTTCATGGCGGTAATTTTCTCTCTCTTCTTATTATCTGTATTTCTTATGTAATTAGGATATTGATCTATGTGGTGATGGTGATTTGAGGATAAACAGAGCAGAAGGTGTTTGAATGGGACCAGACACTTGAGGAGGTTGATATTTACATAACTCTGCCTACCGGTGTTCCCTCGAAGCTATTCTTCTGCAACATCCGATCCACACACGTCCAAGTCGGCATCAAGGGCAACTCCACCCTCTACCTTGACGTCCGTTCTCTTTCTTCTATTTTTTTTTTTTTTACAATCTTCATCCCTCTGTGTATGTGCGTGTGTGTTTGATGTGTGTATTTGGATGTCCTGCAGCATGATCTCGCCTCTCCTGTAAAGACTGACTCTTCATTTTGGACCCTCGGTATTTTTCATTTCCAAACTGATTTTATTTCACTCTCTTCTTTTAAGTATCATCATCATTGTTGTTGTTTTATGATACACCCTAGAGACCAGGGTTAAGAGGAAAAATGATCTACGGGCATAGATGGTATGAGGTCATTGTAACGGGCATGATGAGGTTGCTCGGATGATGATGCATGTCATACCTTTTGGTATATGGCACAAGGGATGACTGATGGTGCCTTTGGGCAATTAGATTTTAGATTTTCATGCTGCAGTCTTTCAATGTTGAACCAGAAGTTAAAAATCCACTTTCCTAACACCAATTAGACATCCACAATTCAACATTCTTTAATTTTTTGTTAAGATAGTTTATAACCTAGCACTCCTCAGTGTACATTAACACCCGTCAACCACTGGGTTGTGGTTATGAATCAATCTTCAATGCTATCAAGGCACGAGAAACATGCAGGGGATGCATCTGAGTATATGGAAGTAGGGCAGCAGAGCACAAATTACAATGTCCCTGCAATATACTCATCAACTTATTTTTTAACTATATGTATTGTCTATTACGCCGATGATCAAGTGTAGAAGATTTTTATGGAAGATTGGGCCATATTTCATTGGCTGATGAACATATGCCCCTTGTACAATCAAGTTTGGAAGTTGGGTCACATCGTTATAGGAACAGGGATTCCAAATTGCCAAACAAAATCCTTCTTAATGCTATGAATTTTTGTACACTATGCAAAAATTGAGCAAAATGAAAAAGATTAAATGATACTTGTGTGTGGTTATTGATATGGGGGTTAGAGTGACACAAGATATGTCATTCTTGATTATAAAACTCTGTTTTATTTAACTTATTCATGAAGAAAGGTGAAGACTGATCGACGAGATGGGGAATTCTTAGCACGATATGTCGTTCCTCGGATGACATTGTTTAGACACACCTATTGATAATTGATTGATACAACTGCAATAGCAAATGAAAGAAAAGGCATGCAAAATGTTTCCTTATGGTAGGATACTTGAGTAAAGCAAACTGGAATCTATTAAATCACAATGCACATTTTTTCGAAGAAAGATTGGAGCAATTATAGTAAGATAATGCCCCTCGAAATACAAAACCTCCCAAAAAAAAGTGAAAGGAAAGGAAGAAGAGCCCTTGGGGGAGCAAATCCCCTTTGCCATTCTAATATTTTATATAGTTACGAGGGGACACGTGAGTATACATCTTCCGTGCTAGTCTAACATTTTATATACTTACTGAATCGTCAGTTTTGGTAGCAAGTATTATCTTTTGAAAAAATATAATTTTGGATATTGCAGAAGATGGAACCATGCACATAACCTTACAGAAAAGGGACAAGGGCCACACATGGCCTTCACCTATACTTGGTCAGGGTCAGCTTGATCCCTACACAGTGGATCTTGAACAGAAGCGCCTTATGCTACAGAGATTTCAGGAAGAGGTTAGTACTGTTTTTTTCAATATATCAAATATAGCACTCTTATTTTTATTTTATTTTATTTTTTATTTTTTAATTTATTCTTCCTCACCCCTACTTTTAGTGGTTTTACCTTTTAACTTTGTGATGTGCAAACATCTATGGGTTTTTTATGACAATGAAAAACCTCTACCCCCGTTTGGATACATAATATGACTTATTCTTGAGTATACAGTTATTCTGGCATAAGTGGGTATAAATAAGGATAAAGTGATTTTATGTTTGGTTGTGATTAGAATTATTCACGTTGGGAAACATAATAATAAAATTTTTATTGTTCGAGTAAAGTGTGGATAAAAATTTATAAAAAGTGAAAAAATAATGATAGTTGAGTTGACAGGTGATTTATTAGAGGTGACAACAGTTGATTTGACAGTGGACCCTTATATTCTTTGCGTGGAATAACCTGGAATAACTTTAATTCCAGGGGTTGGTTGGAATTCATATATTACTTTATACCATTTATTCCGACGTAGTTATCCCTGGGTATTCCCTGCATCCAAATAACAAAAAACACATATTATGTTTTATTCTCACTTATTCCTTGGGCTATTCCATATCCAAATAGGGGATTTAAAAGGATTACCAAATGCTCAAGGTAAAAAAAAAAAGCTTGTTTTTCTTCTTCACTAGTTTAAATTAAGGTGGGATCTGCTCTCCATCTTTATCCTTATATGTAAGAGTGATTCAGGCATGGTCCAAGCCATGTTAGTTGATAAGAGAGATCTCCCAACCCATGGAGTACTCAATCCCGTTGAGTCTGATCTCCATTTCTCTTTTGTTGCAGAATCCAGGTTTTGACTTCTCGCAGGCCCAATTTAGCGGGTCGTGTCCCGATCCAAAGACATTCATGGGTGGCGTACGCTCCACTTAACCTTTGCTATAATTGTGTACCTACTATTCAAGCAATGCCATGGTGATGATGGATGACTGAGCAAGGATAATTGACTTTTTACCTATACAAATTTGTGCATTTCCTGGAAAAAGTTGCTCTAGTTATTGATGCATTATAGAGGCAGTGCTGGAATCCCAATGGTGGGAGTGTGATTTAATTATATAATGCAATGTAATTAATGAGGAGCTATGGTTTTCTCGTTGGGCTATATGTGAATATTTTTCACAATTTTCTTCCTCGTTCCTTCCCTATTCTTTAGGTGAGCTGGTTTAAACTATTGAGACCTTTGCAATGGAACCTGTTGACCATCTGATTTTGACATTTCTTTTGCTTTTTCACTCGTGCCATGAGGCTGCATTCATAGCAAACTGGATCACATGATTGGTGAAACCTTTAAAAAACGACAGCTTCGGGGAATTTGACTTCTTCCATAAGTGAATTTTAATTTTTGGGCAACTGAAATATTTATTTCAAAACCATTTATTCCATGAGACTTAAAATATTTATTTCAAAACCATTTATTCCATGAGACTTTGGGATTATGATATCCTCTCATGAAGCCTTCAGAAACAACTCTCTTGGTGAGTCTGCAACCCATATAATCCCATCCATGCCCTTGTTGTCAACTGGGACTCGAGTCTTGAGTATACTCATTCACTGTAATCACAGTGCAAGAAATCCTGGATTAAAAGATTATGTTATCGTTGATCAAAAGATTAGGTTTTCTGAGATATCAGATCCTGGATTTTGAGGGAATTCATCTGATTCTTTGTTATTAAAATTATTTGTGAGTTGTGTGGATGAATGAATTGAATAGCATTAGAATATCAGGTTGCATACATGCTGAACTTTGAATCAACTAAAAATGACTATATTATATAAAGATAGGATAGGTGATTTTAGACATGAAACATCTAATTGTGGAGGGGAAGTTTCGTTCTAACTTCCTTGACTGTAGCTGTGGCATGTTACGGAAATGTAAATACAAAGTTTCCTTCCTCATCGCTGTCTTTGTCAAATGTAAATAAATTTGTTTGTCTACCATTTTTGTACTGAACTTTCAAGTAAGGTACAATACTAATGGTTCGGTTTGATCTGTGCAACTGAGGACGCAGTCCACATATATATGGCTGACACAAGCTCCACGATTACATACGTAAGTACACCCCCCCCCCCCCCCCCCCTGGTCCATTCAATATGTTAGCTTATTCTTGTAGCTCTCATGTATGACCTAGACATCATCTTGGAAACTTCCTCCTACTTTTCCTCTCTCATTATGCATCCAAAATCAAATTGTTCATATACATTAGTTGTCCTTAAAAAGTGGATGTTGTTTCTTTCTTTTTTTTGCTTTTTTTAGGGGTCTATGCTAAAATGATGCATGACGGTTGATCGGAAAATTCAGTGTAATCCGACGAAAAGAGAAGTGTTTCATTATACTGTCTCTATCATGTGTTCCTGCTTATTGTGCCTTGACTAATTTTGGGAATTGGATGTCTATCGTGACACAAGAAACACATTTATAGACAACAAATTGAATTCTATGATCTTGGCCAACTTTCAAGAATGATGGAACACTTGCACCCCATTCACGGCAACTCTCTAAACAAGATCTTGTTTAACATATTCTATTTATTTTTGCAACTCACATACACTTTTTTTTTATACTTGTATCTTGTTTGGCTCATGTGAGGCCACCACATCATCATGCATCATCACATCATGTAATTGTAAATGTATCAATTGAAATGATTTTTTTTCTTCTTTTTAGATTTGTATGCATTTACAACCGTCTCATTTTCGATGTGGTAATGTGGCAATTTCATAGTGAAAGTTAAACAAGATACAAGTATATAAAAACAAGTACCGTCAGATTTTCAATGTGGTAATGTGATAACCTCGCAGTAAAAGTCAAACATGATACAACATACAAGTATATAAAAACAAGCAGAAGATCCAACCAGTACCATCATCTAATTAAACAATTACACAGTTTATCAATGCCAAGCACAAAGTGGTGAATTTCCTTTGCTTTTCTTTCTTTTTTCCTAATTAATAAAGATCTCTAGCAACATGAAACTACAGGCTTAATTCTTGGAGATCCACTTAAAAATACTTGTAAATGTGAAGTTTAATGTTTCTCTGGTTATGACCTTAGATCAGAAACAATCAGATTTGATACACATGCCAAGATTCCTATATATCCTTGGTTTCAACTTTTATGCAAATGAAAGGAAATGATGTAAAGCCATCAAAATCCACATTGCAAGATGATCTCTTCAGAAGAAAAAAGATCTTGAAGTTACATGATTATGAAATGCTGGAGGTGGAGTCTTTTAGATGCTATAAAATTAAAGGGCATAATTAAAATGCCTCTGTAGTGATATTTTTGTTTGGACCGACAGGAAATTTGGCTTCGTATACATAATGGATTATGCAAAACCCCATGCAGGAATCTTCCTGCAAACTTCCCACTACCTGCAAAAGAGAACCATTTTTTTTGTTGTTTTCAATTGCGAACATTATATTTGCTGGGTGTCGTTAGCCAGTAGTTGTTGTTATTATTATTATTATTATTATTATTATGGTGCTTGTTTTGTAATTTTTAAGTCCATGAAAGCTTCTTACAAAGTTTGTCCATACCGAACCAATGGATTGTTTTTTCTCTTTTGTATCCCTATTTATTACATGGAGCGTCAATTATATTGTAAAGCACTACCGAAAGAGAGAAGATTAATAACAAAAAAGTTTGTCCATACTAAACATTTCCACCCAAATTAAATGACAACCTCGTTCATTCAAAAGTCACAGCATATATAGGGCTGATAAATGATTCGACCAGCTCGGGTTCAGTTTGGACTCCCTCGATTAAAGCTCGTTCAAACTTCTTCGATTAGACAAACGAGTGAAACTTGAATAATTTTTAAAGCTCGATTTGTAAATGAGTCAAGCCCCAGTCTGAGTTTATGTCATTTTCACATGTATAAGGTGTTGTGATTTATGAAATATGACTTTTCAAATGCTAAACAAGATTTTTTTAGCTAAACGAGTCCGAGCCGAGCCTTGGTTCAAGCTTCGGCTTGACTTGTTTAATAAATGAGTCGAGCCAAGCTTCAACCAAGCTTTTACGAGTCCAACGAGCTGAGCTTGAACACTAAATAAAGTTTGATCCCGAGCAGAGCTTGATACTAAACGAATCAAGCTTGAACAGATCAAAGTTTGGCTTGTTCGACTCGCTTACCACTCCTAAGCACACACTGACACACCCCAAAAATAATAGGATGATGTTTCATCTATTAAAACAAGTTTGATTACAAATTGAATCACTAGTTCAACACTCCTAGATTTCAAGCCAAATAAGGATGAAGGGTTTAAATTTCATTGTTTACTTATGAAAAAAAAGGAGCCTATTTTCCATGTGGAACGAGAATTTTGCTCCTTCATACACCAAATGGTTTTAGCCATTCGTCTCACAAGCATCTCCGGTCATAAGAATTTTTTTTTTTAATTGAAAAAAGTCATAAGAATTTTGATGAAACATCTTTGTTTAAGTTCTATATTTTTTATATATAAACAAATATAAATTTTATATTATAACATAATATTATATTGTGAGAGAATATATCAAAAAAATAAATAAGTGTTGCATGACTAAATGGTGTTAATTAACATATTTAGAAACACCTCTCCTCGTTCGCCGAGGTGGTGAGTGTACTTGCTTTTGGGCGGTGTATCCGGGGTTCGATCCCCGTCCGACCCCTTGAATAGTGTGTCCTCGGCCCACTGGGCTACCACCAAAAAAAAAAAAAAAAAAAATTAAATTAACATATTTAGAAAGGAAATAAGGAAACTTAACTAGAGTGACAAATATGCAAAAATTTTATATTTTTGAATGGTACAAAAGAAAATTGAGTGTTGTAATGGTATAAAATCAAATCACATTTTTCAAGGGTATACATGAAAAAAACCTTTTTTTATATTCTTAAACTTTAATTTTAAATTTTTAATGGGTATTTATAAGATTAAATTTTAATATATTATTGAAATTTTAAATTTTGAATCTTATCTTAGTTTTAATTTTGAATCTTTAATTAAATTTTTTTCTTAATAGATAGATTTAATAAAGATTTTATAGATAATAAAGTGGGAGGAATTCATGGTGAATCCATCAAATTAACCAATAAATATTAATAAATATAATTTTTTAAAATTTAAGATTCAAGTTTAAAAACATGTAAAAGAATGTGGTCTTATTGTAATCAAGTCTTATAATAATCAAGTCTGCTATATATGTAAAAAAAACCTAAGTCAATGTCAAGTGGCAGGGCGTTCACCAGGTCAAACTTATCTTATGACTAGTTTAAATTAAAAGTTTTATAATAAAAAAAATTTAGGATTACAAATAAAAATTTCTTTTATGTTCCACATTCTAAATATATGGCATTCCAGCAGGGTGCGAGAGAACTTGAGTTTTAATACAAGATTATTTTTAATAATAATGAGTTTACATCTGATGATCTCATTTTTTAAGGATAATTTTCATTTTTAACCCCAATATATTTTTTAATTTGAAGATTGACCCTGGTCCAGGTTTTATTGCCTTATATCAATTTGAAGATTGACCTGAATTTTTTTAAAAATTAATTTACATAAGAGGTGATGGTAAATTACCTCCTATGAGACGTGATTAGTCTCTTTAGAAACATGATTTATAATAAAATCTCATATACAAATCTTTTTTCATATTTTTTTAAATTTTAAAATGTTGTTTTATAAGATTTAATTTTTAAATCTGATTTGAATTTACATGATCTTATCGTAACTTTAAATTTTGAATCTTGAATATGATAATTTTAAATTTTCTTATGGATATATTTAATTAATAGATTTGATAAAAAAAAACAATTTCATGGATAACAAGGAAAAATCCATGGTAAACCAGTAAACCTCGTGGCCGGTTTTACAATTAAAAAGTGAAAATTGCCACTTTTTATTGAATAATTCTTAGATGGTTGATCTCTTAGCCCATGTTTGGAATGAGAATAAACCCCTAAAAAATCGTGGATAAAATTTTTGTTGTGCTTGAAAAGCTCGGATAACCTTAGATAAAGTATGTCAGAATAAACTGGTATAAAGTGGTATATGGATTCCAATGAACCCCTAAAATAAGAGTTATCATAGGTTATTCCACCTAAAAGAATATGTAGATTCACTGTCAAATCAACTGTTATCACCTTTTATAAATCACCTGTCAAATCAACTATCATTATTTTTTTACCTTTTATAAATTTTTATCCATATTTTATTACATTTTACTCAAACAACAAAACATTTATTCTTACATTTACCAATGAGAATAATTCAAAACACATCCAAACACAAAATCACTTTATCATTATTTATACTCACTTATGTTTGGATAAATGTATACCCACAAATAAATCATATCCTTGTTCCAAACGGGGGTTTAGGCCTAGTATGACATTGGGAAAAAAAGGTTGTTATAAGAAAATAATTGGGTTAAATCACATGTTATCTCATATGGCATAAGAAAAAAAAATAAAACATGGACAAATGTCTGTATTTTGAGAGAAAAAGTAGAGATATTTTTTTTAGGTAAAATGTGGAATACACTTTATCCCCATTTTAACCTCATTTTACAAAACATGGACAATATTTATGACTACACTTCCCAAAAAATAAAAACAAAAAAACTTCATGAAACCAAAACCAACAATATTAATGCCCCACTAATAAAAATGGTAAACTTGATATTTTTAAATATTTTTTTTATTTTATCTCATATTTTATATCATGTGATTCAGATATAAATTTAAAGATAAGAACACAAAAAAATGAAAAAAATAAAAATAATGATTTTTTATCTCAAAAAATTAGATTCTAAATATTTATTCTAAATATTTATTCATTTATCAAACTATCCTTCTTCATTGATTCATTTAAGACGGCGAGAGACATTTATTAAGTTACTTACATTTCTCCCTACATTTCTCCCTATCTATATTCCACTCAATCACTCACCGTGTCAGTAAATTATCTGAATATATTTGTAGCATGTGAAGGTTATAATGAAACAAAAAACAAGAAGGAAGAAACATCAAAATGACCTCCGAATACGTACTTTTTTCATTCGTACCATGGATTGTTATTGCTGTTGGAACTTGGTTGAAAATGAATTTTCTTTTTCTTATTTACATATAGGTATGACTCAGAGTGAAATATTAGTAAATAAATATGTATTGTTTTTTTGTTGAAAAATAAAATACTGGGATGAGGCCATATCATATATAACTGTGGGCACACAAACTTATATATATATAGAAGTGGTTGCAAACTGTCAATTACCAGACAGGATTTGACATCCACGTGGAGTAACGGCTTCTCGTTGGCGTAGTTTCCACGAAGATTCATATCGTTTGCTTTCCGTTATACATATATATTGAGAGACTCATGGCTCAGTAGTGACGACGAAGGGAGTGATCGAGCTAGCTTGAGATACCGAAAGCCTTTCATCAGTGAGATTATTTACGACGCAAATAATTGATGGGTTCCATCACCGAGCCAATTAGTAACCTTGAGAAGGGAGAGCTGAAGGTTTCAGCTTTGACGAACAAGGAGATGTACCATCAGCATCACCACGGGAGGTCTGCCCATAACATCTCGGTGACTTCACTGAGAAAGAAGTCGGATTTGGCGCTGCTTTCAAAGGTGAGATGGGGGTGCCTAGGGGCTGTCCTGGCCAACCTGCAGGAGGTTTTCCTAGGGACCAAGCTCGCCGTACTCTTCCCGGCCATCCCTGTCGCCATCGTCGCTCAGTACCGCCACTTCGGAAGTGTAAGAAATATGTTTAATTTCCATTAATTTTTTTCATTTCTTCTTCAACAATTATAATTAATAATGAGTAGGTATTACAGGCGTGGGTATTCGCTTTGAGCCTCCTAGGGCTCATCCCCCTCGCCGAAAGGGTTAGCTTCTTGACGGAGTATGTTCTGTTCTAATTCCCCCCCTGGCTAGCTCTAATTAATGTCTCTGTCTACTACTGTACTGACCCATCTTAATTAATTTCACTGTTGCCATGTGCCACAGGCAGATAGCATACTATACGGGTCCAACGGGTACGTCCCCAGTCTGTCACCGATACAATGCATTCATGATAAGCTAGCTGATCGAAATTGTTTTTTTGATTTTTGAAGATTTTAATGTGGGAATGGCATGCATGCAGTGGGAGGGCTGCTGAACGCGACGTGCGGGAATGCTACGGAGCTGATCATAGCGCTCCTGGCCCTGAGACTGGAGAAGATAACAGTGGTCAAATGTTCCTTAGTAGGATCAGTCCTCTCTAACCTCCTCCTCGTCCTCGGCTCCTCCCTCTTCTGCGGAGGTCTCTTTAACCTCCATAAGGAACAGATATTCGAACGGGTAAATTAATTACCAAAATCAATTGTGATTTATGTTCTCCGATCCGATCCTGATCTTATTTATGCTCTCCTGCAGAAGCAAGCGGACGTGAACTCGGGCCTGCTGATCCTGGGTTTGCTTTGCCTGATGCTTCCCCTGGCATTCAGGTACTATGCAGTTGCCTCCGGAATAGAGGCCCTCAAGCCCACTCTTCTGCTGTCCAGGATTTGCAGCATAGTCATGCTCCTTGCCTATGTCGCTTTCCTCTTCTTCCAGTTGAAGACCCACCGCCAGATATTCGAAGCACAGGAGGTGACCCCACATATATATTTATTTATAGGATTTTTATTTTTAAGCCCCTATAAACATCTTTATTTAGGGATCAATCCCTCTATTTTTCATTTTTTTAAGTCCCCATATTCAATCGTCTATTTAATTTAATTTTTAGTCCCTCCGTCAAACGTCTGTTCATATATCTTTAATTTGTGAAATGTAATTTATTTTTAAAACCCTGTAAACTATGTTATTTAGTTATCAACCCCTATAACATAGTTTACAGGAACTTAAAAATAAAATTACATCTCACAAATTAACCGTATATGGTCGGACGTTTTGACGGAGGGACTAAAAACCAAATAGACGGTTAAATATGAGGATTTGAAAAGAAATATGAAGTGAGGGACCAATCCCTAAATAGATATGTTTACAGGGACTTAAAACTAAAAATCCCTTATTTTATTTATTCACCCTTAATTACATGTCTGTCTGTCTGTCTATCTATCTGTTGCTATGTGTATCTATCTATCTATTGATATGTGAAAAAAAAAGCATATATATGGTTGATTGTTCAATGTTCAGAAAGATGTGGAAGATGATGATGATGATGACGAGGACGACAATGTCAATTCTGAAGATGAAGCAGTCATAGGATTCCCGAGCGCCATGGTTTGGCTGTTGGGAATGACGGCTGTTATTGCCCTCTTGTCCGAATATGTCGTGGGGACCATTGAGGTATATAACATATATTATTATTATTATGGTAATTAATTGTAACTATATAGCTAATCATTAATTGTAACTATATATATATGGTTGATAATTCAGGAAGCATCTCAGTACTGGGGTATATCCGTTAGCTTCAACAGCATCATCTTGCTTCCCATTGTTGGAAACGCCGCAGAGCACGCCGGTGCCATCATATTTGCTTTCAAGAACAAATTGGTAAGTCGTGTTACACTCAAACAAACAAATTTGTTGGGATATATGACAAATTTCTAACAACCATTAATTAAATAGGTAATTTACAAAAATGACCTTAATTTGTTAAATATTAGCACAAATAGTCCTGCAAAAATTGACACGAGTTAGCGCTGCCACATTATGCCTCCTTTTTACAAATATTAATGAGGTGGAGTTATTTTGCTATAATATTTTTTAAAAAATGACATCACTTAGACAAATGCCCTTATTAATTGTGGTTTCTCTATATTTAAAGTAGTATGTTTTCATATGATGCAGGACATCACTTTAGGAGTCTCATTGGGTTCTGCCACTCAAGTATCTATGTTTGTGGTGAGTTTTAATTTATTACTTGTAGCATCCTTCAGTCTTCCATGAAAATAATTGGTACTATTCTACTTTGACTGATAATTTGTTCTGATTAATTATCTAATTTTGTGACACAGATTCCTCTAACTGTAGTCGTTGCATGGATTATGGGCATCCAAATGGATCTTGATTTTAAGCTCCTGGAGACTACTTCACTCTTTGTTGGAGTGCTTGTGACTGTCTTCACTCTTCAGGTTTGTTCATTCCTAGTTATTAGTTGGTCAATTTTAACATGAATGAGTATTGAACCCCAGATAGCACTATGGACCAGATAGCACTGTGGACCAAAATCCTTTTGATCCACAGTGCTATCTGGCGTTCAATTATGAATTATATCATTTGATGCAGTTATGTCAAATAGCACCGTGGACCAGAAGCCTTTTGGTCCACTTAAAGTAGCAGAATTTGGAGAGAGATTTCCTCATATTTCCTCATGATCAAGGCCTTTTACTTGATGTGTTGCATAAATTCATGGTTTAGTACTTGAATTTGAGTTTTAAGCCACTCTTTTAATTAACTATAGGATGGAACTTCACACTACATGAAGGGACTGGTTCTCCTACTTTGCTATGTTGCCATTGGCGCATGCTTTTTTGTTCTTAAAATCTCTCCTGGTAAGCACTTGGAAAAATTGTGGTATTTTCTTATATAAAAATATAGGATTATAATGTAACTAACATATGTATTTTTTTTCTTCTTTGTAATCGAGTGCAGATCAAGAAAATTTCCTTCACTTGGGTGTATAGCCCTCTATCAGAGGAGTGATTGAAGATCGGAGGGCAAGTTACATTTTCAATTAGTCTTCTCCATTTATATATATGACAACTTATACAGTTGTGGATGTTTATATATGTAGGTGTTGCTGATGCTTGTGCAATTCTTACAGGTGTGAAGTTCATCGGTTTGGTTTTCAGAAACAAACAATCTATTGGTTTGAGAAGATTCTGTTGAACGAAATTTAGAATGATAGATCATCTCATAAATGCAATTCATTCTTCTCAATTTTCATCCCTGGTCGTCTAAGGATCCGTGAAGTACAGAATTTTGTTTAGGCAAATGGAATAATGCGAATTGCAAGCTCATGCAAGATGTTTCCTACTATCAAGGCCTGGAAACGTAATGCATGTTACAGGAATAAGTGAATTGGTTGTGTGTAACGGTTTTTCTATATGTTATTATATTGTATGTAAATTTTCATGGCGATCCTATATCAAACGATTACATCTGTGTTAATGATGTTATATAATTTGGAAATCTGTGAACTGATCAGCAGACGTTTCCATAGATTTGACTTAACTTATTTCTCTGTTGGGAAAACTTCTTGTCAGTGTAAGAAAAGGCTATGAATTGATTTAATACTGAATATGAAAATGAGGCAGGAATGGGCTTATTACAAATATGAGGTATTATTTAAAATGTGAAGGTTGCACTTAAGAGGAACTTAATTGGTATAAGTTTTTTCAGTTTTTATAAGGATATAAATAAACTTAATTTCAACTAAGGGAATGGTGTGAGGGAGGTGTTCTTTTTTAATGGACGCCTAAATATGGCGGGGTAAGGCATGGGGATCTTCTTGGATCATTCCGGGTTAAATACTTATTCTAACCATGATTTGCTTCTCAGCTTATGTATTGTATCTTTTATTTTTATTCTTCCATGTCATCTCATATTCTCGATCCAGATTTGTACTTCAAAATCATAAATGAAATCGTAGTAGCAATATTTATATTTTTTCAAAAATAAAAATAAAAATAAAGGAATGATATATGAAACAAGACATGCTCCATAACAAGTCAAAAAACCACATTGTCTAAACTACAAAATTGATCATGTATCAAAATTTATCTTTTATTTTTACATATTAGAAATGGAAATCACAACATTAGGTTCAATCCTTCTTGAGCCATATTTGCAATCCACGTGCCATTTGATTTTTTTCAAATATAGAAAAAAAATACAATATATATTTGTACAAATTGAATACATACATTCTATATTTTTTATAACAAAAATATATTAAGATAATAATGTATATACCATATTATAAACTGACGGGATTGTAGTTGAGCGCCAAAGGGTGGTCTTAGCAGCCCACATATAGGGGTCCCACCCCTTGAACATGGGTCGTGGGAGTTTTTTTTTTTTAAGAAAAAGTAGTTGTTTGCTATTCGATTTCATTCCTGAACTCGATTTACAAATTTTGAATAGGGGAAGAAAGAGTAAAAAAAACTACGAAAGAAACACATAAGGAAGAGAGTGCACTCATGTCTCAGGTTAGAAGAGGCATCTAACTGAGCAAGTGAGGCCAGCGCCCATCCTGTCACCCTGTGATGCGCATAGTCCCTTCCCAAAATTGAACATCACCCCTCTCTCGCAATATGTCGACCCCCAATCCAACATACACCCTCGAAGCATGTCCCACATGTTTTCGTGATACACCCTTGTCCTTTTAAACACGACCTCATTGTGCGTCTTCCAAATTATCCACGCCCCCGCTAGCTAGTACAATGGATTGTGACACCACCGCGGCCAATGGGCCCTGGGAGTTGAATTGCATTGATTCATTTATGGAAAATGTGAATTTTTTTTATTGAAATATATACCTCATTAAAGTGAGTATGTGTTCTGATAATCTTCAGTGGATGCATATGAAACTAGAATAAGAACTAAAATAATAATCGGGTGTAACAGCCCTCGAGAGAGAAGGATTCATTTCTGTTGGGTCTTATACAAGGTCAGACCTAGGAATTAGAGGGGGGGGGGGGGGGAGACTAAGTGATTTAGAATTAAAAATCTTGAAATCTCGTTATTCCCATCGCCAAAAGTAAACAAAACGAAGTTTCAAAAATTAAAAAAAATGAATATGAAGAAGATGATTGATTACATACAACAATATCCTTTATGCTTATATTTTGGGGAGAGATTTTAAAACTTAACTTTCAAAAAATCTAAGGCCCCGTTTGGTTGTACGTTTCGACAGATTCTGCTTTTTTAAAAGCTGAAAAGCTTAAATTGTGTAGCCAAACGGGACATTTTGTAAGAATCCACATTTGGATTCCTTTTAATTTTCATCTTGAAATCCGTGTTTTGAGAAGCTCTGAAAGAGAGCTTTTTGTGGGAATTGTATTTTCTGAAAAGTCAGTGGTTGGATAAATTGATGTATCTACCCTTATTGAAAACAACCCATGTCTAAAAACAATTCTTTACTTCTCTCTCCTTTCGGGGCTCGGGTAAATGTTTTACAAGGCTGCTTGTTTTCTCCCCTCTTTTGAAACCCTAGACACACGACGCCCGATTTGACGTTGACCTTTCGGCCTTGATCCCGTCCAGCCATCAGATCCTCTTCCACGACTAGTCTTTTGTCAAAGCTACAGTGCAGACGATCCCCAGAAACCGACCGTCTGTGTCGAAGAAGAGACGATTCGTTGATTGGAAGGTCATTTCGAAGCTCGATATTACAGGGTGAGTTCATTGATCGAAGTAAACATTTGGTTTTTTCTAATGAATCCAGCATTTGTGTGTGAGTTTACATTCCATATGTTTCCTTCCTTTTTTTGGCCAGATCCATCCGACGTCGTTAGGATCCAAGAGACCTCTGACTTTGCAAGCATTCCGTTCAGGTATATAGACCGAGGAATACAAAAATGTTTCCATGTGATTTATTATACTTTTCATTGTCAAATGTATGTTTGGTGAACCGAATGCATAGATTGGTATATTTGGTGAACCCATCACATCTTTTTGTATCATTTTGATATTATGAGACTTTGAGGTTGGAGAAAAAGGGGCATGATAAATGTTGTGTTTTGAGTCAGTGAAGTGGGAGATGACAACCTATGATGATTTCATTAGCATTTCTAATATATAGTTCTTTATTGGTTGTTTTTTTTATTTCCTAAGCATGTTTTGTATCCACCGATTTGTGAATTTGTGTTTGATCCTTTTATAGATCCTGGGATAATGCTCCATCTTCTAGGCCTCTTTTGACAGTGGTATAAGAAAGTGAATATATAATAGTAATGTTGTAATTTTGCCAATAGGTTTTGTAACTACTGAGATAGTATAATAGTAATATAAAGCTGAAATGATTTTGTAATACCACAACATGATTAAAGATATTATGAATATATGTGATATTATATATCAGTATAGTCAAATAAAACATGTGATGATAGTTGCTCTTTCCCAATCTCAATCAAGGGAGTTAATTTTCAAAGTAGCTCTCAAGTTATAAAATTTCTTAATACAAATCCTTCCATTCTGCCAAGCCAGAATTTTCCTTCAAATTTCGTTGTTTCATTAAACATGATAAAGTTTCAAATGTGTGAAAATACTGTGAACTATCAACAAACATCAGATCTGCTGAAGTGGGGTTACCTCTGCAAACTAAATACATTCACTTGAAGAAATTAAAGTGGTTACCTTAATTTCATGTTGTATCACAGAATGACATAACATAAAATGTAAGTGAATCAATATGAAACTTGTCACTTCAAAAAAACTAAAACACAGAGCTAAATAATAGGCTAATCTTTGTGAGAAAATTCAAGATGTAAAGCATTTCAGAAGTTGTAGATTTCCTCTGTCATGAGACTCAACTCTCAGTTATTTTGGCTAGTTTTTGTGATCTCTTTGTAGTGTTATTTTGATTGTTGATTTACCTTTGTATTCAGAATTGATGTATATGAAAACATCTATGTGCAACTTATTTAGAATTTCTTCCATGTGTTTCTTGATACTTTCTTATTAGTCCAAGAGCCCCTCATGTCCTATTAATCCTTGTTGTGTTATACTCATTCATGTAGTCATTTTATGAGTAACCCATGTTATGTGAATATTAAATGCCAGATTGAGAACAACACCCTACCATCAGTAAGATACAATATCAAGAAGGTGGCAAACAGGGCAAAGGAAAAGAGACCGATAGATCCAAATAAAGTAAAGGCTGTTTGGGATAATGAAGGTGGCAAACAGGGCAAGGGGAAAGAGACTGATACATCCAAATAAAGTAAAGGTTGTTTGGGATAATGTGAAGCACAAGTTCTTCATTAGGATATGCTTAGATGAAATGAGATTAGGGAACAAGCCAGGTCAGACCCTCAATATGGTGGGTTATGAGAATCTAGAGAGAAAATTTGAGTCAGAGACGAAGATTCATTATCAGAAGTGTCGATATGGATTTTTGACACTGAAAAAGGTCGTTGTTATCTGGTTCTTTCGAACTTGGTTCCGGTCCGCACGTGACATACCGAATCGCCGTTCGAAAGATCGTCCAAGTTCGCTCGACCGCTCCCAAGGATGCTGTTGTGACCGCCACTTGCTTTTCCTCAAAAGCAAGAAAAAATAATGATCGCCTCGCGGGGGATTGTGGATTCTCTTCACGTTGACGCAGTCGGCCACGCAACGCGGTGAAGCTCAGATATCTTCACAAAATGATAAAGATCCAGTTAGAAAAAGAGTGTAGTAAATTATTCTAAAAATATAAAAATAAAATAAACTAAAATGTGAATCTTAGAACGCACCGCGTTGGTTTGTTTAGGGAGGGGACTAGTAATGATTTTACTAACCCCTGCCCAAAAGATTTACCCCTTTAAAATGCAATGAAAAATGGTTTGGATTTGGTGCACTAACTAAATGATGTAAATGAGATTTAAATGAAATAAATAAAAATCAAGCACTCCCTATTTTTATTCTTTTGAGCTCCTACATCATCAACTTCTTCTATCTCTCTTTTTCACTCACTGTTCTCTATCGTTTACTCTCTTTCTCTTCACTCACACTCAGCTTCTCTCTCTCTTTCTCTCACAACTAATCTATCTCACTCACTCTCTCTATGTCTCACACACACTTTTTTTTAAGCAGCCCGAACTCCCTTTTGAATAAAAACCAAAACCAAAACCCCTCCTCTGAATAACCAATCAAGCACCTCTTCTTTTCCTTCCTCCCTCTAAAACTGCCGAACTCCTCCTATTTATAGTCCGATGAAAAACCACTGTTTACTCACTGTTTCAACCCCTCCCCTTTGTTGAAAATCAAGCCATCCCAATGATCACCCCATCACTTCACCTTTTCCTTGTACTTCAAATAAACCATAGCCACTCCTTCATTTCCCTATCCCCTAAGAAAACATTTAAAAATGAACACCTCATCCCCTCTCAAATCAAATCCATGCTCCCTTTGATATCTCACCTTATGCATGGCCATTTTGTGTACGTGGGGAGTGAGAGTGTCACATGAGAAGTGGTGTTGGATGTCATATGTATGGTGAGGCATGTATGTATATGATTTTTGATGAGTAAGTCATAAGTTTGGATGCATGGGAGATATGCATGGCTAGTGACTTGTGTGCAAGAGAGACATGAAAGAGTGTGAGTGATGTATGAATGTGTCTGATGTATGTATTTATATGGATGCATGGCATTGAGTTATACACTTGTGAAATCAATAATGTATTTGGAACAAGTATTGAACTGATTTGAATATCGTCTGAGATAAGTGAATTAAATCCTAAACTGGTCAAAATGGGGTATCTACAATTACCCCTCCTCGGACGGTGTTTCAAGTGAAATGAGAAGCACCGTTCGAGGATAAGAAGAGATACCTCATTTTGACCAACCCATCCGACTTGGGTTTTTAGTCTCATGACTGATAGCAACAAAGAAATGAACTTATGACAAGTTTACAAAATTCATCAACAAAATGATTCTGGGGAGAAAGACATTTAATCTAATGCGGTGAGTGATCCAACCCTCAATTGGGGTTCCTAGCCTTCGTGTGCTGCTGCCTGACATTGGATTCCTTGTGCCTACCGTGCATGGAAACTCAGCGAACAAGGGGATATCACAAATGGAAAAATAAAAGAAGGAAATTTTGATTGATAATTTGAAAGGATCATTGGATCATGAATCAAGGTAGACAAGGCCAAAGAAAATTTTCAAGGTGGTATGAGCAACAAGGCAAAACACAAGGAAGTGGAATAATTACTTATATCAAGCAGGTTTCTAAATCAGACAAATACTCAAGCCAAATAAGAATTGAAGCTTATAAAGCACAGAAGAGAGAGGCAAATTATGCAAATTATCCTAAATGCATGCATGCTTGGTTGATTTTTGAAAACATTTTTTTTAATGCATGTTAGTGGTTTTTGAAAACTTGTCGGTGACCAAGGTTTGGGTCAAGAGTCTTAGAAAAGATCCATCGTCCCCATATTTAGGCCACCAATGGCCATACAATGCTCGCATTGGCAAATTGGTAGATCATTGCTTTTGCTGGAGGGACGCTCACTAGTCAACAAGCAAATGCAAACTAGGTTTTTGAAAGAAAAAAAAATTTGTAAGTTAGTAAGTTAGAGTTAGTAAGAGATATGCCTGCACAACTCAAAATATACAAGGTGATCATGTAACAGGCATGGAGAAGACACAAATAGCTTGCAGTTCTATAATACATGTCATGACATGATGTGAGTGTGTGCTCAAGTGACATGTGTCATGGTAGGATGATGAGCAAGCAATTTAGCATGTAAAAGCATGTTGTATATTCACCCTAGTCTGTTTGAAAATTTCAAGTCCACTTATACAAGTGCAAGATTTCCGTCCATCGGATTAGGCAGCCTTTAAAATGACTCACGTGGTGTGTGATGGTGTCAACTTAGGAGTGTGTTCACTGTGGGATGGATCAACCGCTTCGTCAAATTTCTAGTTTAATTGGCTCTTCCAAGAGAGAAGTAGAATGAATGGGGTGAGAGCAATGTCTTCTGAGAACCATCAAAATTGACCCAGTCCTAGCACATATCTTAAGTCATTCGGTACCTCTAGCTTTCTTCTTTACTACTTTTCTTTCTTTCTTTTTTTTTTAGTTGAAGGACGTAGACCCGCATTGGACATCTACTTTTCCTCTTTTTTTTTAATGGCAAACATTGCCTTGTTTATTGGGGGGCATTTCTGTTTTTTACCCTCCCTTGTCCCTTTTTTTTTAAAGCATCAACAGTGTTAGAGCCAGCTTCTTTGGGATATATACCAGGACTAAGACATATTTATGGGTCGCAATCAATATGAATGAAAATCTTAAATAAAAGAAGGAAGATACAATTGCCCCAGTCTAATGGTGTGGGAACTCTTTCTTTCCTGAGGTGGACTAAATCCTAAGCCAATCATGTGTGTGGATAGTGAGATGATAATGTGAGCAAAGTCAAAGACAATAAATCCTTTGGACATGGTCTATCGAAAGTCCAAGCAAATATGAAGTAATCAAACAAGTGGAGTAAACATTCACAAGATATGGTAGTCATGCTCAAATTAATTATTTATTAGAAATTTAAAAATTGCCCCAGTCCAGTGTTGGACTGGGGGTGCTCTCATGGTGGAAGATAGATGTCCCAGTTCAAGTGTTGGATTGGGTATGTCTTTGAAATTTTTTTTTTAATTTTTAATTTTTTTTTTTGGATTTTGACATATTTGATTTTTTGGATTTTTCATTTAAAGAAAGCAGTAAACAGACAACATGCTATATACAATAAACAGGGAAGATGGAAGATACTATACAGTGCTGGAGAGTGGCCTCTAGAAAATGATGGCGCGGGATGAGTCCTTCATGGAGGCTCAATTGAAAAAGCTTCAGAGGAACGATGCTTGAAACATCTGATGTAACATTGATGGCGCATCCATTCTTCTCCAATTTGAAACGTGTGTGGCGCCTGATATACCATTGGTGCTCAGCATCTATCAAAAGATGTCGGAAACGCGAGTGGCGTCTGATCTGCCATAGATTCTCAGCAGAAAGAAAATGCTCCCTCACAGAGGGGTCAGTCAACAAAATGCAGTTATGGAAAGATAAGTCATAGGGGAGACTACTGACTGAATAGATGCAAGGGAAGGTAGGTAAACATGATGCTGAGGCCCTGATGATGGTGGAAGTAATGACTCATCAATTGGTGCAATCAGGGGCGTATGGATCAGATCTAATTTGGATATCAAGGGAGTGATTGATTTGGATATGGCGGGGTATTCTAATTTGGATATGACAGGGAATTCTACTTTGGATATGGCGGGGGAAATTGCTTTGGATATGATGGGGAAAATTGCTTTGGATATGGCGGGGGATTCTGATTTGGATATGGCAGGGGATTATGGAGGATATGACTCCTCCGACAGATGGGATGGCAAGTCAAGCATATTTGACAATTGGGATGGCTCGACTGCTTCCTTTCCTAAAGATGAGAGGCTTTGATTCGAGGACATGCACAATTGGCTTAATCGGATCTAGATCAACCTCAGAATTTAATGAATTAAGATTTGAGTCATCTGAGATGACCGGAATAGGTTCAACAGGCTTCGATTCGATTGGATCTTGAGTAGGTGAAGACAAAAGGGAGTTCAAACTCAGCAGGGTGGAAGGATTGAAGGGTGGGTTTATGTGATGTTGGGGTCGGGTAAATGAGTTCTAGTTATTCTCCATCACAATGTTCTTCATCATCATCGTAGTCCCATTTAGGACACTCATCAGATTCTGTGATTTCAACTACCGGAGACTCATAGGTTGGGCTTGGGTTTGGGTTTGAGTAAGTGAGCTCTAACAGTTCTCCATCGCAAAACCCTTCATCATCGTAGTCCCATATGGGATACTCTGTAAATTCTGTGATTTCGACTATTGGAGGCTCATAGGTTGGGGTTGGGTCGAACGGAATTTCTGGTTGGGTTTGTTGATAATAGGCTGGGCTTGAGGGGATTTGGTCAAACAGGATTTCTGATTGGGGTGTGGATAATAGGCTGGGCTTGGGGGGATTGGTCAAATGGATTTCTGGTTGGGGTTCGGGTTGATGGTAGGTAAAGACAGGTTCAGGTTGAATAGCTAGGTATGCATAGGGTTGGTGGGGTGAATGTTCATAGGCTAGGCTTTGGGGGACTGGGTCATATGGGATTTCCAGTTGAGGTTCGAGTTGATGGTAGGAAAAGAGAGGTTTAGGCTGAGCAACCGGGTATGCATGATGGGGTGAATGATTTGGCTGAGAGTCCCTTAGTCTAATGTTGGGGTCCCTCTCACATACACGCCCTTGGAGCCATCTTGGGAGAGGACTTCCATCGGGTGGCCTGATAATTGGAGAGAGCATCTCAACAACATCAACATGCTGGGCCTTGAAATATGCTTCTTCATTCAAATGACAGGAGGGAGCCGACAATGAATATCTTTGGATTGCAACAACATGATCAAATAATTGATCAAATGTGTTACAGTCACAAAATCTCAATGCCCTTTTGATGTCCCCACAGGAATTCATGATGACCATGTCAACCTGTTGGGATTCAGGCAAAGAGATTCCAGATGGGACGGCCATATCCCTCCATCGATTGACAAATTGAACGAAGTCCTCCCCAGGTTGCATCTTTTCAGCAACAAGGTCTGCTGAGGAGGGTGCACGCCTAGCTTGGAAACTAAACCGATTGAGAAACTTTGGGACTATATCGGGGAAGGTTTGGAGATCATTCTAGGAAATGGAGGTAAACCATTATAAAGCAATCCTTTCCAATGACAATGAAAATAGATAGATGAGCAGGGCGTCATCGTCAAGGAAAGGGCAAGCATCAAGATAAAATGCATTGATATGATGACGCAGATCACCTTGACCACTATACTTCCTAAACTTGGGAGCTTGAAAATTCAGAGGAAGTTTGATGGAATCAAATTGACAATGGTTTCTCCAATGAAAATCAGAATGGACAGGGAACATGATCTTAGAAACCTTTTGCCTTATGATTTCCTCTAGGGTTTGATTAACCCTCGAGGAATGCAAGCTAATGAATGGGGCATGATGAATGGGAACCTTGGACTGATAGGAAGGTGATGGGACCGACTCATGTCTAGTGTTCTGACTTTTGTAGTTCTGATCAAATCGGGATACATCACCATGGAAATAAGACTCTTTTTTTTTGGATTTTCTCAATTTATAAATAAAAGAAATCAAATATATACACAATAAAAGCTAACCCAACATAAAACATATATATACAATTCCAATTAATGGAACTAACATGCAAGACTTGGAAGATTGCATAAAGGAAAATATATATATATACAGTTCCGATTAGGTGCAGTGTGCGGTCGGTGCGGTGTGCGACGTGGGCCGTCCGATCGCGGGTCCATCGCATCCAACGGTCGACGTGAATCGCACCCGACCGTCCGATGCGATGGACCCGTGATCGCGCCCCGCACCGACCATAAACCGCACCTAATCGTGACTCTATATATATATATATATAACGATTAGGTGCGGCGGACGGCGGGTGCGGCCGCGACATGGTCTGTCCGATCACGGGTCCATCGCATCCGACGGTCTATGTGAATCGTTCATCACCGTCGATGCGATGGACTCGTGATCGTGGCCGCACCCGCTATTCGCCGCACCTAATCGGTTCCCTATATATATATATATATATATATATATATATATATATATATATATATATATATATATATAAACACTTCAACCTCAAACATGCACGATTTGAAATACAATTTTTTTAATATGCAATTAAAAAGAACTACACTATTTCTAACCAGATCTTAATCAAAATGTACGAGGATAGCTATATTGAGCTTCACAAAAGAGGTCCCACCGTGATCGCCAGACTGTCGATGTGGATTTTTGACGCCGAAAAAGGTCGTTGTTATCCGATTCTTTCGAACTTGGTTCTGGTCCACACGCGACGTACCGAATCGCTGTTCGAAAGATCGTCCAAGTTCGCTCGACCGCTCCCAAGGACGCTGATGTGATCGCCACTTGCTTTTCCTCAAAAGCAAGAAAAGATAATGATCGCCTCGCGGGGGATTGTGGATTTTCTTCACGTTGACGCAACCGGCCATGCAACGCGGTGAAGCTCAGGTACCTTCACAAAATGATCAAGATCCAGTTAGAAAAAGAGTGTAGTAAATTATTCTAAAATATAAAAATAAAATAAACTAAAATGTGAATCTTAGAACGCACCGCGTTGGTTTGTTTGGGGAGGGGACTAGTAATGATTTTACTAACCCCTGCCCAAAAGATTTACCCCTTTAAAATGCAATGAAAAATGGTTTGGATTTGGTGCACTAACTAAATGATGTAAATGAGATTTAAAGAAATAAATAAAAATCAAGCACTCCCTGTTTTTATTCTTTTGAGCTCCTACATCAACTTCTTCTATCTCTCTCTTTCACTCACTTTTCTCTATCGTTTACTCTCTTTTCTCTTCACTCACACAGCTTCTGCCTCTCTGTCTCTTTCTCTCACAACTAATCTATCTCACTCACTCTCTCTATGTCTCACACACACTTTTTTTTAAGCAGCCCGGACTCCCTTTTGAATAAAAACCAAAACCAAAACCCCTCCTCTGAATAACCAATCAAGCTCCTCTTCTTTTCCTTCCTCCCTCTAAAACTGCCGAACTCCTCCTATTTATAGTCCCATGAAAAATCACTGTTTACTCACTGTTTCAACCCCTCCCCTTTGTTGAAAACCAAGCCATCCCAATGATCACCCCATCACTTCACCTTTTCCTTGTACTTCAAATAAACCACAGCCACTCCTTCATTTTCCTAAACCCTAAGAAAACATTTAAAAATGAACACCTCATCCCCTCTCAAATCAAACCCATGCTCCCTTTGATATCTCACCTTATGCATGGCCATTTTGTGTACGTGGGGAGTGTGAGTGTCACATGAGAAGTGGTGTTGGATGTCATATGTATGGTGAGGCATGTATGTATATGATTTTTGATGAGTAAGTCATAAGTTTGGATGCATGGCTAGTGGCTTGTGTGGATGAGAGGCGTGAAAGAGTGTGAGTGATATATGAATGTGTGTGATGTATGTATTTTATGGATGCATGGCATTGAGTTATACACTTGTGAAATCACTAATGTATTTGGAACGAGTATTGAACCGATTTGAATATTGCCTGAGATAAGTGAATTAGATCCTAAACTGGTCAAAATGGGGTATCAACAAGAAGGACCAATTTAAAATCCATTGGGATACGACTAGGAAGGAATGGCTTGGCAAACTTGGAAAGACAGGGTTGGGGTTCAATGAGGTGATCCGGATGTACAACATGTCTCGAGAATGGTGGATTGAATTTTCCAAGGTACTTCATTCATTTCTTCATGTATTACAATTGCTTCTACCATAAATGCTATGCTCTTGCATTTGCAATGATAAACATGTCCTTACACTTTCTATTCTAAAATGAGTAGGGTCACCCCGGAGTGGAGAAGTTCCAAATGCAACCCCTATATTTTGAGGAGGAATGTGATATCCTCTTTCGTGCAGTCGCTGCCAAAAGAGATGATAGTTGAGTACCAACCTCAGGTTCTTCTGCTAGGGGTAAAATGAGCTTTGGATGGAGTGACTACCATCGTGGAGGACCAAGAGGACTATCAATTTACTAAGCACCAGCCATACAGCACCCCTACTCCCAGTTCAATCCCCCCACATCCAATGTCCCCGATGAGGCCACTAGCCCCCGTCGACAGAGCCCTCTACCCCGCTCCCTGTTACTCCTAAGAGATAGAAAACTGCACTAAGGTAGAGGTTGGGTGGATCCATAGACCGCATGTGTGATATATTGGAAATGAGAACCAATCTAGCATATAGAAACGACATAGTCCCCAAGTTTGCTGATGCAATGGCATTGATGGATCGTATTCCACAGATACATTTGGATAGTCCAGTTTACTTCTATGCATTAGACATGTTACATGTGTAGATACCTCATTTTGATCAGTCAGAACTGTGAAACACTTATCACTTGTGATATCTTAAATTGCAGGTCTAAACCCCGATGATTTTCTTCGAGCCAGAACAATCACCTGAGTGAAGAAAGGAAAGAAGACATGAGCATACAAGTTCTTAAAGAGAAGCTTAGAGAGTAGTACCATTGCCCAGAACGGTCAAGCCTTGGGCTGTTGAACAAGACATCTAAAATTCTGTCTTCCGACCAAGACAAGCGGCCAACCACTTGTCATCATAGACAACCCCTCATGGATAGTCAACCAGGACAACCCATTGAAGATTGTCGACCAAGAGATCTCTTGAGGGATTGTCGACTTCGACGACTTTGGAGGGATTGTCGATCAAGACGATCTCTTGAGGGATTGTCGACTTCGACGATCTTGGAGAGATTGTCAATCAAGATGATCTCTTGAGGGATTGTCGACTACGACCTTAGAGAGATTGTCGATCAAGACAATCGCTTGAGGGATTGTCGACTTCGACGACCTTGGAGGGATTGTCGATCAAGACGATCGCTTGAAGGATTGTCGACTTCGACAATCTTTGATGGATTGTCGACCTAGATGATGGGATGACGGATCGTCGAAAATACTGGGACAATTTCAGCTCAAAAAAAAGGATGGCATGGGCTTCATTTTGCGACCTCTCCACCAACGTTAGCCACTCCGAGCGACGTGGGAACGTCGTGGGGCACTCATTACCTCCCCAAACATGTGTCAAGAAGGTGGTGGCTCATTTGGGCTATAAAAGGGAGGCAATGGGAGGCTTAAACACATCCAAGACATATCTTTCACTCACCAAAAGCCCTCCAAGCCTTCCCATCCGAGACCAACAGCTCCTCACCACCCTCCACCCTCCATTTTTGACCACCACCACCCCTTACACCAGCAGCTACTTCAACAGCCACCCACCACCCTCATTCATCACCTAAGCCCTTCTCTCTCTCCCAAAACCACCCATCCGAACCCATCCACCCTTTTTCATCACCAACAGTCCCTCACCACCCTCCATTTACGAGCTCTACCACCCCCTATACCAGCAGCCACTCTAAATAACCATTAACCTTCCCTTATTCACCACCCAAGTGCTTCTCTTTCCCACCAAAAACCACTCATCCGAACCCACCTACTATCACCCAAAGTTAACCACCCTTTTTTCATCACCATCATCTATCCTCCACCCTCCCTTGCCAAAGAGAAAGAGAGAGTTCATACCTCCCTACCCTCACTTCCATTTCCTTTCTTTTCTTTTCATTTTTTTACTTAAGAACTTGTATAATATATCATCTTTTCATAAGAAACCTTTAAGCAAGTTGTAATAAGCTTATTAATTAAATAAATATAAGTTTAATCAAAGTTGAGAGTGTTGGAGCACATCTTGGACTATTATCAGTTCTTTTAGAAACTATACGCAGCTGACGGACGACCCTAACCTAGATCGTCGGTCGGTTGGTCTAGGGACCATTTGACCACTCCCCTTTGCAAGTTTGGGTACCTCCCAAGGACTACTAACCCCTTTTGTTTACTTTGTTTACTTCATTTACTGCTTTATATGCTTGTTATTTTATATGCTATTTTCCTTTCTTTTTATGCTGTTTTTATTTTTGTTTTATTTCATTTTATTTTATTTTGTCTCAATTTCTTGTTAATATAAGATCTCCCACTAATTTTGTTGGATTTTCTTGGAGTTGACCCTCGACAATCCACCCCGGTTCGTCGAGTCTGACAATCCATCCCTGGTTCGTCGTGTTCGACAATCCAACCCTGGTTCATCGATCCCGACAATCCACCCTTGGTTTGTCAAACTTGATAATCCCTCCTGGTTTGTCAAGCCTGATAACTCACCTCCAGTCCATTGACCAGAAAGAACACCCCTTTTTATCCCATCTGTCAATCCTCCAAAAAAAGAAGTATCTTTCTCTCTCTCTTTGGGTTTGCAGGATCAATCCGAGCTTGAACACCTCAAGGCACGGCCGGCCGTGATCCTTGAGAGGAGAATTTGTATCCCCCGTTGAAGGCGAGTAATAGAAGAACATTTTCTTTTCTTGCTTTTGAGGAAAAGCAAGTGGCGATCACACCAACATCCTTGGAAGCGGTCGGGCGACCTTGGACAATCCATCAAGTAGTGATTCGGAGCACCGTGCGTGTAACGGAACCAAACTTGAAGGAACCCAGATTCACGACACAACCCATTCGCCGCCACCGGTGTCAAAAATCCACATCGACAACGTGACCCTGGTAATCGTAAGATCTTTTGTTCCTTCCCTACAGATGCAAGGTGGGCCGCGTGGATGATGTACAAATTTTAGAAGCTCCACAGGTGTTAGATTCACGGTTGGGTGGTGTGCCAGATCCAGTTACTAATTGAATGTTGTTTGTTTTGACCCATTTTGAAACAACATTTCTTCCTATTGGTCCTACTATACAAGTTCTAATCATATGACATGTCACATTTTGCATATAGAGTGACATTTGACTATTTGTATTTTTTATATGTAATTTACTATAGGAACTTATTGCATGGAAATGTTATATTTATGATTAGTAATGAAGTACATGCAGGGGACAGTTATTAGAAGTTCTGAACGTTATTTTATATCTTTCGCTAACCTCATTTTAGTGTGATGTTCTTATAATTTTGATTTTCTGTTGATCAGTTGTTGCAGGGTAGCCTCTAGTGCCCGAAAGAGGTGGATATCCAAATTGAAGAGCAATGGCTTCCAGAAATGCTGTCCAGAGGTATTATTCTCAATAAATGAGTTTCTCAGATATTACAAGGTCATAGAATTATAGGTGATAATGGTTTTTGGTTTATTAATGTCTTTAGCAGTTCTAGCAATTCACAAATTGCATGCTTGATTAGTTTTTTTTCAAATCAGAACTGCCCCATCCATTCCTTTTTAAAATCCCTTACTATGATTAATTTGTTATAAATGGAGATGTTCAAATCTTCAATATCTCCTGTTTTATTTTTTTAACAGTTTTTGCTTCCTTGCAGTATTTGATTGAGGTTGAATGTAGTTGTTTTCATTTTCATCTGTTTTTAATAGCTACGGTCATAAATCTCATGCATATAGAGTACCTTGAATGATCTACCGGATGCCATTTTCATCACAACTCGTATCAATCAAAATATTCACCAATGATAGAGAATGGCCCATATTCAAACTCTTGTAATATGTGTATCAATGAAAAATGGTTTGCTTTTTTTTGTGTCAAATTACATGCAAATGATGTTTTGGTTGTGAGGAGAATCTAGCACTACCTCGGTTTATAGAGAACCATGCTCATGCAAACAATTTGTGCCCCTATCAATCAGATTGAATTTAATTAGTGTCACTAGTATAACTTCAATGTTACTTTTATGTTGAATTTTACATGTCATTGATCTAGGATGGATACTGATAAAGATGCTTTGCTTGAAATCAATTTGATCATCATGGTCCTACTTGAGAGACTAATTGCATATGAGGCCTCATATCTAAATAAACAACCAGTGCATGACCAAACACACATGGGCAATCAGGAGGTGTTTGATATGCTACATGATCACTGGCGTGTTTGCTTTGACACATGCCGTGTCATGCCTGGGGTCTTCATGAAATTATGCAAGCTACTGAGGGAGAGGGATTGGCTAGGTGCCTAGGTCTTCACACACTGTATCTGTGGAGGAACAGATGAGGATATTTTTGCAAACTATAGGTCACAATGACAGAAATCGGTCCATGCAAGACACCCTTAGACATTCTGAAGAAACAATCAGTCGTTACTTCAATCAAATCCTTAATGTCATTTGTGTGTTAGCTCCTGATGTCATATGTAACAGAGAACCACTCACCTCTGTCCCTAACCACATCCTACATTACGGGGGTGGAAAATACTACCATTTCTTCAAGAACTGCGTAGGAACATTAGGTGGGACTCATGTCCATGCTTGTATCCCATCTGAAAGGCACTTGGCATTTAGGAGTGGCAGGTCTAAGACTACAACCCAGAATGTGCTTGGAGTGTGCGACTTTCAGATGTGATTTACATTTGTTTGTGCTAAATGGGAGGGAACAACCCATGATTCCAAGGTGTTGGTTCATGAGGTGTATAATCCTGATCACAATTTTCCCCTACCACCACCTATTGAGTGTCCCATAAATTTTTTTTCATGCATTTATTAGGAATGTTGAAACGTCATGGATGTATATGTTAAATGAACATGGTTTATTGTAATGCAGATAAATATTACGTGGTGAACGCAGGCTATGAAATTGGAATGGTTTTTTTGCCCCCTACAGGAACACCCGATATCACTTACCTGATTTCTAGAGTTCCGGTCCAAGAGGTAAAGAAGAATTGTTCTATAGTTTGCATTCACCTTTGAGAAATGTCATAGATTGCTCCTTTGGTATTTTGAAGAAACAGTTTTTCATCATGAATTTGATGCCTAACTACCCTTACCGAACCTAAGTCAAGATTGTAGTTGCTGTGATCATTATCTACAACTACATTATTGATCAAAAATTAATGATGAATTGACAAATACATATGAAGATGAGATGTTCCCTGCAAGTGAGGGTTCGGAGGGTGAGTCGACTCCTTCACGGGCTAGTTCCTCAGACGAATGTCAAATGTTGATTGTCCGTGATGATATGTAAAGAGATCGCAACGGCACATGGGAATGCTAGGTAAGTAATAGTGTGGAGACTATTAGGAAAATACATTTGCTTTTATTGCATCTTATTTTTGAATTGGTTCAATTACTGATGTCTATATGTGAGATCTATTTTGTTACATTTTGACTTGGTTATATATGTGACACAATGAGTATTCCTATGTAATTGAATGTTACTTTTATGTCATTCATGACTTCAAAGAAATTTATGTTATATTAATTGTTTCATCCTTTTTTAAAAAAACTTTCTTTCACCAATAATGATAGAATTTCTTTTCAATTCTTGTTGCACTAAATTATTTCCCAAGTTTCCATAAGAATTTCATTTCCTTTATGTGGGATTTAATATATTCAGTTGAATTGGTTTACAAGAAATCTAGAATTGTCTACACCGTATCATTTTAAAGTTCAGTAGTTCCTCAGAACCCTTTATTTTTGGGAGTTTGGAAAATAAACCCTGTGATTCCCAAAATAGAATTATACACAATAGTTAATTTGTCTCTATAGTGTGTTTCAGTCATCCTTTTAGCATCTAACTGACTTGGTATGGCTGATTTTGGCAATGATATTGTTAATGTAAAACTTCCGGTATTTGTGTCAGATTGATAAGTATCATATACTTGCCAGCTAGAACTGTTGATTAAATGATTACAACTGTTAAAGGCTTTATTGTTGATTATTTTATTACAACTGTTACAGGCTTTCTTCATTTCTATAATTCTATTGTCAAATAGCTAAATAAGATATATGCCTATAGATGCATCCATTGTTTTCCCATTGGTTTGGTTATCAATCTAATGGATTAGAGAGTCTATATTGTGAATATCACATGTAATTGGTGCTCCTTTGGATTTATGTTCAGTAATTTAATTGTTGTTTTGATGTTCAATCTATTCCTGGTCGTCGATAGTAGTTGTAGATAAAATTTAATTGTTACTTTTATGTCATTCAGGAGGTGAAACCAAACTGACGAATTGGAGGAGCAATGGCTTTGTGGGAAAACTAACAAACTAGTGTGTAGAATTTTCACTCGTGGGCATCCTGACTTGTCCCTCTTGATGCAGTGTAACCCAAAAAAAACAATGATTGAACTTATGCTCGTGTTTTATGGTGCTTTTTATGAACATTATCTTTTTCTTGTGATCCAGCTTTTGTTTGTGCGTGTGCATCATGCTTGGAAAAACAATGGAACAATGTGTGCAGACTATCTGATGTGTATGGAATGGGACACACAATATTGCTTTCTTTTGCCTTGCTTCAGATATCTATAGCAGGAAATGCCGTGTGTTTTATGCTATGTTTGATGAATAGATGTAACATGTGGATGTTCTTTTTTATTAGTTTAAATGGCAGGTCACATTTATGCATAAATTGTTGGATAGTTTACTCTATGGGTCTTCCATTTCTTTATTCCACTATTTTTTTGTTGTATAGATTGTGTGTTTATATATTAACATGCAACCAGCCATACAGAATGAATTGCCCCCTAATATCTACAAAGTAAAGGCAGTTTGTTTACAACATTAGACCACAGCTTTTGGGATCACTGTTAAGTAATTTAAGGAAAAGTGGTATCAGCTTAGGCAAGATCCTTCATTAAAGTCGGCTGAAAGTAGCCCACCATGCAACTTATCCTCGAGTAAACTGGTACTATCTTGCATATCTAATTAACATGCAACAAAACAATATCAGTCGTGAAACAATGATAGAGAGACCATAGCCCTACCCTTCCCACGTATTGGCTCTATAGTTGTGTTTGTTTCATTCAAATAATTATATATTGACCCCACAAATACATAATATATTCTGAGTTTGATTAGGACATTTCTAATCCAAGTCTCATTTCAGCGTGCTTTAAAATCAATCCTCTTAGGTGATACGATTCGGTAGTGATGTCACATTTGTGCAAAAAATTAAATGTAAAATCGGTAAGAAAGAATGAGCTTATATCATGAAACCAAAAGGAAGAGTTATAACGTAATAAATGTAGAAGAAAAAATAGAGTCCCATATACAAGTATAATTGAAGCATATCATAGCTAGTGTTTTGAGTTTAAAAGGAAATGAACCAATATCTTTATGACAGTGATACCATACAAGTGACATAAACAGAGCCACACAATAACGTAAAGTGTAGTAGGATGCCATTTTTTTGCTCATAAGAATTCAAAAGAATCGTTTCGAAATAACATTGATGCTTGTAGGCATAAAAGTTATTTCGCAGTTCAATAAATCACCGAGAGACACGGCAATAGCGCTAACAATTGTCATAAACCATCTGCAGACCTGCATCCCTATTCAGTTATATATTGGAGAGCACCACAGTAACACCCCCAATATGTTACTTTCCATATGAATTACACACATGAAACATACTCCTGAAGCAGGACAACCCTCTTCCAAAATATGCAAATATGTTAATATATAGGTTAGACTAGGGAATGGTAGCATATAGTCAAGATACATAAACATTGCTTCAACTTGATGAAGCTTTTTCAGAGATAATAAATGGGAGACATTAGTACTTGAACTCCCAACACAAAATGAGTTCTAAACATGTTCCAATTCAGATCGTCAAAAAAGGTAGACTTCTGACAGGCATTTCAACCCATACGGAAGGCCAAGAACATCAACATGAGTAGAACCAAGAGGACCAAGATGATGATGACAACGATGAGGCCGATCAGGATGTGTAGCATTGGCAGGTTAAAATGAGATGGATCTGGGAGGTTGGGTTCCACTGAAATCGGCTGGGCTTCACTCTCCTCGTGCTGATATACTATCAAATTATTGTCAACATGGCAGTGGAGGAATGGACAGTTGCATTACTTTCTTCAACCAACATCAGCTGAAAAGTCTTCTCAAGGATCTCGGTGGCCTGGCTGGGTTGGAGATCATTGTCTTGCACTGAGTTGGCAGCATTTTCTTCTTCGATTCCGTGAGATCTCAAAAACTGTTGGGCTTCACGTAAGCTATATACACCGGCATACACAACATTGCTGAAAGCATTGACTTGAACACTACATTCTGCTCATGATTTGTAAATGCCTAGCCTCCTTCCTCTAGCTACCACATAATAAGCAAAACGATCCATACTGCCCACCCAAAAGACATTATAAATACAGATTATCAACATTAAATATCATATAAGTATGGATAGAAATACTTGAGGTTCAAATAAATGTTATTATGTATTCAAAAGAACAACAATGAATATCAAAATCATAGCACGATTGATTGATAGGAACTTTCAGATTTGAGAGTAGGTCATTTTTTTTCTTTTTTCTTTTATTTTTTTAAAAAACTTCGAGTTTGACCCTATTAGCTCTACCAGTACTCCCTAACATATGTCACACTTATGGTATTTTAATTTCATTCTTTCAATTGCTGCCTTGAATTAGGGAGATGTGTAGTGGGTCTTATGGCTTCTCTCGAGGAACAACAAGGAGGTAGGACACCTATGGTTAATAAACTTATAGATGAAGGCATAATAGAGGTGTTTGTACTTGAGCAAACTGAGTATATAATATCATCAGACCTCAAAATGACTCATTAATTATAACATAGCAATTGAACTTGGATATCAATGGCTGAAGGTCGCATTAAACACACTCTGTGACATCCATCTGCATAGACCGAGTTGGTTGTTTAATACTAATCCATAACTTTTTTATACTTTTGAGTAAATTGAAGAACACCTGAGGCTATTCAAATTTATTACTTCAAACCCTCCTTCCCAAACCCACATGAGGTATGAAATCAGAGAACAATGGACATAATGAAGACCACGAGATTGCTCAATTGATGAATTTCATATGGTGAAATGTATAAACCCCTACCTCTACAAACTCCATCAATGTGTACAAGCCAAAAAAAAATTCATAAACACAAATCAGTAGCCAAACGATTTCCATATCCAAGTCAAGAGAAGGCCAGGGACCAAGATGACGGGAGCTGATTCGACCACCTGAGATGCGTACATGCGGTGGAGTACATATCGAACAATGGTAGGAGTCACAGGATCGGTGGGCGGTGGTGGAGATGGCCGGATGAACTGTTGGGGCTACTTTTCGACGGGTGCAAACAGATTGCCAGGGCGGAGAAGTTGGTGGATGAGGGCGGCCGGATCGGTGGGCGGTGGTGGAGACAAGGGAAGGGTTAGATCGAAATGGTGGACGTAGGTATTTGTCATTGAGAGGGTTCTATGTGAAAGGGATAGGGTCATTAAAGTAATTTGACACATTCATTTTTTCCAAATCCAGCTTTTGTAGGCCAAACATGAGGAGCTTTCAAATATTGAAAAGCAACTTCTGTTATCAACAACAAGCATGATTCCTCGATTAAAAGAAAAACACCTCCAAAAGGTCAATATCAAAATTATCTAAAAAAAGCAGCTTTATTCCAAAAGCTACTTTTCAATCTGTGTTTTCAAATGGAGCCTAAGAGACTTAATATAGCAATCATGAAAAACCAAAATAAACAAAAAAATCGCTAAAAATGTCAAATCAATGATTTTTCAATCCTTTAAAACTAAATACCAAAATTTCTTTAAAGTTTTCACAATTTTTTAAAAACACTCGTGCCTCCAAATCTTAAAATATTCAATTGATACTAATATACTTAATCCATTTTGTAGCCCTATTTGCATTTACCACGTCTAATACAATATATAAAATTGGTTAACTCAATATATTTCACTATCTCCATATACACTTGTGGAGATAAAAATACGTGCCATGACACGCGTTACGCCAAGACGGATATGGGCCATCATATTAGGGGCCCACAAATCCGGACCCGAATATACAATGTCATAATGACACTCCCGAGCATGATGGCACGACTAGATTGAGAGTGTAGTCGGACAGTCAGACACCTCATGAACGAATGCCACCTCAAAAAGTTAAGACACGATCAGATTAGAGGTCTGGTTGGTCGACCTTACTCCTTATGAACGAGCAGAGAAGACACGATCAGACAAGATGTCTGATCGGGCGATCTTTCATCTCGCAGACATATTAAAAAACGTAACATATGAATGAGCAGGCCAAAGGGCCACGAGCAAACCAAAGCGACGGACAGAGGACCACAAACGCCTGTAACTGCCAAGCAGACAATTAAGACCCACTAATTGCGTGACGTGGGCACAACATGCCTCATTAACACATGGGATTTTCACCAAAATCGCCCGCTAAGTATTCAATGGGAAGACAATTATCTTATCTTATCTTATCTTATCTTTCTTACTACCTATAAAAGTATTCATCCTGAAAAAACATTCATTTGACGGTTTTATCCCTATCAAATTATGAAATTTCATCTCTATCCTAAATGAAAATAGTTCACTGATTTATCCCATCCCATGGAAGCACCTGTTCATCTTCTCACTGTTCCCAAACCTGTTGTTTCATCTTGTCATTCCCTCGACCACCTCCTCCTCTCCTCCCTCTCTCTCCCCTCCCCCTCATCGGCACCGACGCCTCCATTGTCACCAACCTTTCTCCCTCCAAGGACGCCCTCCCCCCCCGCCCTCTTCTCATATGGCGGCGTCTCCTCCTCCGACATATCCGTCTGGATCTCCCACGACAGCCAGGTATCCACCTACGATTGGTGCCTCCTCCATTCCGCCACTGCCAAAGTGTTACGTGTTTTTTTTGGTGCACATCATCAGGAATGTTAAACCCTTCTTTCTTAGGATTATAACACTCACTCTATTGGTCCATAGGAGATGAAATCTTTTGATACATAGGGCTTGTTCTTTATTTTCGTTTCTACCCTTTCATTAATTTAACAATTATTTATATATCCCATTTGTTCAAATGTTAAGATTAAAAAAAAATTAGGTAAAGATATCAACATATTGAAATTCAAATTTAAAGATATTTATTAAATCTATCTTAATTGAATTATATAAAATTTCAAGGTAACAAGGAAAAAAATTAGAATTACTTTCTTGAGTTTGTTCATTTTCTAAGGTTTATAAGGAGTACGAAATTTATTTTTTTACTTTTAAGAAATTTATTATTTTATATTCAATTTATGACAATGAATCTCATGGTATTTCTATGAAGATTTCCTTGCAACAATTCTAACGGATGACGATCTGACTAAATCATGTTAGTTTGCTATTTTGTTAGAATGTAATGTGGGATGAGGATCAATCCACTGGATTTAAAAGGTGACCAATAACAATAGAAATTGATACTTCAAATACTGCCAAAAATGTGTGAATTTTTTTTTTTTGGAGAAAATGTGCCAATTGTTATGTATATCATTCATTACTTTAATAGAAGATGAATATAATGCACAATTTGTAATCTTTTGTTAAGTTGTGAGGGCCTGAAGTGAATCACATAATAATGCATTATATTCATTCACCTAATTAGAAAAGAATATGGCTAAATTTTCTTTAGCTACACAATATGTGAGGTGACTTATGACTTAAAAATGAAATAGGTGTATTAATTTGTATAATCATTAGGACGTGTGATTTTCAAGACTGTCTCTTGAGCTTTATTAGTTTATTCAGGATTTCTAATCTCCAACCTGCCATTAACACTCCTCATCCTTGTTCTTATCTTGCAGAATGTATCTCTAGCAATGCTTACTAATTCCTGCGGGAGCACCAGAGATTGGGTAAACTGCAAGTAGATGCTTATTTAGTTGCATTGGTCCAATCTATTCCCTGTACTTTGCTTTGGAATTGGAAACTTTGGAAACAGGTTGTTCTTTATCTGGCGCATGCCCTCGAGCATGAAGAGGTGATTTTTCATCTTTCATGTTTCCATTATTAATATCATTGGACATAAGTTTTAAATTTAGATTAGATTGGTTGTATTGATAACTTTTTCCATGTTTCTACATTTAATACAATTCTTCAACATGCTTAAAAGTTGGAGATCATTAGCCATTTTCAAGTTACCATTAGCTCTAGCATTCTCTTTCTCTTGTAAGTAAGCAACTTTTGTAATGTTGTTTTTAAAGAGAAAGATGGACTAGCTATCACGATTACTTAAAATCAGAAAAGAGTCAATTGTTACAAAAAAGAAAAGAAACCCCCTCTTCAAAAAAAAAAAAAGTTTAACTTCACATGTTTATTCGTAATATGTAATCATAATGCAATTTAGTCTTTATATGGCAGTTGACCTTGTTATTTTTGGAACACTGACCATTGTTTTCATTCTACTTGGTTTTGTAGCTTTGCAGTACTGGAGTAGATGAGAATGTTGTTGGTACCTGTGCTAAAATCATATTTTCCCAGTTGATGCACCTTTTGTTGATGACTCACTACTACTACCATCAGGTTTCTGGTAAGTACATCTTGGTCTATGGTCGTCTGGATTCATCTTAAATGACATGTTATGTATCCATGAGACATTTCATTTTGTAGGAAGTTCTGTTGAACATTTTCATCACAATTTAGATTGTCTATATTTCAGTATTTATTTAGAATTTGTTTCCCATAATCAAATGATTCCATACAAGATTCATTCTCATGCCACAATTATAATTTATAATTATATATATTTCTAATGAATGGTTTCATTAACATAACAAAGATGTACATTCTATGATCTAAATTGTCTTTAACATTGACAATGTTTTTCATTAAATAGTTTCTCATTGTCATAAATTATATTTACCCTTCAGTGATGCAATGTAGGTCATTGATTTTCCACTACTGCCTCTCTTTAAATCCATGTTTATGCAGAATATTTATCTCCAGAAAATATCATTTGTGTTATCCTGTAATACAGCTTATGAAGTTTCTAAAATTGGCTTTATTTTCTTCCAGAGGAGGATATTTGCAGTGACATCCTACCTTGTCAAGGGCCAATTTATGTGTGCTGAGCAATTTTTCCTTAATGTGCCCCTTTCTTATGTCGTGCAAATATACTACTACAACCGGAGAATCCATGTGTCTTGAATTATTTCAACTAATGATCTTACTATTTCTTTCTTGTAGTCATTTTTTTTGTTCTTGAATAGTAATTTTGTTATAATCCAGGTGTCTTAAGATGAATTTAGATGACCATAGACCAAGATGTCATTTGTTTTTGTTCTTGAATAGAATTTTGTTTGGATTGTGACAAAACAAATTCATACATATTTTATTTATTCATTTTTTTTTCTTTTTAGGTGATTATTGTTTTTATTATTGTTAATGTTGGTATTATTTTGTGATCGATGTTTCATTTTAGTATATTGATTATTGATATCCAGCATCTGATGATATTGATGGTGGTGACTTCATCCATTGTTCTAAGATTTTTTTTTGTTTTTGAGGAAAAAAAAAGAACAAATAAAGAAGATAGTTCTAAGATATTCATTGAGGATATCAACTCAAATTTAGTTTTGAATAAACACTTATTTGAGAATCAGTATTGTGGTAAGCCATGCAGAATAGTAGAAAATAAATATGGAGGTATTCAGAATATGAAATCAGTAGTTACTCCAAACAACTTTTTTTTCTTCTCTGCCTTTGGTTGTGATTCTAACCTCTGATTATATTTTTATGGTAACTTTCCTCTCTGAACATGCAGTGTCTACTCTGGAACAGTAGCTGGTGCAAGAGAGCCATTCTTATACGGTGTATCATCATTATCTTTATCATACAACTGGTGAGACTTGTAACATAGTTGTTCTGATTTTTCACTTATGGATTTCTTTAGATATGAAATCAAATAGGGAATAAAGGAAAAAGAAATTGAGTTGGATAATTTTTCTTGTCATTTCTTGTTAAATTTATTTATTTACTGGTTTCATTTGTTTAGTAATGTATAACTTAGAGAATTTTGTTCATCAATTCAAAAAATCCTTCTAGGCCTTCATTAATCCCCTGCCTAGGCCTACGCGGGTCTAGCCCGCAACGTTTAACGCCTACCAATCGCTTCGACTTGCCAATCTTCCTCAACCTACCAATTCCTAAAAAGCTTTCGTTTGACAAGTTTACCCAACCTAATTCTTCAAAACCCATCCCTGTCCCAAATGAATTTTATTAACTGATTTATTTATCTTATTAGGCCCCTTTCCATGAAATATCACTTCATTTCACCTTCACCGCCCCAATCTTCCTCGACCTGCCAATCGCTTTGCCTTCCTTCATTGATTTAATTCAAATTGTTGTTATCTAATCTTTTTATCATGAATCTCTTTTGTTAATTCATCTTTAATTCTTTATTTCTTTGTGTGCTTTTTTTCCCTCTTTCATTGGATAGCGGATGAGATTTTTTAAATTTGTTTTGGATTTTATATATACTTTTATTTAGTGGAAACCATCATTTCTGTCCACATCTTCATATTTTCATACATACAATTTTGGTCATTCCCTGAGGTGCTCAAGTTATTTTGATATGCATTTGTAAAATCTCCTTTCTTTAGATGAATCTTTCTAAAATTCTTTTGCAAGTCATATGTTCCTCTCTTTTTTTCATGATATTGCAAGAATACATGCATTAGAAACTTCACCTTCATTGATTTATACATTACCCCCAATTTAATTTGGATGCTTTTAGTTATCTTTTTAACAATTTAAAATAAACACACTCAGTGTCATATTAATTATTTTCTTGCTCACATTTATTCAAACAAATGGTCCGATGGCATATGCAATGATTCAAAACCTATATAGGCCTTCCATGGTGAGAGCTTCTAAATATGATTTGGAAACTTGTCCTGCTTTAGGATATGTCACCGCCATGCTTCACTATATGTTTATTAATTTTTTTAACATTGATTGCTGAAAATGAAACAGTGACTAAGCTAGGATGATCGAGTTTGGGATCTCCTCATTCTGAGCAAGGGACTTCTAGCCATGGGGAATGTTGGTAAATTTCTCTTTTAGTTTTTTTTTCCCGGTTTGTTGTCTCCTCATTGTTTTCGTGGTGATTCTATTTGTGCTTTCAATCATGGCAGCTGATTCTCTTGCTTGGATGTTATGCTAACAATTGGACTAAAATATTATTATTGAAGTCATTTCATCATATTTATTGTTATATTTTTAAAATATGTATGAACAGTTATCCTACTATTGATATAATGGATAATTATATCATTATAATTGCTATCACATATGTAACTTGTAGTGATGTTGAGTCATTTATTGAAGAAATGCATGTTAAAGTATCTGTTATTCAGTAGTTTGACTTCTATCTACTTTTGTGAATGTGGTTTTGCTTGAATGGACATGAACTCCTCGAATAAAAATGTTGGTTTAACGATATTCTTGTGTTTGAATTTATTTGTTTTGTTATATTTATGAATGCGTGTTCATTTGTTATTTGTATTATGATTTTTTTTGTCTGTGATATGCAGAAATGCAGGTGTTGAGCATTGAATGAGAACAATGTATTGCTTGTCGCGGTGTTTATTGAAAGAAGTTGGATGGGCTACCGTCAAGGTTAGAGAGAGGCGTTTGTTTGTTTTTTACATCAATTTCAAACATTACTGAACCACACTTCTAATCCACTGAATTTACTCATTTAAAGGGCAAATAAAATAAATGGGTAGTTATGGATTCTCACAGACCCTTTGTAAATAACAACCACTAATGATTATATGGCGTATTGAATGCATGGCGTATGAGGCCTGAACTAAGTAATCATAATAATATGCATGCATGGTAAAAGTTAGCCAAAAATTCCTCATTTGCTCCTCCATAATCCCTTATAAATTATCCTCTTCCTAATTATTATTGAGCTTTCTTTTGTTTTTCAATCCTTTTAGAATGGAGGTGACAGTTTCTGATCCTTTCTGTTCAATTCATCTTTTTAAGATAAGGTTTTGGCTCATCAAATCTGGGGTGGTTTTGTCTGTTTTGTGCGGGTCCTTTTCAATTGTCCTTGGGTGGGGAAAATTATTTTTTGAACTGGGTCTTGGGGTTATTTGTGTGAGATTTGAAATTATTTATTAATTAAAATTCTATTTGTCTCTTCTTCGGTTTTGTATGATGTGAGAGCCTTTGTTGATTTTGTATGTTGGGAAATTTTTTTTTTGGTGATATTGAGATTATTTGGAGTTTTATACTTTTGTCAGTCTCACAGCTTTGATGATTTAAGTTTGTTGAAGATATTGTTTATTTATGTTCACCACAAGAATTACTTACATTACTGAATTTTCATGTTGCAACTTTCTAGATACATGTTAACCAAAATGGTTTTCAAACTTCTTTTTTCAGTTTGTGTGGTTTGATTTTTATGTTTACATTAACAATAAACTATTATGATTACATTAATGAAATTTTTTCCTTTCATTTTTTTGAATTTCAACAAAAAAATTTTTGGAAATGATTGCAGTCCAACACCATCAATGCATTCGTATCATCAATGTATTCGTTAACTTCACAATCATATTGTCCTACAAGTTCAACTTACAGTCTTTTGGATGGTCAGTGTCACAGTGATTCCTCTAATCTATCATTTAGTCATCTTACTCATCAATTTTGTGGAGACATTAACTAAGCATTATTTTACAATTTCAACCACGATGATGCTTTCTTTCATCTCTTTATGAATGTTTACATATTCCATAATTATTCATCCATACAGTTGATCTGATTTGTAGAAGTTCTTTGAATAGATATGCTACTTTTACTCACACTGGTCATAACCAGACGAATTTTATGATTGTTATCAATTGTTCTTACAAAGCTCTTTCAAATTTAATGTGTCACAGTTAATCAATATACATGAAATAAACATCAAACTTTGCCTCTAAATTAGTATTTTTATTCAAATTGTTGTTGTCTTGATTCAAAGTAGTGATTTGGTGACCATATCCGTTTTTTCTTATTCTCGGCCATGAAGTTTTCCTTACTAAAAAAGTCAATCTTATTTTTGTTGTGGAATTTGAATATAAAAAAAGGATATATTTATATGATGCATTTGTTATCTGATGCTTCCTGTTGGAGTTTTGAATAATATATTATATAAATTTTTTGGTTTTTACATTTAATGGTTTATCTTATGTTCAGTGAATAGCACTACATAAAATTTTCATGCACTTGTCCGTCAATTCAATTAGTAGTACATGCATGCACTGCATTTGAGTTTGTTATGTCACTAGGCAGTTCTATTGAAAATAAAGAAGTTTAATTGACTTTAAACAATAGCTTGCTTGGTATTCCCAATTCTTAGATGCTAATTGACTTCAAACTTGCATTGTACTTGATTTAGTAATGGTTTTTTTTTTCTATTGTTGTTGAAAAGAAATGCCATCAATTAACTTTTATACATGTGGGATCTTTGAAATTGCTTATTGTATGGATCATTTTGATCTATCACAATAAGATGATGTTCAAAGTTAGGAACTTATACTCTTTGATTTGCATATTAGAAGCTTAATTATACTGAGTTTTTTTACTATCTTGCACTATTTCTTGGTTCTGATGTTCAATATTCCAAATTCCTCTAATTTGGTTTGCATGTTTTGATGTGTTTTTGTTTTTAAAATTTCTCTTTTCGTGATGGTCAATGATGTTGTCGGGATTCTGAGAATGAAGATAGAACACAAGGTATTGTTTTTTTTGCCATCGTCCGATTGGGAAGATGATATGGTTTTGCACTAAGCAATCTATCATATTTGTTGTCATAAATGTTCATGAATTTACAAGATACTGGCAGATGTGGAAGGGTATGTACATCCTCCTTTATAAGTTAATTTTTTTTGACATGTGAACTTTGTGGAGTGGCCTCTTAAATATGTGTTGGTAACCATAAAAACTGACCTCATATAGTTGGGCAAGAACTTATTGACTCCAAAGATTACTAGATGTTCATTTTTCATATGGATGTAGATACCCTAATTCTGACCGTCCAAAGAAAAGAAAAATACTTCAAATAATATTTTAGAATGATCACATTTGTATCATAGAAAACATTTTAAGGGAATTAAAAGAAGAAAGCAAGAAAGACAACCTGACTCAACACAGAGAAAAATTTAAAGACCAAAACCTGGATGGCTACTTCAAAGTAGCCGTCCCTTCTCCGATGGCTAAAACCAACAAACCGCCCTCCGCTTCCCATAGAATGAACATAAAGTTGACATTTAATGCTAATTATTGCGGTTGGTTGAGATAATTGGAAGTATAACTTTGTTATATGAATATCACATGCGATTTTGATTGTTATATACAGAGAATATTTCTTAAATTTTATTATGATTGAAAATTGATTAGATGTTTTGTGGCACATCATGACAGTATATTTCATCAACAATTACACAGAAAAATCAATCATAAAAATTATCATTCTGATTTTGAGTACATCTCTAAATTTTTAGATAATGAAAATTAATATCATATTACATTGTGAATCATCCTGGATATATTTCACGTGCTCTTCAACCAACATATCATTCATGAAATTAATACATGTGCAACGCACATGTGCTTCAACTAGTAATAGTCAAAGGAGTGGAAGCGACAATCTAACCGAGGTGACCCTATAAGAAGGGAGATAACTCAAAAAGCTGCAGATCGAATCAAATCTGATTTATTACTTTCAAGCCACCTAAATTTAAGTAAGTTTTGTGTCGAATCCCCGACTGATACATCTCTTTGGAGGGCTTTTGGCTGGCACCACACCGGTGTCCCCCTGAATTCTTTGTGAGTGCATAGTTCATTTCTAGTCGGGTCCAAGTTCGTGAAAGAAAGCTTCGAAAATTGATAGTTTAACTGAAGGGTAAAATATCCTCCTCAACACTATTGTAGGTACCATAATTTAAATATATCCATTTATTTTATAAGAGCATGTATTTTATTTTCTATTAAATTAAAAATCAAATGTATTACATTTATTAATATACTTCATCATATAGGTATACAATTAAAAAAAAATCAAACGTATGCATGCTAACGAGGATGCAAACATGACTGAATATAACATTTTTCAATTTCAAACTCAATCATTTCATTTTGAATAGGGTGTTGTTACACTGTTTTTTTCTGAAGTCCAAAATGCAATTATATATATATATCTCATTAGAAATCTAGTGAAAGCACATATATTGTTAGACGAATGTATATACCTTGTTAAATTTTTCTTACACTTACTAATGAGTTCATCATTCAACTCGAAATGAAATGACATATTTTTTTTATCAAAGCATATACCTCATTAGATGATTTTTACTATTTTGAAAAAAATGAAAACATGTGTAATCTAAGTTTTAGACTCTGAAAGATTTTATCTAATATGTGTGTAACAATACTTTTAATTATTCAATACTCATTGGCACACCTATGTATATATGTATATTTGTTGACCTAGGCTTGGGGGTCTGCCCCCTTGGGTCCGCCCCTAGTCTTATAAAATTGTTCATTTTAATTTAGATAATAATAAAACATATCATGTGTGCATTTTTCTTTATTTATTGGGGATAAGATAGTGTTACGTTAGACGCACTATGTTTTTTTTTTATTTGGGGAGGGGGGGGGTGTAAGATGGACGCACTAAACCTAAACAATGGGTATCACTGCTTGAAGACACAAACCAGCTTGTGGGAGAGAGGGGATTTATGAGTTCATTATGTTGGTGGCTTTGATTGTCGTTAAAATCTTCTTTTCGTCAACAAAATATAAAACCCTTACTTATTTTTGGTAGAAAGTGGAAGCAAGAAGTCGAATCCACATGGAGACTATTGAAGTAAACAAATAAAAGTAAAAATGCATGAAAAGATTTAAAAATAAGGTTTTGAAGGGTTGATATGAAAAAGCTAAAATAAAAATATTAGGTTGAACAAATTATGAAGAAGATCACCAAGATTGAAAATCCACCCCACGTGTATCGTGATGATTTTTCCTTTTGCATTTAATAAAAATAAACTATTTTAAATCAGTTCACTTCTACTCGATTTAAAAATAGGGTTTATAAAGCATCAACCGTATCCCATCTAAGTAGAATGATGGAAGATTTAAAAATACCCATAATTAAAAGAAATCTGAGTTGAAAAAATTATATAAACATGAAGAACAAATCGGAAAACATCAATGCACAAAGAAGAGAATCAATCACTCAAATGTATGGGGTAAAAATCCTCTCCTTGATGGAAGGATTTTCTAGCCTACCATGGTTGATGAAATTCTGAAATAAAAATAAAAATAATCTATGTAAATAAAATATAAAGACACTTCTATTGAAATCACAATGGAATCTATGTCTATAATATCAAAGAAACTAAAAACAAAAACTCAAAACAGAAAAGAAAAGACAAAAGCTGAAAATAAATTCCTTCTTGGCTGAATGAAGAGCTTCCTCCTTGGCTAAATGAATTCAATTGCTTCTCTCTCTGTAGTGCCCTTTTATAAGGGTTTTGAGGGTTGAATTAGTTGTAAATGCTGATTTGCTTAAGTTGTTAATGCTGATACGCAAAATATGTTGGAGATATAATTGCAAAACATGTTGGAGATCTTTTGATTTGTTGGAGATATCAAAGCTAATTTGATTGAAGATTTATTGATTTAGTGGATCAGATTTAGAAGCTTTGATGAATCTTTGAATGCTAATTTCTTTTCAATTTATAACCTGCTAAATTTAGATTTTGTAAAATTTAAATACTGCCAAATTTAGATTTCTGAATTTTAAAATATGGCTCCTGCATATTAATTGTATAAATATTGTAAATTTGTGCAAAATATGCTTTTAATATAAAGAATAGAAGTTTCCCTAATATGCATGTATAAATAAATAATTACATAGGAAAATGTTCCAAAAAACTCTTAAAAATATATGAAATATGTTTTTTTTGAATATCTAACATATTAATATGCTCATTCACTCATTTTCTACCCAGGAAATATATATATATACTTTGATTAATCATCAAAATTTTAAGTCTAACTTGTATTTTTGCAAAACCCAATCAATCATTAGATTGTTATCAACTACTACCTATTAATAAATGTATTTAGAAAAGAAAATTATTTATAATTACATAACCATGAGTGCATCACACGTAGTAAGCCAATGTATTTAAGAATTAGGGGAGACGATATATATCATTAATTTTATGGGTGAGAATTTTATTATTAAATAAATAACAGATGGACCGCCAGTCAGCATCCTTAGTTAAAGTGGAGTAATGGACATGCCATTCGCCAGTCACCACCCCTCAATATTATATATATATATATATTTTAAAAACCTAATAAATAAAATAAAATATGATATAAATTAAATTAAATTAAAATAAGCTCACCAAACAACCAAAACCCACTCAAACAATGATATTATCGGAATTAAAGGGATCCGTCCGATGGAGACGGAAAACCCTCAGATCCATAGGACTTTTTATAACCCGCAGTGCCTTTCTCCTCTCCTTATCTGCCCCCCTCCTTCCAAATATTTACAACACCGAAACGAAAGAGGAGAGGACATGAGAGAGAGCGTCTTCACATGGCGTCCCATCCCTTCCTTCCACACCAACGTCATCGATGACGACGGAGGTGTCCGCGTCGCATCGGCTGAGTATGTGGTGGTTGCTACAAAGAGGAGGGCGGAGAGGGCTTTCGCGTCGGTCTCCCTGGCCGATAAAAACGGCGACAATGATGGGAAGATGCCTTCCGGGGAGCAGCTCCTGAAGCATCCCCTGGCTCTCCTGGCCCTTGTCCCGAGGAACGCCTCCCTCTTCTTCGCCGGAGCCATCGCTGGCGTCGCCGCCAAGACCCTCACCGCCCCACTCGACCGCGTCAAGCTCATAATGCAGACACATGGCTTACGTGTTGCAGAAGGAAGTGCTAAGAAGGGGATTGGTTTCGTTGAGGTTTGTTCCACTTCATTCTTTCTCTTCCATTTCTTATTCATTCTCTCTTTCTCCTATTCCCTATATAATAGTTGAGAAGAGAAATATCTTGTAATTGTTATGTTGGTTGTTTGGTTGTATGTTCAACACAATTCTGCGAATGGTTGAAAAAATGAAATCACCAATAGAGGAGCAGAACTGATTTTTTTTTAATTTTTTTTTCTCGTTTAAGCAGGACCATTGTCATTGAAAACGCACCAGTGATTGAATTTTTAGTATTTCATATATAATTTGATATTAATTTGATGTTGGCAATCAATTGCATTCCAAATTCAAATGCATGCTTTTTCTAGTATTTTATTATTTTGGGAAGATAGCATGTCCAAGATATCTTGATTTCATAATTAGAGGAAAAAAAAACATGATTTGGAATAGAGGCTAAAGAACTTCCACACGAGGATGTCTGAATATGATTCTCTGAACAGAATTTTATTTATATATATAGCTTAGCATGTTTACTATCTCATCTTGTATCTTTCCACTCCCTGAAATTGACCATCTCATTGTATGATTTATGTAGGCTATAACATTGATTGGGAAGGATGAAGGTATCAAGGGCTTTTGGAAAGGAAATCTTCCACAGGTAGTTTTTAAGTTTCAGTTTTCACCACTCATTTGGCATGGGAAGCTTAGCATTCTATCTTTTGTTGTATCAGGTGATCCGTATCATTCCATACAGTGCCGCACAGCTCTTTGCTTATGAAGTTTACAAGGTAATAATGATTTTTACTGCAATTATAACAATGCAATCTGAAATAGTTATACTTTACCTATCACAATCTATAACTATTTTTCGGTGTTTGAAACCCAAACTCTTCGTTTGTATATTTGTAAAAAGAAACTTTTTAGGGGAGCAGATGGGGAGCTCTCTGTTATTGGGAGACTGGCTGCAGGGGCCTGTGCTGGCATGACCTCTACCCTTGTAAGTTTCAGTGGATGCTACATCCAATGTTCCATTAGACTTCCTGTCTTCTGGCAATACTAGTTAGAACAATAATTCAAATGTTACAGCTCCGTAAACCATAATTACATTGCGATTCTCTACAGGTTACATATCCCCTTGATGTCCTGCGATTGAGGCTAGCAGTTGAACCTGGGTCCAGAACCATGTCTCAGGTAATTGTCATCTATTCAATGCCCATCTGAAGTGGATCCTGCGATATAACTTTTGCAAGTTGCATTAGTTATTGCCCTGTATCACCATTGTAACATTATTCAAGTATACTCATGTGTTATTTGCAGGTTGGACTGAGTATGCTTAGAGATGAAGGGATCGCTTCATTTTACAGTGGTCTTGGACCCTCTCTTCTTGGAATAGCACCTTATATTGCTGTGAACTTCTGCATTTTTGACCTGTAATATCGCTACTGATGCTATTTAATTCTTATGATAATTCAAATATGAATCAGATTCGTGATAAACTGAAGCTCCCTTCTTTTTTTTCATGATTCCAGGGTCAAGAATTCTTTACCGGAGAAGTATCAAAAGAGGCCGGAAACTTCTCTTGCAACTGCTTTGGTATCAGCGACACTTGCCACGCTAATGTGCTACCCTTTAGACACTGTTAGGAGGCAAATGCAAATGAGAGGCTCACCATATAGGACGGTTCTGGATGCATTTCCTGGTAATGAACGAACTTAGTAATCTAATTGTTCATCATGATAGCTTTTCTGTCCTGTTTTCTCGCTTTGATAAAAAAAAACTGAAGTGAAAGTTGCATATTCTCTTTTTGGCAAGTACACAAAGTCAGTTGGTACTCTAGGCAATATTTACTTCTGCATTATAGAGGATTCATTCTAGTTTTAGATTTCCTCGTAACAAGTTTGTGCAGTTAGTGTTATGGGTAAGGCTATATGAGCTGAGATTCAATATCTGGGATTCAATCGGCTTCGGCTGATCATGGAGAACATATGATATAATTTCTTACGTCATCTAGGATATTAGTACCTTAGCTTTACTCTCTTAGATCAACATTGATCTTCAATTATTCATTTAATAAGATCTGGTGTTTGAACGGGGGAAGGCTTTGTGTTGAGTAGTTCTATGACTCAGTAGGTACCTGGGGATGAGTAGTAGATACCTCTTCTACTAAACCCTTGTGGTGAGTTTTATGATTGTATTTTGCATGTGTTTTTCCTTTGGGCATTACCTTTCTTTTAATAAAATTAAGGCCAATGCCTATCGTTTTATCAAAAAGAAAAAACAAACAAAGAAAGAAAGATCTAGTATTTATGTTCATAGCTTATTGCGAAACGAGCAGTTATTAGCCGGCTAGCACCCTTGACCTCGAACACGGGTTCAAATCCCAACCCTCTTGAGGGAGCTGGTGGGGACAATATTTAAAAAAAATGGGGGGAGGGGGGGGGGGGGGGTTGTTCATGGTTTACTACTACATCAGAAAATGAAATCTCCATCTACATAGTTCATTGCAGTAAGCATTCTATTGTAAAAAAATTTTGGTTCCATCATTAATAATAAAACTTTGAAAAATCCTAATCATGCTGAAATTGTGGCATGTGATCAATTGCGAAGTTTTGAAGAACATGTATACAAACAATATATACTGGAGCATTGGCACTTCCTCAAGGCAAAGTAATTTATTATTCTTTATGGTGGCTTCCGTACCCCCATTCTTGTCCTCATACATGAAAGGAGGGATGAAAAACTATAAACCATCATACAGTGTATAGGTAATTCTTCAACTCTTGTTTCACCAAGGGTCATCTTATATTAGCTTGATATGTGATGACTTTAGTCATCCTCTTTTCCTTTGTTTTTCACTCTTATTATCCTTAGGAGTCCATGTTGACTTTTGAGCAAGTGATGAATAGATATTTGAATTCTTTTATTAAATTTCAGAGGGTGTGACGAATGTCTCATATATTCCATTTACAACTGCAGGTATTGTTGCACGTGATGGGGTCATTGGATTATACAGGGGTTTTGTGCCCAATGCGTTGAAAAATTTACCGAATAGCAGGTTTGTCCAATATCTAGGACATATCTTCTTGGCCCATTCTTTAATATGATTCACTTAACTTTGGTTTTCTGCTTCTTCCACCAAGCTCTTTTTACTCATAAAACCATTGATCTTTTGCAGTATTAGGCTGACAACATTTGACACTGTGAAAGGGTTGTTAGCAGCTAGTCAGAAAGAATTGGAAAGAATTATCGAGGAAAACAGGGAGAAAATAGTGAGCTAAGGTATCTTCACTTTTCTTGGACTTTTTTTTTGGGTCTTTGATGATTGCAAGTCACTCCCACGGTGGATGAAATTGGCCTTTCTACATTGAAATTCAATGTCATTTCCCCTTTCATAAATGTCATAACTTCAGTCACCAAAGTTGTATGCCTGGTTTTTTTTCTTTTTTCTTTTTTTTTCCCCCTTTGTTTGATTGACAAAGAAGAAGTTGTGTGGCTGTGTTACTGCTGCATGTCTTTGCTTTTGGTTACTTCTCATAGCTGAAATCTATATGTTCTCATTTCCTAGGGGAAATAAGAAATGAAGAACTGTGCTATATGATGTAAAAAGATCCATTGTTGTAAAATTTGTTTAGGGAATTTTTTATGGTGTTGTAGATTTTTTTGTTCCTTTCTATGTTTGTGCATGTGATACCTGTGGGGGGAATGTTTTTGCATGCACACGTAGGCTTAATGGCCTCCTGCTTTATGATACAGTTTCAAGTCTTTGTATTCAGTAATAAGCTTGCCACAAGTATTTCAGGACCATCCTTGGATCTTCTTGGATTGATATTGCATGCAAAAATTCAGTCTTCTAGTAGTTTTTTTATTTATAAAAATAATGGCATTTCACATTAGTAGGTAGCTTTTGCAGATAATCAAATTGAACCATTGAGAATGAGCTTTGAGTTTGTTGAATATTTAGATGAGCATGCATGCATGCCTTTTCCAGTAAGCTGATGTTTCTACAACCTGCACGTAAATTTTCATGTTAATTTTTTCTTCTTCTGTCTGTGTTCATCTGTGTAGGTAGCGTTTGTCTGTGAGCACAAGGTTGAGTTCCTACTGGGCAGAGAGTGATGGTTTTTGGCCTCCCTTCATGATGGAGATATCCCCCATTTTTCAGCACTTTGAAGTGTATGTTTGTTGTCGGCAAACACCTCTTAAGCAGCCAGCACCATCTTCAATACCTTGAGATGCTTTGGTTGCAAAAACTAGAGTTGATCGTAGTGTGTGCTCTGTTTTAAGGGAAAGCAATTCAGCCGGGGGTACAGGTGGGAGCTTGCACAATAAATAGGAACGATGACATCCCATGTTCCCATGGTAGTGATGCCCATAGCAGATTTGACTTAAAAAATTGTTTTATTGGTTGTTTGCTTTTTTTACAGGTTCGTTGTATCTGTTCTGATTTCCTTTTGTATTCACAGAGCTTCTGTTTAGTTTTTTATTATATTAATTAAGGCTTAGTTTGGTATGGGAATAAAGGGTTGAGATAAAGAAATAATTAAGTTAAATAATATATTATTCTATATGATATAAGAAAAAAAAAGGATAAAATATAGACAATTATTCACATTTTGAAAAAAATATGGGGATATTTTATTCTGGGTAAAAGGTAGAATAAATTTTATCCTCATTTTAAATCATATTTTATATAACATGGATAATTTTTATGACAGTTCTTCCCCATAAAAAACAAAAACAAAAAAACTTTAACAATATTAATGCCCAATTAATAGTGATAAGGGTAGACTTGGTATTTTTTTTAAGTTATCCCATATTTTAAATAATATGATTCACATACAAGATTCATGATAAGAACACAAAAAAATGAGAATAATAAAAAAAATCATCAAATGTAAATGTGAATAAAAATAAAAAATTTTTATCCCCTTAAATTAGACTAACTTATAATTGTTGTGAATATGGTTGATAACCACCACTCCTTCAAGGAATATAATTTTCTCCACTCTTCAACTCCATAATCCCTCTCATTCAACTTCATAACCCCTATTATTAATCACCATACTATCTATCCCCTCACCTTTATAGACTCGTAACTCCCCACCTTTGGAGTTTCTTCATGCACCTTATAAAAAGAGTGGTTTCTCATGTATTCTACAACCAACCAATAGTGAATAAGAAATCTCTATCCACTTGCCTTCTCTCTATGTCTTGTGTGTTTTGTTTATGTATACTTGTGTGTATGTATTTTACTTAGTTTATAACACGTTATCGACACTAATAAGTTCTTATTCGATTCAAACACTCAAGAGATCTTTAAAACTAAGTTCATGAAAACCCCAAACACTAAAAAGTGACCATCTGAAATGCATGCATAGGCTCATGCAGGGCGGGTGTAGAGTTGTCAATTATTGGGTGAAATTTGTTTTTTATGTGGATTGATGTTCAGTAAGAAGACAGTAGCACACCCACAAATGCAAATAAACAATAAACTTGCAAAATAAATATTATTTCTTTAGACACATTGTGTGTGAGACAACTTCATAAAAATGTTATGATTAAGGGTCTTTAACAGGCCTGAGGCCCGAAAGCCCGACCCCGTTCATGGACTGGGCTGGGCCTTTTTCAGGGCGGGCCGGGCTTGGGCTTGGTTCTCGGGCCCGACCTGCAGGCCCGCCCGAACTGGACACGTTTGGGCAGACCCATAGGCCCATGGGGGATAATTCAATAAATGAGTAACATGTAATTTTTATGAATTGTTGTGAAATTATACAAATTATTGACATTAATGTAGGTATTAACCTAGTTAGGTATATGTAATTATTCATTTTTTTAAGTAATTAATTCATTTAATATATTTAATTTAAAAATTCAATAGATATAAATATTTATTTTTAGCATTATACTTTAAAATTTATGTTATTTGAACATTATATACAAATGAACAACTTAAAATTAAAAAATCAAAAGAAATAAAATGTTTAGAATTTAGACCCGTATGCCTGCGCGTTGGCCTGAACCCAAGCCCGGCCCGTGGGCGGGCCTGGGCCCAGTTTTCTAGACGTGATTGTAGAGTATTTTCTTATTTTATTGATTGATTAAATTTAATTTTGTTACTGATGAGTTGACAACACTTGTGTTAACATTATAATTATTTGTCACATCAAATTTGCTGAAATTAGAATTACGTGGCATTTGATATTTATTCTTTGATGTATAAATCTACTTTGATGTTATAAAATCACGTGTCCTTGTAGGGCAATAAAAAAAAATTATATATATCAATCGATCATGTAAAATTATGATTATATTAGTCCTTGAAAGACCAAGTAAAAGTCATTATATTACTTTATAGGAGTATACAAAAATTGTGTTTACATAGATCATTGAAGGACCATATAAAAGTTATGAATAATGTAACCCAGTAAGACAATGCAAATTTTATTTTATTTTCTCCCTGAAGGACTACAAAATTATTATATGGATATTTAGAGGACCATGTAAAAGGGTTTCCAAAGGTTTGTATTTTCTTTGGTGGATTTCTAGTTCATTTGCAATTTGACTCTGCCAATAGGTTTGTTGCCTTCATATATGTTTCTAAGTCTTAATATTGCATTCATTGTTTTTCATGAGAAGCATTGTGTAAGTATTGATTCTCTACAGACATTTCTTTTAGTAAGATTTTTGTTGATATAGTATTTAAAATAACGGTGATTTTCTCTGGTTAATAAGGTATGTATTGCATCATGCAATATGTTATGTATTAAATAAATACATGAATTTTATTTTTCACATATTGTAATGCATTTTGTCACATGCATTAGAAGGAATTTGATTCATGGGACGTCCCAACGGACACATCTTCAGGTATTTGATGGGTATCCCGGAGTATCATGTTCCATTCATCCCATAGATACAAAATTCATATTTCATATCATAGTAAGAATTATTTTTCATAGATAATTGATGTAATATCAATTTCGATGTTACAAAATTATATGTTCTATATAATAATTATAGTTATATAATAACTGATGTAATATCAATTTCAATGTTACAAAATTATATGTTCTATATAATAATTATAGTTACATAAGTCCCTGAAGGACTATGCGAAAGTTATGATTACATGGATTTCTGAAGGACCATGCAAAAATATTTTATTTTATCATTAAAGGACTACATACAATTTTATTATCCCAGAAGGATTATATAAAATTAATGGTTACTTAGGTCTGTAGGAATATACAAAAGCTATGAAATTTTTATGGGTTCTTGAAGGATCATAAAAAAAAAGGTGGCTACATGTATCCCAATAGGAACCTGTACAAAAAAATTATTGTGATTAGCTTTCACCATCAAAATAAAGAGGATTTAAATATTAATATCTCATTGACAAAGGTCCACCGACCATTATGCCTCAAAGATGCTCCAGTAGTAGCAATATCGAAAGCAAAAATATTGTTATCGAATTTCATGTCCTCTCATTGCTGAATAATGAGCTTTGATAATAATATAAATATAAAAAAATCATGAAACCCGATCTATTGACTCAACACTGTCGGGAATCAAATGCATTTTATTTTATTTTATTTTGAACAATGGACATTGTCAAGGTTATTTCATGGTTTATATATATAATCATAACAATTGTAGAGATGACAAGTTATTTGCAACCACCACAAATGGAATGCTATTGAATGAAAGCAAGGGAAAGTTTTGCAAAACAACCCCTAATACAATGGAAAATGGTTGTCATCTATGTGATATTTAAGAATATGATTACGTAGCTGGTGTACAATCAGACCTTTGTCGATTTTGTATTTACGTCTTCATTTTTCTTTATTATATGAAATGTACTTTCATATTTATCTTTTTTTTTAGTTTAACATTAGTTAATGCAAATAATAATATTATTTTTGGTATTATAAACTTGGTTAAAGGCTCCAGAAGGGCAGATATCATGTTATCAAGAGATACAAAATTTTGTATCAATGATGCAATGTATTCATGTAGATCCAGAAGAAGTCTACTGAATTTTGAAGATACATATCTCAACATATGTCATTTTAAAATTATGGTGTATCTATGCATTAATAATGCCTCATGATATGTTCCATTACCGAGAAGTCTCGATGTTTCTAAAAAACTTGATATGAGACTAATGGACGAAGTAACAGCTTATCTATATGAAAATTTACATGAATCCATGAAGGATATAAATTGCCTAAAGAAAAATCAAATAGTATGCCCTCAATAAAGCTAAGACGTTCTTTGTACAACTTAACACAGTAGGTACAATCATCTTAGTGAATATTTGATAATAGCAGAATATGAAAACAATCTCATTTGCCCATGTGTCCTTATAAATACATCTAGTAAGAGATTTGTTATTTTGACAGTTTATGTTGATAATATAAATTCAATTGTGACTTCTGAAGAGCTCAACAAAACTGCAGAATATCTTATAAATGAATTCGAAATGAAAGACCTTGGGAAAACTAAATATTGTCTCGGTCTACAGATCGAGATACTTGTCCATCAAACAACATATATTGAAAAAGTTCTAAAACACTTTAATATGGACAAATGTCATCCATTAAATACTCCTATGATTATCAGGTCACTTGACCCAAAATCTTGTGGTCTGAAGTATCTTATCTTTTGGCAGTTGATGATTTATTATATTTGATACAGTATACTAAACCTGACGTTGCATTTTTAGTTTAATTTATGAACCAGATATAAATTTGCATCAATTTGAAGGCACTGACATGATGTTAAAACACATTTTATGTTATATTCGTGGAACCATATGTTAGTTTATTCTACTCAAAGAATTCCACTAGTCTCTCTTGTTGAAATAATATTATGTGCAGATTCAAGATATTTTTTAGATTCTCACAAACAACTATGTATCTACATGTGAGGGTACAACAATCTCTTGGAGTTTTATTTTACAGGCTGTTGGTAGCCACATCTTTTAATCATTGTGAAGCTTGTGAATGTAAAATCGATGTTCTATAAATTTAGTGGAAGGGCAACCAAGTCAATTTGTTCACTAAAGCATGCCCACGTCAACATTTAAAAAGGTGGTGTACGACATCAGACGCAACGTATTTGTAACCAATCTTTTTGGCTTTATCATTATGAGGGGGAGTATATTTTTAGATGACATTTGCGTGTTGTACTCTTTTGCCTTCGCCTAGGTTTTGTCCCATTAGGTTTTTCTGACAAGGTTTTAATGAGGCATTGTTAAAGCACATACACCAATCTAAGATAAAATATATTGTACTATTTTTTCTTCGCTTCGTTTTTTTCTACTGGGTTTTCTAAGCAAGGTTTTAATGAGACAATTATCTTAGCGTGGTAGTCATCCAAAGGGGAGTGTTGTGAATATGGTGGATAACCACCACTCCTCCAAGGATCATAACCTCCCCCTCTTCAACTGCATAACCCCTCTCATTCAACTCCATAACCCCCACTATTAATCACCCCACTATCTACCAGGGGCGGATCGAGACATTTTTTTTGGGTGGGCTGAATTAATCTTTTTATAAATTTGTTTATGCTCAATACTAAATATTAAATATATATTTGTGTTTTGCAATCAAATGTTGCACTTGACATAGAATAAGTTCATCAAAAGATTAAGCAAAAAAATTTTAAAAAATATAAGAACTATTTTAAATTTGAAAAATATTCTTCTAAATTGCTTCAAAACCCTACCAAAAGATTATAATAAATCTATTTTTATGTTCAATAATAAGATACACTCATCTAAAACTTAATAAAAAATGTAACTTGGAGAAAACTAAAAAAAAAAAAAATTTGCATCCCCACTTGTGACATCATCCGTGTCTCAAAATCCAACATAATGAAAGTTTACAAACCTAAAATAATTCAAATAAAGTCTCCATCCAAACACACCACCTTTGAACTCAAGTCATACAAACAAACAATGTCATAATATCTAAATACATCTACAAAGTACATAATAAATCAAAAGAATCAAATTATACAAAAATTAAATAAAAATATTCATTACATAGAGATTGAAATTTGGTGAAGGGGATGTTGATTTATTCATTATTGATAGCTGCAAAAGATGTCAAGAAAAAAAAAGATATTCAATTATGGTAAATTGAGGTTTATATAGCAAGTATATTATGGGTTTTTTTCTAAAAATATCTGAGTTGGACTGGTATTTTGGGTTTTTTTAACAAAATATGGGCCGGGTGTATCGGGGGTTTGATAAGAAAACTAGGTGTGGGTAGGAACTTCGGGGTTTTTTCACAAATTCTGGGCTGGGCTACAGCTTGGCCCAGCCAATCCGTGGGCCCGCCCTTGCTATCTACCCGCTCACCTTTATAGACTTGTAACTCTCCATCTTTGGAGTTCCTCCAGGCACCTTATAAATAGAGGGATTTCTCATGTATTCTACAACCAACAAATAGTGAATAAGAAATTTTTATTCACTTGTCTTCTCTATATGTCTTTCGTGTTTTGTTTATGTATACTTGTGTGTATGTATTTTACTTAGTTTATAACCATCATAAATATTTTTTCATTTTTCAAACTAAACCTAAGACGTTGGTGGTGGTTTTTTTAATAACTTTTAGGCCTTTGACACACTGAATAATTAAACAACCACGACTCAACGGCTTAGCAACCCAATTGCATCCATTAAATTATTGATCATCGATTAATATAAGAGCCTATTTTTGACATCTTAATAGGCTTGCCATAAATTTCGGCATTCACCTGTAGCTTGTCATTTGCAATAGGAAATCAGGCCTTGACACGCCCCAAAGCCTTTTCGCGCGGTGATCCCTCGAAAATCTTGGTTAGTCGGGAGAACACCATTGATCAATGGGTATGGTGGAAGAATCTCCAGAAAACGTGGCACTCATCATCGGAGTGACTGGCCTAGTGGGCAAGGAGCTCGCCAGGGCAACTCTTTCATCGCCCGCTTGGAAGAAGGTCTACGGCGTCGCCCGCAACCCCGATGACACCCTGGTCATCCCCGACGGCACCTGCGTCGACTATCAGTTCATCGCCTGTGACCTCTTGAAGCCCGAAGAGGTCGCGGAGAGGCTGTCTCCTCTGGCAGACGTGACCCACCTGTTCTGGGTGACATGGGCGACCCTGCAGCCTCTGGACACCCCAGAGTGCTGCGACCTCAACCGGTCCATGATGTCCAACGTCCTGGACGCTGTCCTCCCCTCCACCATGATGTCCCTGAAGCACGTCTCGCTTCAGACGGGGGCCAAGCACTACGTGTCCATCAAGGATGGCTGCAGTAGCACCCTTTACTACGACGAGGAGAGCCCACGCGTGGAGGGCGCAAACAACTTCTACTACGCGCTTGAGGATCTCCTCAAGGAGAGGCTGAAGGTCAGCTGGTCCGTGCACCGGCCGGGGCTCATCATCGGATCCTCGAAGAGGACCCTGTTCAACTTCATGGGCACTCTCTGCGTCTACGCCAGCCTATGCAAGCATCTCGGCCTCCCGTTCGTGTTCGGGGGTGAGAGGTTGTGCTGGGAGGAGCCTTACATGGACGCCTCCGACGCGAGGTTGGTCGCCCAGCAACAGATCTGGGCTTCCACTCATGAGGGCGTCGTCGAAGGAGGCGGCCACGCCTTCAACGCGGTGAACGGGCCGAGGTTCACGTGGAAGGAGGTGTGGCCGGCTCTGGCGGAGAAGTTCGGGCTGGAGATGCCGGAAGAGCCGTTCGATCCGACGATGGTTTATTCGATGGGGATGGCGGATAAGGGGGAGGCGTGGGAGGGGATCGTGGAGAAGGGAGGGTTGCGTGAGACGAAGATGGGGGAGATTGCGAACTGGTGGTTGATGGACGCCATGTTCAGGTGCCCCGTCAAGATGTTGTTGAGCCGTGCTAAGGTCGACGGGATGGGGTTCTCGATGACGTATGAGATGACGGAGTCCTTATCTTACTGGGTGGATCGTATGAGGGAGGAGAAGCTCATCCCTTGATCATCTCAACTCAAGTAATCTCGTCTCTCTCTCTCTTTTGACTTTTCTAAAAAACAATTAATGCATGATGTTTGCATGGCTTTAGAAAGTGAAAAAATAATCAGCATACATCGTTGTCTTCGTGCGTTGTCCCACTAGCTTTTCGTATTTTAGAGTGTACGTGTTGGAGTTTGGAGAGTCGCCGACGAACGAAGCTCGTTTCCGAGGGTCGTGAGAACCAAAGTGTTGACATTGCATCTTGGAAGGGGAGAAACTAACTGGTGTTGGATTTGGAATTCTTAATGTATGAGATGTCGTTGAACAGGGGACAGGAAAACTGTAACACATACGTTCCAAACTGTCACAACTTTGCAGCCATTATACGTTAATTAATCACGTACTCTTAGTCTTTGTCCCTTGCCCCCAATATTCTTAGGGCAATTTTTTAATATAAACTTGACTATTTGCAGTATCTTACTTTTGATCCAATCAGCGTGGAGACTTGATTGGATCAAAGGTTATATTTAATAATAATTTTAAGATGGATTAAATGTGAAAAAATAAAATAATTAATTAGGATTATTTCCATCTATTAAAATATTTTTGGAGCATTTCCAATTTAATTAATATATGTTCCCTTAAAGAGTGGCCAGTTATTGGGCCGAAAATCTAGAACATCGGAACCGTCACGTTCTGATCTCCTTACCATCAATTTGCAAGAGTTCTTATAGAGTCATCCTTTTAATTAGAAGGCATTTTAATTAGAAGGCACGAGCATGTATTTTAACAGCTTTGGATTGTATTATTTATGGTATTATTTATGGTTTTGTTTGGGAAACCATGCATTGAAGTGGAGACTATTAAATTATGAGTACGGTCATACACAAATTTTTTTTGTTCTAATTTCAGTCTCATATGTGTATAAAAAATTATCGAAACATATACACATGTTAACGAGCTTACAAAAAATGTGCTCAGCTTCTTGACCAAAGACAAACTTAAACAAAGATAGAAGATATGCTGCCTCTTTCATTCCATCTTAACAAATGCCATTATCATTCGCCAAATTAACCTTCCTTTTGATTATGTTGTATGCTGAGCTGAAATGTGAATGTTTGTGTTTAGCTTGGGGATCCGAAATGTAAAACAATGGGGAATGGAAAAAGGTGCATCGGGTGGATGCACAGTGTCAGTTTACTGTTTCAGGAATGGTTTGAGTATTTGAGCTTTGTACCCCAATAGCTTATTTTGTACATTTGTCATATGGTACATGAAAACAACTTTGGACTTAACAAAAACAATAATAAAAAAAACAAAACAAAACAATAAGTTTTCATTAGACATTCTAAAACGAGATGTTAGGCATAGCCATATCAATGAACAAGAGAGCAAGGCAGGGGACGCAGTCTCATTCAATTGGGGGTTTCCTCTTTGACTTTTTTCCTTTGACTTGGTTAGGCAGGAAATAAACTTTTTTTTTTATATTCAATGTAAGGATGTTAAGCCTGTCAATCAGACGGATATGGATCGGATAAGCTCATATCAGTATCCGTATACTAATTGGATATCCAAAAAAATATCCGTATCCGATATCCGACGGATATTTCAAAACACGTATCCGTATCCGATTTGAAAATCGGATACGGATTCGGATAATATCCGAAATGTCCGAACCAGATTAAAATATAAAAATTTATAAAATTTTAAGTCCTAACATGGTTAAAGTATCGACCAAAGACATAAAAACACAAATCATAATATAGTTAAACAAGTATCCAATATTGTTAAATAGGTTTGTGTTTTGTCCTAGATCATGAACCATTGGATTTTCATCTAAGGGTTGAAATTTGAGGTGGATATTTTTCCCCTACAATTAAATTTATAATTTGAGACTGAAACATCAATGATTTTCTGTGGAGATTGGGTGAGATTTTTTTGGTGGAAGGAAGAAGCTTAAACTTGGATAAAACCTAGCTGTAAAAGTGACTGTGCCTGTAGAGTGCTGGCTCACGACCTCTTTATAGGTTGCCTACGTACCTCTGGGGGATCAAGTCTCACGTAGTTCCAGAAATGCCCTTGTAACGTTTTGCCACTAAATGTTTAGTGGACTTTTTTTCAGGGAAACGTCCCTAGCAATTATGCTCCACGTCGGCCCTTGATTATCCACGTTCTGTTGGTAGTGGCCTTAAGTGCTATCGTGGCGATTACAAGCGTTAATGACTTTCTGACCGTTTCTCCATTTGCTCGGGGTCTCTTGATGTACTCTCCCGTGCGTTACGTTTTCGAGTATGTATGCAAAAAGTAAGGTCAACCAATCAGACCTAACGTCTGATTGTGCCTTATACTACTCGTTCCTGAGGAGTAAGGTCGAACGACCAAACCGGGAGTTTGGTCGTGCCTTAAACTACTCGAGGTGACACTCTCTTATGAGGTGTTCGACCGTCCGACTAGATCTTTTAGTCTAGTCGTGCGTACGCACCTGGTGATGTCATCATGAGATCACCTGTCTTGGACTGGGTCTTGTGGACCCTAAGTCAAATGACCCATGTCCGTCTTACCTTGACACGTGTACTAGCGCATATTTTTACCTCTACAGATGCCCCCTCTCCTATTCTTTTGAATTGCAGGAGATATGAAAAATCAGGTCTCATCCCTCCCCTCTCGGGAGTCAAAGATCTGTTCGCCTGTCTACTCAGGATTCTCTGATCCGCTCAGGATTTGACGGTTGATTTGCTGGGTCTTCTTTAATTACGTGTGGCTTCCCACGGCACTCTCTTTGAAAATCCAAACGTCAGTGTCTCTTGGGTTTCCGTAAAACCCTTTACGAGGCATTGATTACACCTCAATATCCGCAACAAATAATTGTTATCGTCCTTTCAAAGCGTCGCCTCAGCAGTATTTATAGGTCTAATGGGAAGCGCTCTTCGTCCCATCTCGTCCTTTGCTTTCTGAAATTCCCACTACCTCGAAAAAATGGAGAACACCGCCATTACTACAGCCCTTCAAAGGGAGTTGGGAATCTCCTCACACTTCGCGGTTGACGAGTTGTCTGAGGATGAAGTCCCCGCCCTTTTCCTTGACTCTGTCCTCCTCCATCCGAGTTATTTCACGGATGGAGGTCTTTCTCTACCTCTGCCATGCTTGATGACAGAGTTTCTTGACTTCTATGGCCTCCACCCCATCTTGATCGTCCCCAACATGTACCGCATCTTGATATGTGTGGTCGAGTTGGAAAAAAGACAAGAGTTGAAGTGGGCTTGACGGAGATGCGGTGGATCTATCAGGTCAAGGGTTTGACCTCCAGGCGGTCTCCGTCCTTCTATATCTCCCGCCATGCCCGGGCACCAGAACTGGTACTCGACATGTTCCGGGGTGATATCCATGACTGGAAGAGCCGCCGGGTACTGGTCCAGGGTCCTTGGATTCCAGAGGGTTGGGATTTTTCCATCGCCACCTGTGTTGTCCTCGAAAGCCGATGGTGGATACCGGATCGGTCATGGTGAGAATTGCTCGGATTGTAGGAACCGCGATGCACTCCTCCTGTTGCCATGTTTCTTGGCGATGTAATTGAGCCAGCCGATGGCCACAGTTCGGTTCATCCTCCTCCAGGTCCTCGCAATGGGGTGAGGAGCGCTCTTAGAGGCTCCTCTAGTTGGGTTTTGAATCAAATTCCATTGCCCAACCGGTGGACCTGACTTCATCGCCCCCTCCGCTTGACTCACTAACTCCATCCCTCGCCGTCCGATTGTCTTCCCCTTCCGCTTCTTTTTTTTAGCGCCTGTGCCTAGTAGGGGTATTGCTCTTTCCTCTAACAGTATGGAGGTTGACCACTCACCAGCAGTGCTGCCAGTGAACTCAGATGTTGGGGCAAATGCTACACCTACGCCTGAAGACCACTTGCACAGGGTCCTCTTCCCTCCTGGTGATCCCTCGAGGAACATGCAAGCCTCAGCTCGTGCCGTGCCCTCTCCATAGATCATCAGTTATAGTCTCTCCGAGAAGCTTGTGAAGGTGATGAATCAGACCGCCTTCTAGACTTCATCAGCGGCTATCGCCTAGGCTATTCTGACCATTCGCGTGGTCTTTGACAGATGAGCAACGAGGAGTTGTCCACGCTTTTTCATGCTGTACGGGAGAAAAGACTTCAGAGGAAAGACCGAGCAAAGATAGAACAAAGGATTGAACACATGTTGTATATATTTTTTTATGTAACATTTATCCATTCAATGAATAAAAATTACTTTTTTTTGTTGCTCAACGTTGTTTCATATTTTATCTGCTCGTATATTCGTTTCTCCTCGTTGTACGAGGCTTCAACAGACAGGGTACCCCTAAATATGAATATCGAGTAGAGGCACCTGGTCGTCTTTATAAATGTCCACGGAGAGGATTCGTGAACAGAATCTTCAAATAGAACTCTTGAAAAAAAATCACGAACAGAATTCACGATCAGAACTTGCAAACAGAAGTCATGAACAAAACTCACGAATAGACCTCGCGATCCTGAAGGTCTGTTCGCGAAAGCCTTCAAACCATCTTTTCTCAGTGCCACGTAAGAAATTTATAATTAATTGCTTGCCACGTGTTTGAAACATTCACCTTGTCTTTTGCGCCAGCTGTACCTCAAACTTCGTAGAATATTTCGGTGGTAAATCTTACCATGATCTCGGTTTTTGTGCTCCTTCGTCATGATTACGAGGGTTTCTCGAGGAGAAGTTCCCCTTTCATATAATCACCTTCATTTAAAAAATAATAGGTAGAAAATCTAAAAAAGAACATACCTCATTTTTTATTTCAAGCCTTTTTTCTTCTCGTTTTCAACAATGTCGATGGTTATTGTCCAGAGGCTGCGGACCTCCTTGTCCGACCCAGACTCCATCGTTATCACCCCGACACCCTTTTGGTCCATAAACGATCTGAAAGATGCCTGTTCTGATAGCTTTTCATGTATCATTCTCAGATGGTAAGAAGCTCTCTCTCTTTCCCTCTCCTTGAATTGATTAAGTACTTCATGCAACAGTTTAAGCTGCACCCGTGTTCTCTAACTTGTTGAGGGTGTTGATGTGCGTTGTCACGATCAATCGCAAAACTGCAGCTCTAACTCAGGGAAGACGACATTTACCACCTGTATGATCTGAGGAAAACAGAGCATGCCTACTATCTACGAGCGAGATCCGGCGTTGTCCCTCTTGTGGAGAAACTTCCCTCTTCTGACAGTGGATGACGGGAAGAGTATCTTGTACAATTGACTAGCCCTTGCGTGTTGCCTACTCTCATAGTGGATGGGAGGGCATGATCCCATGTTAGTTTTGTCCTGCAAAGCTGGGTAAGCATAAGAGTGAAGGAATTTTTATTTTTTCTCTTGTATTAGGCTGACAATCTTTTTGCGCCATTCACAAACGAGTTGGAGAAACTGGCCCCGGCTCTATCAGTGGTGAAATTTGATCAGATTATCAAGGCCCAAAAGCTGAAGGAAAAAGATTTTCGTAAGATCCTTAACTTCCTGGCCCCCAAGCTTTGGGTTCCTCGTCGAAGGCTACTGGTTCATCCTCAAGAGTTGATGTTCCTTCTGCTTCATCTCCTGCTGTTGTCGAAGAAGTGGTCGAGCAATCTGTCGCCTCCAAGGCCAAATCTGTTTCCTGGAAGAGGTCAAGGTTGACGCTTCCTATAAAACAAAGGACTAAGACCTCCTTCCAGGCTCCGCCGGTTGAAGAAGCGGATTCTGTAGATAGAGTCGATGCCCCATTCGACACTTCTTTGGCTCCTTTTCTAGAGGTCGATTTGTTCTTAATCACCGCTGGTGCGGCTGCCGTTGATTCTGCCGCGCCACCCCACGAAGAGGGATGCCCGCTAAGTCCCATGGTTCGGCGCGCACCAGAGATCGTAGAAGTTCCTTCTCTATAAATCGAGGTGGTCACAGTTCCCACTTCTGATCCTCTGATTCCAGCGTCTTAAGTCTCAGCTGATGAGACACTTGTTAACCATCTTCTGCGGTTGTAGCTCCATCGGGGATGCCCCCCAATCGAGATGGTGGACACTACTCCTGTCATGCCTTCTCCCTCAAGGATGTCATCAATCGCTTCGACTAAGGCGGGGGTTTCTCCATTCGCTCCGACTATTGAGAGGGTGCCCACAGTCGTTTCGACTGTGGCGGGGATGCCCCCAATCATTTCAACCGAGGCGGGGATACCCCCAGTCGTTTTTACTATCGCTGAAGTGCCCTTGGTATCCTCGACAGGGGTTGACTCTCCTCGCACGGACGCCCCTCGCGTGATAATGTCTAACTTCCTCTCGAGGCCCCCTTGCTGATCGCGCTAACATGGTGCCAATGCCCAACTCAGGGACTCTCTTCTCGATGATGACTTAGTTTGTGCTTGCCGGGCTATGACAGAAGCGCTTTTCACCTGGCTGGGCTGGAGTTTCTACAATGTAAGCGTTTAACTTCTTCTTCGAAGCTCCCCCACCAATGTATTAACCATTTGCTCCCCAAAACTCTGCTATTTGGCATGTACTCGATGAGCGAAGCTTGGACGCAGTGAGGCATGAAGCTCTCTTGAAGTCGGTCCAAGATCTTGCCCATCGAAGAGAGATGCAAATGAAGTCGGTCGAGGAGCAGTTAGCGATCGTGAATCAAGCTCGCCTTACGGTGGAACTCGTCGAATCTACTGCTCATCGAGACTTTTCTACTGCTTAGGTTCGGGTCAGTGTTGCTGAAAAGCGTATAACGGAGCTCTTCGAACTGAAGCTCTCTCAATCCTTTGATAATGCTTCTCTTTTCTTGCAGATGCACAAAGCTGAAGAGTGAGTTGAAGCTATGACCCAAAAATTAGAAGAGCAGCAAGTCAAACAGTGCGAGTTTCGAGTTGACCGTGCCGCAGCTTACGAAGAAGGTTTGCTGAAAGGCCGAGGTGAAGCCTTCGTGATGATGAGGGACCAGATGAAGGAGATTATAGATTCCTTGATGGCCTGTGCCGAGAAGAACTAGGATTGTGGATATCGTCAAGGGCATGAAGATAGATCCAACAATGTCTCACCTCGCATCGCCGCTGCTTCTCCTCCTGGTTTTGATCTTGTTCCGATATTGGCCCTGATGATGGACCTCAGGCCTAGGCCTTTTTTTTGTAAAGAACAACATTTTTATAAATGTCTGATCTTTTATATGCTTGTTTTATTTCCCATATGGTCTGAGTATTTGGAGTTCTTATTACCGATATAGTATGGTCATGTCCTGTTAGAGTCCGAAATCCACTTGGTAGACTGGCTCCTTTCTATCCCGTCATCGTGACCTCCGTAGGGCAGGGGCCCTTCACGACCTGGTAAAGAAAGTTCTGGAACTTCATAGTGCTTAGGACGAGAGGATCAGTGCCCTTTTAGAATTTCAGCCCAGGGGCTAATTCTGTTCGCCCTTTCCGCGCGACCTCCAAGTATTGATCGTAGAGTCTGAGCTCTTTGTGACCAACTGATCGTTGGCGGATGCCCTTTCTTCCCATCCTTATTGTGCAAGGATGTTTTATGTGTTTATTCTCTTTGACTTGAGAAATTCAATGGTGGAGTGCTTAGGACGAGACGGTCAGTGGCCTTTCAGAATTTCAACCCAGGGGCTAATTCTGCTTGTCCCTTCCGTGTGACCTTCAAAAGTTGGTCGTATGGCCTAAGCCCTTTAAGACCGTGTGAGCACAGAGGGAAACTTATACTTCGTAACGACCTCACCTCGTGAGTGTAACCTATGTGCCTCACTTTTGCAAGTCTTTTACTCGAGTGCTTATCGATGGATGGGGCGTCCCCCGCGCGACCTCTTATAAAGGGTGCTCATCCGATCGACCTGAACTGGTTCAACGCGTGACCTCCACAGAGTGCTATGCTCGCGACCTCTTTCGAGTGCAACCTTCCTGTTGAGAGTGCTGTTCTTGCGATCTCTCTTAAAAATGTTTTATTTGAAACCAGTTCACACACGACCTCGAACGGGCGTTCATTCACATAATATATTGATAATGAATTGAAATGAAGCAAAAAACATTTTATTTCAAAAATAGTATTTTTTCTGCGATGTAAGGATTGTAGTCGGAGACGGTGCAGATATGTTGTTCTGCAGGTGTCAGGTCGACGATAATGTCCGCGACCACTAGCCCTTTGATTGCGTTCGGATGTCAAAGGCTGACAGCTCCACTGTCCATTTTAACAATCGTCCTGCGACATCCGCCTTAAACTACTCGATGTGACACTCTCTTATGAGGTGTCCGACCGTCCGACTAGATCTTTTAGTTTAGTCGTACCTACGCACCTGGTGATGTCATCATGTGGTCACCTGTCTTGGACCGGGTCTCGTGGGCCCTGAGTCAGATGGCACATGTTCGTCTTACCTTAACACGTGTCCTAACGCAGATTTTTATCTCCACAAAACTAATTCTAACATATATAAATAAAATAACAGTTCGGATACGGATATTGTTCGGATTGGATATAGCTTATATCCGATTTGATCTGAAAATTTTCGGATACGGATAATTTGGTTCGGATACGGATACGGATTTTTGGATATCAGATATTTTCAGCATTTTCGGATACAGATTCGGATCAGATACGGATATATTTTTAGATAATTGACAGGCTTAGATGCTAGACAAGTAAACATTTTGGATATGGTACTAATCACAGTAATACAAATTACTTTTTAGTTTTTACCCACCAAAAAAAATAAACCTACAACAAATGTAAAATACAGAGACCCACCACCTTTAATACATGTTCATATTTTCCTTAAACCTGTTTTTCTTTTAAGTAACAATAAAAAAATATAAAGATTTTAATTTTATTTTTTGAAGTTGATCTTTTAAAGATAAAAAACTGAACTCGACCCAATCCGAACTTGACCCGAACCCGTGGGTTGAGCATGTCTGAAGCAAAAGTTTGTGACATTTTCTCAATTTAGATCATCAATTATTGATTTCTTGAATCCCAACAAAATATATACTAGATTTGAAATTATCATCAACTGATTCCCAAATCACAATAATATATATGGAATTAAAGGTCATCATTAATTGATTACCAAAATCCCAATCAGTCGGATGAGAGAGAGACAAAAACTCTAAATTGCTTATTGGCTAACTTGAAGGGTCGTGCAACAAAAACTATTTTTTGTGCTTGTGATGAGAAATGACAGAAAATGAAATATATTATTTGTGTTATCACAAAAAAAAACATATATTATTGTATCCTAATTTAAATATAATATAATAACAACCTAACTTGTACGTCAAATATTTTTAAATAAATTAAGTTTTGAAAGACGATCAACAAGAACATGTCACATAATATATAAATATTATAAAATAATAAAAAAATAAGAACATATAAAAATACTCAATATCATCTAATATGTAATATTAAAAACAAAAACTCACTTTCCCTCTTGTAGGGTGTGAAAAGAAAATTTTTCTCACTTATTCTTCGACACAGAGCTCCCTTATTTTCAATCAGTTTTCACGTGGCACAAACACTCCCAAGTGTTGGTTTGTGGTTAACGGGCTAGCCATCCTGATGATAGAGGAAAATTGTTACAAAAGAAATCCATAACGTGCAACACGGCATGACTTAAAATTATTATTATCACTTCCAGTCTTACGCTTGATTTATTTAATTAAGTTCAACCACCAAATTCTCACACATAGCTCGGATGAATGAAACCTTCAAACAACAGAAATCTCTTCCTCTTTTTTTGGTTTCAATTTAACAAGATTCCTCTCTAGCTAGCTAGTTTTCATGGCACAGCCTACAGCAGACAACGTTGAGGAAGAAGTACAAGCACAAGTCCTCGTATGGAACCACATATACCAGTTCATCAGCTCCATGTCCCTCAAATCTGTAGTGGAGCTCGGCATACCCGACATCCTCCACCGCAATGAGGGACGCCCCATCAGCCTCTCCCGCTCGCCTCCTTGATCTCCATCCCCCCCAACCGGACCGACTACCTCCGCCGCCTCATGCGCATGCTAGTCTTCACAGGTTTTTCTTTTCTTTAGACATTTCTGTTTTGTTCCTGATCGATCTCCCTCAAAAAATTAAAAATGTTGGTCTTCACATGCAGCTGCTTCGCAAATGTATCCAAAGAAGGAGAAGAAGAGAAGTACGTATTGACCCCGGTTTCGCGTCTCCTTGTGAAGGACAAAGACACGGGGGTCTCGCCCTTCTTGTTCTTAGAGATGGACCCGGTCATGCAATCCTCCTGGCAGAGCCTCGGCAAGTGGTTCCACAGCGACCAGCCGACCCCGTTCGCCAAGGCGCATGGGGTGGAGGTATTCGAGATGGCGGGGCGATCGGAGAGTCTCAATCGCATGTTCAATGAGGCGATGGCATGCGATTCGAGGCTCGTGGCGAAGGCGCTCGTCGAGCAGCACCGCAACGCGTTTGTTGGGGTGAAGTCCCTTGTCGATGTCGGGGGTGGGACGGGGAGTCTCGCGGCTACGATTGCCAAGGCTTTTCCGTCGATCAAGTGCACCGTGCTTGACCTCCCTCACGTGGTGGCCAATGCCCCCAAGGATGGGGTGGTTGAGCTCGTCGGGGGGAACATGTTTGAACACGTCCCGCCAGCGGACGCGGTCCTTCTTAAGGTAAGTGAGCCCAATATTCATCACAACTTGAGCCCAATATTCATCACAACTTGCATGCATGCATGGTTGTAAAACTCGAACATGTTATCCAAGTTAAAATTTGGACCACATGTGCAGACGGTTTTACATGATTGGAGCGACAAGGACTGTGTGAAGATATTAAAGCAGTGTAAGAAGGCGATCCCTCCGAAAGAAAATGGAGGCAAGGTGATGATATTAGACATGATAGTGAACTCAAAGACTAAAGATCATAAAGCAACAGAGAATCAGCTTTTCCTCGACATGCTATGATGGTGAACGTCGGTGGAAGGGAGCGAGAGGAGCATGAGTGGAAGAAGATCTTCACTGAAGCTGGCTTCACTACCTATAAAGCAACAGATGGAACCAGCCTGCTTTCCCTCATTGAGCTCTACCCATAGAGTTGTGTGTTTGTTTAAAGGTCTATGTTGGATTAATGACTGTTGCGTATGGTGTAGTTTTCCCAAGTAGTGTGTCTAAAACAGACAGGGAAAGTCTATGCAAGTTCCTCACTTTATTTATCCGGTTTTCATTGTATGGTAGTTGGAATTAGTTTTTTAAACTCCTGCAATCACGTGGTTTCTTTATTTTCTCTATTGTTTTTAAAGATTTTTAGTTTTAAGTCTCTATAAACATGTCTACTTAGGATCGGTCCTCATCTTCATATTTCATTTTAAATCCCTATATTCAACCGCCTATTTGATTTTTAGTCCCTCCGTTAAACGTCCGTCCATACACCGTTAATTTGTGAAATGTAATTTTATTTTTAAGTCCATGAAAACTATGTTATTTAGAAGCATAAAAATAAAAAATAAATCCATACAAAAATTAAAAACAGATTAGACTATAAATCAAAAAATAATATGATGTAGGACAAATTATGCAGATGGGACCACCGAAAGAAGTCCATCAAATAAATTATAATTCAATGGTCACGATCTCGGAATCGCACGAAATTTTACATGATGAAATATATTGAGGAGATCTTCTGGAATAGTTGTTATACAATAATAATTCTTATTTTTTGAAAATTCATTTAAAGCGTTAAATTAGATATTTTACTTTTTATTGAGTTTTAGATTTGTGATATCTCAATCATAACAGATCGGAATTGATTTCTTCTGTTCTAGGGCTTCATCCTTGTAGATTCAAGGTGTTTATGAGATCTCAACGCTGGTTGGATCTTTTTATCAGTTTTTCACTACGTTAGGTGACATCAGAACGAAGATTTGCCTTGTTGTGATGGCAAATAACGGAGGGGGAGACGACCAATCTAATGACGTTGGTCGTGGATTAGAGGACATGCGGAAAGCATTTGAGAAAAACCGCAATCAGATGCGAGAGATCCGCGAGATGATTGCTGGTCTGAACCTCAACACCAACAACAAGCATCCTAAATGTGATAGAATACGCGCTGAGGGATTCCAAGGCCGACCTATTGCCCCAAACATCGTTCGACGTCCCACTCATTATCAATTTGATGATGAGGAAGATTCGGATGATGAAGATGGACTTCATGGATATCAATTGGGGAGGCGGCGTATGAAATACAATGATTACCGATTGAAGGCGGATATTCCGTATTTCAATGGTAATATGCAGATCGAGGATTTCCTTAATTGGATCTCAGAGGTTGAGAAATTCTTTGAGATTATGGAGGTTCCAGAGGAGAAGATGGTCAAATTGGTGGTGTTTCAATCAAAAAGTGGTGCCGCTGCTTGGTGGGACCAACTTCAGAGAACCCGACAACGACAAGGAAGAGCACTCATACGTGGAGGAGGATGAAACAACTCCTCATGGATCAATTTTTGCCATGAAATTATGAACGATATTTACCCCAATTGTATCAAAATTGTTGTCAAATTGTAAGGGTGGAATCACGATTGAAGATATCAAAGGCACAAGATGTGACAACAGCAAGTCCTGTAAAAGATGGCGATGATTCGATGACCAACCCTTATGATCTACCATCATCAGAGAAGTGTGAAGATTTCAATGAACCAAAACTTTGCTCAAATCAAAATCAACAAGAGAGCAAAGTTTTAGTTGAACAAGAAGTTTATATGATGGCGCAAAGTTCACAGAAGAAGAAGGAGAGCAGGTCAACTTCATCGTTGAACCAGAGATCAATGAGGACATGAGCAATAAAGAAGCAGAGGATGTTGTTTTCTCTTGTGATTCTAAAGATGTCATTCGAGGAGAACAAGAGGAGATGTTTCCACAATCCAAAGTGCCCCTACAGAAGCTCGTGTTGCAAGATATATGCATCATCAACAAGAGTATTTTGGATGCCACCATCACAATGATAACAATGAAGACTTTGCGGCTACTACAATGATGAAGAAATTTGGGCTACAAATCGAGGTGCATTCCATTTTCTACATGATCGGTTTATTGAGAAGAAATTTGAAGTCAAGAAAACGTCTCTTCTCTTGCCAAAGATGAAATACAAAGAAACATCAATTGAAGAGCGGAAGAACTTGAGGACGAGTTCTTTTGAAGAAGAGGAGTTTGATGTAGGACAGATTATGCAGATGGGACCACCGAAAGAGGTCCATCAAACAAATTAGAAATCAATGATCGCGATCTCATAATCGCACGAAATTTTACATGGTAAAATATATCGAGGAGATCTTCTGGATTGGTTGTTATACACTAATAACAATTCTTATTTTTCAAAAATTCATTATTTATGGCTTTAAATTAGAGATTTTACTATTTTTAATAAGTTTTAGATTTGTGATATCTCAGTCATAACATATCAGAATTGATTTCTATCAATTCCTATGATCGTTTAGGAGCTCATAGAATCTGGAAAATTAGTTTTTGGATTTTAATATTTTTATTACTTTTTTTATTTTATGCTATTAGTATAAATAGAATACTTGTAATATAGGGTTGACAATTTTTATCAATAATATTTTGAATTTCCTCTGTTATGGGGCTTCTTCTTTGTGGATTCAAGGTGCTTATGAGATCAATTGGATCTTTTTACCTATTTTTTGCTGCGTTATAATAAAAATAAATCCATAAAAAATCTAATCATCAACAAAATAAATAAATAAAGCTGGAGGGTGAGATGAGGGTGAGATGAGAGAGAAAATGAAAATGGAAGGAAAGGAGACAGAGCAAATCTTATGGGTTTTCTATTAAATGAGATCACGTGAGCACATGTTTAGTTTACCACGTGTCGTCTTCTTATGGGCCGAAACAGAGACCCTCTATTTTGTCAAAACAGATGTTCCGAACCCGTCTGGGTCTCTCACAAGACTTTTGTAAACGTTCAACCTTTTGTACATTTGCATAATTCACAAAGAAATAGAATCGATTGTTTGCTTACCGAAAAGAAAAAAGAAAACTCAAGTAGAGACTGCGACACACACACACACACATATATATATATATATATGACATTATGTTTTTTTTTTTAAATGAACGTGAGGTTTTGAATCTGACATCAACCACATCGATAACATGTCATACCGAATCAACTCATTCAGATAGATGTGCTTCAAACAAACAATCCTCTTTCTTTCATTGAACAAGTCATGCATCCTCAACAACAGCACTGGTTGCCTGCCGGATTGTCACATTAGATAGAGATTGGACACATTTCTTTTCTACTCAATGGAAGATCATACATGAGATTTCTTGGCCACTATAAATTAGGGGTGCAACTTTGATCAGCTAAACCGAATCTAAACTGATCCAAACCGATTTTTTTAAGTTTGGGTCAATAATTTTATGGTTTGGTTTGCTTTTGGATTGAAAATTAATAAACTGATCTATATTGGTTTGGGTTTGATATTATTTTAAAAAATTGAATTAACCGAACCGAACAGAATTAAATTTAAACACATAATTATTCATAATCAATATTTATTGAGAGCACTCTTTTATATTAAAACTATATTATTGTTATACCATTAGTATCATTAAAAAATGAATATACTAATTTATATCATAAATGCTAGCATTTTGATATTTTATGTAAAGTTGTAAACAATCTCCAAAAAACTTTAACCGACCCATCAATTTTTAACAGTTCGGTTTACTTTGGTTTAATCAAATAAAAATCGATTCACTACGGTTCAGATTTAGGTTCCAGTACGATTTCAGTTTGGTATAGTTTTTGGTTTACATGTTAATATAGTTTGGTTCAATCTGGGTTTGTCAAAAACCAAACCAAACCGACCGAATTGAACCTCTAAAATAAATAAACTCTATTCTATTTGGATTTTCTTCTCTATAAATAAACTCTTGTTGCGGAGGGAAAATCCCGTGCTCTTCTTGAATATGCCACGTATCCACACGAATTGGGTTGCCGAGTAATTCAGCATTACCTGAAAGATCACAACCAGTTACCGACTAATCGAGGAGGGCAGCACAAGGGACCAACCCCTCGCCCAAAAATGACAGCTTGGAAGATTGACCCCTCGCTCAAGGAGTTCAAATGACTGATCCCTTGCCCAAGGAGGATTGCTCGGATAACTGGTCCATTATTGAAGGCATAATAACAAGAACCTGCTAAAGAGGAGAGGACAACTAGACCAATGACGACTCGAGGAGAATCCAGATTAGTCACTCGGTCGAACCCCCTCTGAACTAAGGCCATCGAAGCATCTTTGAAATAGACTAGTTAGACCTAGGTTTAGGCCCAATCCTAGCTACAAGTAGAGAAGGACCATTGAGACCCTAATACGAGGTCAGAACCACTCTACCTAGTTGAACTGGTAAAGGCATGTTTTAGACCCGACAAACAGTTTGCTACAGCCCACCGCAGTCACAGTTGAAACGAATGAGACAATGCTACGTGATCACAACATCATAGCGAACCCCTAATGTTGTACCCTCACATAATCAATCTTTTATGTCAAAAGATATTTGTCAAGACACTGGGACGATTGGACAGGAAAAAGTGGTCATTAACTCCGAAATACAGGGAGAATACATGAACTACAGGCCATAGACCAAAGCCTCTCCACCAGATGATGCTACGTTGGGCCTTAGCCTGTAAATGCATTTTTGGATGGAAAATTTCAAGAGACACACCCATATCCCGACACTGTCCACCACTCAAGAGACTAAAATCAACGAGTCTAACTGTTTGTCTACTATTCAATGATGCTGGTGTCTTTTTTATAGAGTGCGTCTAAACCCACCACTTTTGGCTCATCCCACCTAGAGAAAAAAAAGGGTGAATTGTTCAAATACCCATTGACTAAGGGTTTAATTTTTTTTTTACCCTGAACTTTTTTTTATTTTTTATTTACCTTGAAATCTGGTCCTATTTTTTTGGTCCCTAAACTACCCTTTACAGACAGAATTCAGAAATATAATATGATACATACAAAATTATACAAATAATTACAGATATTTAATAGTTATCTACAAAAAATATTGAAGTACGGGTTTTCTAAGCTACATCAAAAATACAACAAACAATCAAACACCTAAATAAATTTTCACTTAGCAATATGAACAAAATTAGTAATAGCATGAATCCAAACTGAAAATTTATGAGCGATTTTAATATTTTAGTAGAATTATTTCTTAATCAATATATTAAACAATTATAGAAACTAACATTTATATAAAAACAACAAAAATTACAAATGTAATATCCAATGACATAATCTACCATTTACAGAAAATATCATATATCATTCTTATAACAAATACAACAAAAATGATAAAAACTATAATTTACAAAACAAAATGTAATATCATATATGGAATTAAACTAACGACATATAAATTACAGAAATATAATAATTGTGGGCGCCAAATTTTCTACCTACACATAACGGGCCGGGTAACGAAGCCCATCCGATCCGAACCAACCGAGTGATGGTCCACCAAGCCCAAGCCCACCTCGACGAACGGACCGGTTAAGTTCAACCCAATAACGCAGTGGCCCAACGGGTCTTAATTCGAACGGGTTAGATTCGTAGACCCACGTACGGCCAAGTCAGTATCTAACCCATCAAATAATTACATTGATTTATATAAATCTGTGGCACTGAATGACCATTATCAGCATTTAATCCCTATCAATGCCAAATGAATCATAGAATCGGTCATTATTGGCTTTGTCCACAAAATCCCCATCAAATACGGATTTGCACAATTGACCATATCTGACAATTTTATCTATTGTCCCCTCATTAATGATTGATGAAATCTCAGCCGTCCGATGTAGTGAGGGCAATCGGAAACCCTAAACTCACTTCCCCATCTATAAATAGGGGGCAATGAAAACATAATATGCACAATTTTTTTTTGCTAAAACCCATTTCTTTAGCCATTTTACTGACTTAAGCATCAGAGGGTTTTCCGCAGGACCCCCACCTCTCGATGTTGAAGACGCTCGGAAGCTGCTGACCTGTGGAACTAGGCATATTCGGTGGAGGAGAACGGGAGAGGCCGAATCCGCTTACCCGAATCCGGTAAGTAGAATTATTGCCCCTCATGTTTGGCGCCGTCTGTGGGACCAAACGAAAAGCCGAGCTCTTCGTCATGCCTCCTAAGAGAACTCCACCACCCACATCGGTACTGGGCAGCACGTCAGCTGCCAATCCATCATCCCTTCCCAATGTCACCGAGGGGGGTGAGCCTAGTCCCAAAGCCGTCGCGTTACAACAAATCTGCGATGAGGTCTCACTCGTGTGGAGCACGCTGAAAAGCGGGTCGAAGAGTTGATTCGGACGATCGAGGTGGCCAGGGAAGAAAACGGCCGCCTTCGAGCTGATCGGGGTAACCCGAATCCCCCCAGCCAACTGTCGATGTGGATTTTCGACCACGAAGGTCGTTAATCCGACTCTTTCAAACTTTGATCCGGTTCGTGCGCGACGTACCGAATCGCCGTTCAAAAGATCGTCCTAGCTCGCTCGACAACTCCAAAGGACGTTGTTGTGATCGCCACTTGCTTTAAACTTAGAAGCAAGAAAAGAGTATTTCTTCTGTTACTCGCCCGTACCGGGAAATTGTGAATTCTCTTCCTGTTGACGTAGCCGGCTACGCAATGCGGTGAAGCTCAGGTACCTTGCACAAAATGCTTAAGATCCGGTTTTAAAAAAAGGTGTAGTAAATTATTCTAAAATAAAAATTAAAAAAAAAAAGATCTAGTAATGTTATGGACAATCCACAATGAAAGTAAATTCCATAAAATCCAAATAAAATCCGAATGCCTGATTTTCAACAGTCCGAAATTATGAAATAAAAAAAATGATTTAATGAGTTGAATTAGAAAATGAAAAAAGGAAAAAAGGAAAAAGAAAAAGAAGAAGCTGAGACTAATGTACCCAAAGTTTATTCACAATCAAATGGAGTCTAATGATAATAAGAAAAGGTAGTTAATCCAAATAATTTAATGAGCCACGAAGCAACACCAATGAATATATCAAGAAACCTGACGGCCTTAGTATGAGCCGTCCAAAATTTGATCCTAGAAATCGAATAAAAAACCGACGGCTCTACCATGAGCCCTCGCCAGATCCAAGTTTTTAAGAACAAATCGACGGCTCTACGAAGAGCCGTTCAGAGATAGTTCAACGGTTTTGCTTTAGACAGAAAAAAAAAGAAATAAGAAGCAAAATAAGAGTACCTATGATAAGCTAAAACAATGAAACAATATCACAATAGCTTAGCAATAATGGGAAGACAGTAAGATGTGAATAAATAGAACAATAAGCAGATAAAGAGTAATGACAATTAACAAAACAAAACACAAAAGAAAGCAAGTAAATGGGTTAGTAGTCCTTGGGATGAACCCAAACTTGATGAGATAGGGGGTGTCGGTATGTAAAACTGGGGGCTTCTGCGAACTTGGTCCTGGTCCGTCTCGCGACTGATCAGATCACCGCCTGGAGAGTCGTTCCTGAGCCGCCCAACTGCTTCTCAGAAAAGACGGGGTTTGTTGTTTGTGATCGCCACCTGCTTTCTCAAAAAGCAGGAAAAGTTGGTGTTGGATTTGATCGCCTCGCAGAGGGAGTTTGTGGGGTCTCCTCTCTGGGACACGGATATACCGTACACATAGGTGAAAAACAGGTAATCATATTCTGCTTCAGGGGCTTGACAAGAGGAGATATGGGACTAAAAAGGGCTAGAGGGGGTCGGCTAGTGGGTATTGGCCGCCTGGTAAGGGATGGTTGATTGGGACTAGCCGCCTGGTACCTGGTTCTGGGTTTTCTGGATTTGGGCAGAACCTAGGTAGGGAAGTGTTTTGGCTTTGGCTAGGGTGGTGGTAATGAGGATTGAAAGTGGTGTTGGTGGTTTCCTCTTCTAGATTTGGGCAGCACCTAGGTAAGAATTTGGATTTGTTTGGCTAGGGCTAAGAGTGGTTTAGGACAATGGTTTAGAGGGGGAGGGGGGTTATGGAGAGTGGAATTTGGTGGGGAATGACTTTCCTTCTCTCTCAACTAGGGTCTCTCTCTCTCTCTCTCTCTCTCTCTCTCTAACACACACTTTGGAAATGAAAATGGCCACCCTTGGTTCTCACCCCTACCACCCCCCCCCCTTTTATAGTAGAAAAGGGTGCATGGGATTATTCTTTGGGCAATAGCATGGGTTGAGTAAAAGGGTGTGGCCAAGTAACCATCATTGCAAAAAGACGCACTCTATGGTCCATTGGGTAATAGCATGGGTTGGACAAAAGGGGGAGGCTAAGTAACTTCACACCTAAGTAAAGTCGCTTTATGCTTTATGGGTGAGTCCAGATGCGAGCCGGCTACCCTAATTCAGCCGCCCGGGCAGAGACGGCTAGTTGTAGTTAGCCGCCCATTGAGGGGCGGCTAGTTAGGAGATGCCGCCGGTATGATGACCTGCCAAACGTCCAATCTCTGACAAGCGGTGGCTTGAGGCGGTTACTAAGGTTGAACCATCAGAGAAGGGGTGGCTAATTGGAACAAACTGCCGCAATCATCAGCATTAAATGCTGCTTTATGTCACATCTAAGGGAAGCGGTTGGGGGCGGTTAAGGGGCGGCTAGTTGAAACTAGCCGTCCAAGGAGGGGCAGCTACTTTCAACTAGCCGTCCAGCTTCTGGTCACTTAATTTTTCTAAGTGTTGTGGCCAGATTTCTCATTTTGTTCCTTTAATTCGCTAAAGTAGTTTTCTATTTGATCCAAATGTGGTCATTTAAAAATGTTACTTAAAGTATTTTTATCTTTTTGGACGGTCAAAATTGGGGTATCTACAGAGGGGCTCTCAAATGTTCTTAAGACCAACTGGCCGACGGCCCTAGTGTAGGCCGTCCATCAACTGCGTCTTCTTTCCAAAAGAGGAGTTTTAAGTCCAAGAGATATGCAACCACCAACACTCAATTTCTTTAAACTATCTTCTTATATGATTAAAAAAGGGTTTACAAGAGTTGATTTAAAAGGTTTCTTTTGAGGTTGGTTATGGAAGTTCTAATGGAACACTAAAAGAAACAAAAGAAAATGAAGAAGATGGAGGTGATGAGCAAGGTAAAATGGGGGGTTTCTTCTCTGTATTCTCTCCTCCATTTTAGGCTAAAAGTGGATGGGAGTAGCTGATTTCTTGGAGCTTTCCTATGGCTTTCTTGCTTAGTTGGGGATCCCTTTCTTCTTTACTCTACCCCACTATTTATAGTGTTCTTCAACCAACCATGTTTAGACAACACATAGGAGCCTTAAATACTTCCTTTCCCATCGCCTAGAGCCTGCAAACACGTCCCCTAAGAGTAGTAGTCGAAGTAGGAGTGTCATTTTCCTTCTGTCCAGCTGTTTCGCCAGCTTCTCGAGTGCAGACATGCGACGACTCCTAGCAGATCCATCGGAGCCCAGATCGACGGATCTATCAGCAGCCGTCTGAAAAATTAATATAAAATGTTATTTTTGAAGTGTGTTTCATGATCCTTGTTCTGTGATCTTTGCAATGCCGCTAACGGATCAAGAAACAGAGGTGTATTGATCAAGAATCAGAGGTGTTCGACTGCAAATGGAAAACCGACGGCACCTCTTGTTGCCGTCGTCCAACATCGATGGATCATATGTCCTTGCTGCCAATTTTGGAAGTCCTCATCCTCGTTCTGTGAACTTTCCAACATCGCTGACGGATCGAGAATCAGAGCTGTATTGATCAGTTATGATCCAATCTTGTGGGAGGTGTCCTGACAGTCTGTGTAGAGGCATTCCTTCTGCTTCTTCGGCCAACCACCATGTTCTTGGATTGTTTGTTGTTGTCTAGTCTTGGGTGACTATTTGTGAGAGAATATATGGTTCAAGCCTGCATAAACCAGATATTACAAGCGATAAGTATTATGCTATTTTGATCGGTTAAAAATGGGGTATCTACATTTGCCCCTCCTCGGATGGTGTTTCGGGTGAATTTGGAACACCATTCTAGGATAAGAAAAGAGACCTCATTTTTTACCAGCCCTTATCCAACATGGGCTTCGATCTCATGACTGATAGCATCCAAGAAATGAACATAGGATAGATCTACAAAAATTCATCAACAAAATGATCCTGGGGAAAAAAGACATTTAATCTACTGCAATGAGGGATCCAACCCTCGATTGGGGTTCCTAGCCTTCATGTGCTACAGCCCGGCGTCGGATTCCTATGCTTACCATGCGTGGCAACTCAAAGATCAGGTGATATCATAAAAAGGAATAAAAGAAAATGTTGATTTGATAATTTGAAAGGATCATTGGTTAAGGAACTAAAGTAGACAAAGCCAAGGAAAATTATCCTGGATGATATGAGTAACAAGACAAAAGTACATGAGAGTGGAACAACAACTTATGCTAGGCAAGATTCCGAATTAAGCAAACATTCGAACCAAATGAGAATTGAAGCTTATATAGGTTCACAAGAGAGATGAATTTAAATGTATGTTTTTTTTTTTGAGAAGACAAATAGCTTGCAGATTTATACAAACATGTCATGGTATGATGTGAGTGTATGCTTAAGTGACATACATCATGATGGGATGATGAGCAAGTAGCTTAGCATGTGAGAGCATGTTGTATTATGAACGGATTAGTTTAGGCATGAAAGACTTCTATATTATTGATTCACTCTAGTTTGTTTGAAAATTTCAAGTTCAGTCAGACAAATGCAAGATTTATGTCTATCAGATTAGGCAGCATTTAAAATAACTCACGTGATGTGTGATGGCATCGACTTAGGAGATTGTTCACTGTAAGATGGATCGACTGCTTTGCCAAAGTTCCAGTTTAATTGGCTCTTACAAAAGAGAAGTAGAATGAATGGGGGTGAGAGTAATGTTTTCTTAGAACCATCAAAATTGACCCAGTCCTAGCACATATCTTAAGTCACTCGGTCCCTCTATCTTTCTTCTTTATTGCTTTTTTTTTGTTGAAGGCCGACCACACTTCCGCTCCTTCGTCGCTTCTATGCTCCGCACCTTCGTCGCTCCTACTCTCGCCTTTTCCTTCCTTTCTTCGTGGAATGACCAGCTTTATTACCTCACCTTCTCGCATCCTTAGATGAAAAAGAGTGGTCTTTCATTATTGTACAAAACTATGTCTCCCACCTATTCTACACATTCGATCAAGGTTGTCACTGCGAAGATATAGTCAAGGTGCATGGGGTCTTACCATCTAGCCATTGGTACTCCGCATCTTCATGGAGAATGAAATTTCACTGAGTCCATGTCGGAGACAATGGGGCAGTCGTTACACCATTCATGCAAGTCACTTTGTCCACCTACAGAATTGACTACTCAACACACCACCAAAATCAGTGGAATCCATACACAATACTTATCCAGAAGATGAAACATCTGGTCCAGGATTAAGTAGACCCGCATTGGACATCTACTTTTTCTCTTCCTTTTTTTTTTGAAATGGCAAACCTTGCCTTGTTTATGGAGGGGGCATTTCTATTTTTTTTTTACCCTCCCCTTTCCTTTTTTTTTGAAAATATCAACAGTGCTAGAGCCAGCTTCTTTGGGATATGTAGCAGGACTAAGACATATTTATGGGTCGCAGTCAACACGAATGAAAATATTTCAAATAAAAGAAGGAAGATACAATTGTCCCAGTCTAATGGTGTGGGAAGCCTTTCTTTCCTGTAGTAGACTAAATCCTAAGCCAATCATGTATGTGGATAGTGAGATACTGATGTGAGCCAAGACAAAGACAACAAATCCTATGGACATGATCCATTAAAAGTCCATGCAAAATATGAAACAATCAAACAAGTAGAGTAAAGGCTAACAAGACATGGCAGTCATGCTCAAACTAATTATTCATTGGAGATTTAAAAAATTGCCCCAGTCCATTGTTGATTTAAAAAATTGCTCAAACTAATTATTCATTGGAGATTTAAAAATTGCCCCAATCCATTGGAGATTTAAAAAATTGCCCCAGTCATGCTCAAACTAATTATTTATTGGAGATTTAAAAAATTGCCTCAGTCCAGTGTTGGCCTGGGGCGCTCTCATGCTAGAAGATGAATTTCTCAATCTAAGTATTGGACTTAATGTGACTTTCAAACTTTTTTCTCTTTTTTCTTTTTACATGTGAGATTTTTTTTTTGGCACATAAGATTTTTTTTTTTACTTTTTTTTTGAGATTTTGACATATTTGATTTTTTTGGATTTTTCATTTAAAGAAAGCAGTAAACAGAGAATATGCTATATACAATAAAACATGGGAGATGGAAGATACTATACAGTGTTGGAGGGTGGCCTCCAGAAATGATGGTGCAGGATGAGTCCTTCATGAAGGCTCAAATTGAAGCAGCTTCAGAGGAACAACGCTTGAATTATTAGATTTAACATTGGCGGCGCCTGAATTATCCTCGTCCACTTTGAAGCGTGTGTGATGCCTTCTACACCATTTTTGCCCAGTGTCTACCAAAAGACGTCGAAAACGCAAGCGGTGCTTGATTTTCCATAGATTCTCAACAAAAAGAAATTGTTCCCTCACAGAGGGGTCAGTCAAGAAAGATGCAAATATGAAAAAGCAAGCCATAGGGGAAACAACTGACTGAACATATGCAAGGGAAGATGGGTTAACATCATGCTGAGGCCTTGATGATGGTGGGAGTAATGACTCATCAATTGGTGCAATCAGGGGCTTATGGATCAGATTTAATTTGGATATCAAGGGAATGATTGATTTGGATATGACAGGGGATATTGCTTTGGATATGGCAGGGAATTCAGGAGGAGAGGGATCCCCCGATAGATGGGAAGGCAAGTCAAGCAAATTTGGGAATTGGGACGGCTCGACTGCTCCCTCAAATTGTGCATTCCTAAAGATGATAGGTTTTGATTCAAGGACATGCACAATTGGTTCAATTGGATCCGGATCAACCTCATAATCTAATGAATCAAGATCTGAGTCATCTAAGATGGCCGGAATGGGTTCAATGGGTTTTGATTTGATTGGATTTTGAGTAGGTGGAGACAAAGGGCGTTCAAACTTAGCAGGATGGAAGGATTGGATGTTGGATTCATGTGGTGTTGGGGTAGGGTAAATGAGTTCTAGTAGTTGTCAATCACAAATCTCTTCATCATCATCGTAGTCCCATTTGGGATACTCATCAGATTCCATGATTTCGACTACTAGAGACTAATAGGTTAGGCATGGGTTTGGGTTTGGGTAGGTGAGTTCTAACAGTTCTCCATCACAAAACCCTTCATCATCGTAGTCCCATTTGGGATACTCTATAAATTTTGTGATTTCGACTATTCGAGGCTCATAGGCTGGGGTTGGGTCAGACGAAAGTTCTAGTTGGGGTTGTGGTTGATGGTAGGAAAAGAGTGGTTCAAGTTGAACAACTCGATATGCATAGGGTTGGTGGGGTAAATGTTCATAGGTTGGGCTTGGGGGGATTGAGTCAAATGGGGTTTCTGGCTGGGGTTCGGGTTGACGGTAGAGAAAGACTGGTTCAGGTTGAGCGACTGGGTATGCATAGGGTTGATGGGGTGAATGATTCGGCCGAGAGTCTCTTAGTCTAATGTTGGGGTCCCTCTCACGTACACGCCCTTGGAGCCATCTCGAGAGAGGACTTCCATCGGGTGGTCTGATAATTGGAGAGGGCATCTCAACAACCTCGACATGCTCTTGGACTGGATATTGAAACTCGGGGGCTCCAAAATATGCTTCTTCATTCAAATGATAGGAGGGAGCTGGCAATGAATGCATTTGGATTGCAACAGCGCGATCAAATAATTGATCAAACGTATTATAGTCATAAAGACTCAATGCACTTTTGATGTCTCCACAGGAATTCATGATGACCATGTCAACCTGTTGGGATTCAGGCAAAGATATTCCAGATCGGGCGGCCATATCCCTCCATCGATTGGCAAATTAAATGAAGTCCTCCACAGGTTGCATCTTTTCAGCAGCTAGGTCTGTTGGGGAGGGTGCACGCCTAGCTTGAAAACTAAAACCTAGCTTGAGAAACTTTTGGACTATATCGGGGAAAGTTTGGAGATCATTTCGGGTAAGGGAGGTAAACCATTGCAAGACAATCCCTTTCAATGACAATGGAAATAGATAGATGAGCACGACTTCATCATCAGAGAAGGGTCGTGTATCGAGATAAAATGCATTGACATGATGATGTGGATCACCTTGACCATTATACTTCCTAAACTTGGGAGGTTGAAAATTTGGATGAAGTTTCTTGGCATCAATTTGGCAGTGGTTTCTCAATGGGAATCAGTGGGGACAGGGAAGATGATCTCAGAAACCTTCTGCCTTATGGTTTCCTCTATGGTTTGATTAACCTTCGAGGAATGCGGGCTGATGAATGGGGTATGATGGATGGGAACCCTGGACTGATAGAAAGATGGTGGGACAGACTTATGTTTAGGGTTTTAATTTTTGTGGTTCTAATCAAATTGGGACACATCACCATGGAAATAAGACATTTTTAAAAAAAAATCAACTTATAAACAAAATAAAACAAATATATATATACAGAACAAAAGCAAACCTAGGATAAAACAAATATATATAATTAAGTAAATGACATGCAAGGTTTAAAAAGTCTGTACGAAGGTAGAACAATTCTTGCGCTTACTATCACTTTACAGTGCTTTTGAATTTTATTTTTTTTTGTACATTTTTATATAGAAAGCAAATGAAAATAAAATAAAAACAGAGGGTCACCGATTTTCCAAAAGAACAAACTAATCAACCCCCTTTTTATGTCAAACTTGCTTTATGTTTTTTTATATTATTATTATTATGACAAAATAAAGTCAACACATTTTCAAAGCCAAGTCAAACAATCTTTTCCCTTCCCATAACAGCAACCACTTTGGGTGAAAAAAAAAGACATTGAAAGATTGAACACAGTGAAGAAGAAAACAAAAAAAATGCATGCCACAGTTCATTCACACAAACTTATCATGATATATTTTTATTTTTTTTCAAAACACTTAAATCTGAAACATGCACGTTTTGAAGTTCAAATTTTATTTTATTTTTTTTGTAAAAAAAGAAATTTTATATGCAATTAAAAAAAAACACTATTTCTAACTGGATCTTAGTCAAATGTGCAAGGATACCTGTACTGAGTTTCACAAAGGAGGTCCCACTATGATTGCCAATTTGTCGATGTGGATTTTTGACCACGAAGGTCATTAATCCGGTTCTTTCAAACTTAGATCCGGTCCGCGCGCGGTGTACCGGATCGCCGTTCAAAAGATCGTCCTAGCTCGCTCGACAACTCCCAAGTACGTTGTTGTAATCGCCACTTGCTTTAAACTTAAAAGCAAGAAAAGAGTATTTCTTCTGTTACTCGCTCGTACCGGAAAATTGTGGATTCTCTTCACATTGACATAGCCGGCTACGCAACGCAGTAAAGCTCAGGTACCACGCACAGAATAATTAAGATCCGGTTTAAAAAAATCGGTAGTAAATTATTCTAAAATAAAAATTAAAAAGAAAATAAGATCTGGTTATGTTATGGACAGTCCACAATGAAAGTAAATTCCATAAAATCCAAATAAAATCCGAATGCCTAATTTTCAACAGTCCCAAATTATGAAATATAAAAAAAAAGAGTGATTTGATGAGTTGAATAACAAAATGAAAAAAAGAAAAAAAAAAAAAGAAGAAGCTGAGACTAATGTACCAAAAGTTTACTTACAACCAAATGGAAAGTCTAACGATAATAAGAAAAGGTAGTTAATCTAAATAATTTAATGAGCCATGAAGCAACACCAATGAATATATCAAGAAACCCGACGGCCTCAGTATGAGCCGTCCAAAATCTGATCCAGGAAATCAAATAAAAATAAAAATGCACCAGAAGACATATATCAAACAAAACAAACTGACGGCTCTACCACAAGCCCTCGCCAGATCCAAGTTTTTAAGAACAAACCGACGGCACTATGAAGAGCCGTCCGCAGACAGTTCCAGGGTTTTTTTTCAAACAGAAAAAAAAAGAAACAAGAAGCAAAATAAGAGTATTTGTGATAAGCTAAAACAAGGAAACAATATCACAATAGCTTAGCAGTAATGGAAAGACAGTAAGAAGTGAATAAATAGAACAATAAACAGATAAAGAGTAATGACAATTAAAAAAACAAAACACAAAAGAAAGCAAGTAAATGGGTTTGTAGTCCTTGGGATGAACCCAAACTTGATGAGATCGGGGGGGGGGGGGGGGTTCTCTCCTCTCTTTTAGGCTAAAAGTGGATGGGAGTGGTTGATTTCGTGTTGCTTTCCTACGGCTTGCTTGCTTGGTTTTTTTTTTTAAGGAAATGATAGGCATTCATCCTTAATTAATTATAAGAAAGGGAATGCCCAAAGCAGGGAAATAATAACAAACACCCACCAAGAGGGTAAACAAGTAGAAGAGATGACTACTAGCCACTCTCAAGGGCTTGCTTGCTTGGTTGAAGATCCCTTTCTTCTTTACTCTACCCCTCTATTTTATAGTGTTCTTCAACCAACCATGTTTAGACAATACATAGAAGCCTTAAATGCTTCCTTTCCCATTGCCCAGAACCTGCAAACATGTCCCCTCAGAGTGGTATTCGAAGGAGGAGCGCCATTTTCCTTTGTCCAGCTAATTGCCAACTTCTCGAGTGCAGACATGCGACGGCTCCTAGCAGATCTATTGGAGCCCAGATCGATGGCTCTATCCACAGCCATAAGAAAATTTAATACAAAATGTTATTTTTTAAGTGTGCTTTATGATTCGCGTTCTGTGATCTTTCCAATGCCGCTGACGGATCAAGAATCGGAGGTGCATTGCTCAAGTTATGGTCCAACTTGTGGGGTGTCCGACTGCAAAAGGAAAACTGATGGCTCCTATTGTTGCCATCTCCCAAAACGGATGGATCATGTCCTTGCCATCAATTTTGGAAGTCATCATCCTCGTTCTGTGAGCTTTCCAACGCCACTGACGGATCGAGAATCAGAGCTGTATTGATCACGTTATGATCCAATCTTGTGGGAGGTATCTGACAATCTGTGTAGAGGCATTCCTTCTGCTTCTTGGGCCAAACCACCTGATCTTGGATTGTTTATTGTTGTCTGGTCTCGGATGACTATTTGTGAGAGAATATATGGTTCAAGCCTGCATAAACTAGATATTACAGGCGATAAGTATTATGCTATTTTGATTAGTCAAAAATGGGGTATCTACACCAGCGTCAACCTGAATCCCCAGTGCCTAACGACCCTCAACAGACCAACGGACATGTCCCAGGGAGCAAATATCCGGAGCAGCCATCCGTCTCCTCTAATGCGGTCGCACCTTCGATGCGCCCCCGGGAGGAGACCATGTCTGGCAGGACCGGCAAGACAACATGATGAAGGAAGTTGACCAGTGTATCCTTCACAACCTGAAGCCTCGGACCCCGGCGGACATCGTCATGCAATCGACGCACTTGATCAACAACTCCCCATTCACAGAGGAAATCATTCGTGCTCCCAAGCCAGATAAGTTTACCCCTCCAAAATTTAAATTGTTTGAAGGGAAATCCGACCCCACTGAGCATATCTTTCACTACCAACAGCTTATGTCCCTCGATACGGGGGACGATGCTTTGCTTTGTAAAGTCTTTCCACAGAGTCTCGGAGGACAGGCCTTGTCATGGTTTCGTAAGCTCCCGACTGGCTCCATCAGTAACTTCAGAAGCCTCAGTGAGCCGTTTATCAGCAATTACATATGCCATTGCAAGCCCAACAAGGACGTAGCAAAACTATTCGGGATGAAGCAAGCAGAGGGCGAGCGCCTCCGAGATTACTTTACACGCTTTAGGAAATGACACAGATCGAGGCATGCGGCCCCCAGACCGCCGCGATGGCATTCCGAGGTGACTTGATCCCCATAGGGCATCTCTATGAATCCCTTGTCCGAAAGCCACCTAGCAACATGGCAGACGTGCTCTACCGAGCGGTAGGCACCATCGTTTGCTGCCCGGAAGGCAACTACCGTCGTAATGATTGTAACATCCCGCAAGGACGCTCATCCCCCGAGGAAGCAGTCCTCTGCGATGTCGCTGAAGGACCTGGAGAAGCCCGGTGGTTCTCACCATCCAAGGGCGAGGGACTTCGTATTAACACCGCTCACCGTGCCAGTGCGGCAAGTGTGGCGCGAAAACCAGGATAAGGGATACTTCTGGACACCTTTTCTGATACGAAGCCCCCTCGAGGGTCAGGATCAGTCCCTCAAGTGCGAGTTCCATAATGAAGTCGGACATAACACAGAAGAATGTAGGAGTCTTCGCGGGCAAATTGAGAACCTAATCCGGGACGGATGCCTCGCGCACTACGTGGCGCGACAACCCCTACTGCCAAACCAGCGGCGATAATGGTGCGGACACGCCCAAGCCCGATGTGGTGCCAACCAGGATCATGTCTGTCATACACGGAGGACCAGTCCCAGGCTACACCGATCCAAACCCGAAGAGCCAGGCAGGATCACGGAAGCGCCCCACCACTAATCCAGCCAATGAGTGCAAGATCACTGTCAATTCCATCTGATTCGAGGCAGATGATATCGAGCAGATATCCATGCCTCACGTTGACCCACTGGTTATTACTATCTATATATGCAATTGCTAGGTACAGATGGTTATGATCGACGGAGGGAGCAGCGCCGGCATTCTGTTCTTGGATGCCTATCATCGAATGGGGTTAGATGTCAAAGAGATCAAGCGATCCAACCCTCCTTTGGTCGAATTTGATGGAAAACGGGTGAGTCCTGTCGGTGCGGTTACACTCCCCATCACATACCGTACCCTCAGTGTTGAGTTCATTGTCATCGACTCCCCATCAGCTTATAATGCTATTATGGGACGCGAGTGGATCCACCGGATGGAAGGAGTTCCTTCCACCCTGCATCAAGTCATGCGGTGCCTCACAAGGACGGACGGTCCACCATCGATATTTGTGGAGATCAGGTGGCTGCTCGGAAGTGCTATGCCTTGGCGTGCCAAGCTCCCGATGGTCCCGTTGAGGGACCATCCTCCCCCACCTTATAGCATTTAAACAGCCAGCAAAGTGGGTACAAGCGCTGCTCGAGTCTGAACCAAAACCACCCACTCTTGAGCCAGTCGACACTATCCCCTAGACGGAGACGATCCAAAGTAGACTATACCGCTAGGGAGCCTCCTCCCTGACCATGAAAAAATGTCTATGATTTCATTCTTGCAGGGCAACGGGGATGTGTTTGCCTGGACTCACAGCGATATGCCGGGCATAGACCCTGCCGTTGCCGTCCACGAGTTGAACATGCGTCAAGACGTAGTCGCCGTGAAGCAGAAACAGCGTCGGCTCACACCCGAGCGCAATAAGGTAATCTCCGATGAGATCAACCCGCTCCTCTCTGCTGGATTCATCCGTGACATCCGTTACCCCGACTGGATATCCAACGTCATCTTAGCAGAAAAAAGGGTGGGAAGTGGCGAGTCTGCATCGACTTCGTCAACCTCAATAAAGCATGCCCCAAGGACGGTTACCCCTTGCCAAAGATATATCAGCTCGTGGATGCTACGGCGGGGTACGAGCGCTTGTCGTTCTTGGACACGTACTCGGGCTACAACCAAATTTCCCTCCATCCGCCCGATCAGGAGAAAACCGCGTTTATCATAGAGTGCGAACTGCATTGCTACAAGGTGATGCCCTTCGGACTTAAAAATGCAGGTGCCACTTTCGAGCATTTGGTCAACAAAATATTCAAGCATCTCATCAGCTGAACGATGTAGGTATACATCGATGACATGGTGGTTAAAATCCGAGATCATGCTCAGCATTTGCAACAGCTCACCGAAGCCTTCGATGCCCTCAAGAGACACCACATGAAGCTTAATCTGGCCAAATGCTCGTTTGGCATTGTAGTAACCCTAATTTGACCGTCCAGAGAAAAGAAGTTTACTTCAAGTTATATTGGAAATGACCACATTTGGACACTTAATAGGAAACATCCTTAGAAAACCAAAACCGGAAAACCCTAGTCCCAACACATTCACCATTCATAATCTTCATCACCAATTCACAATCCAACACCCAAACTCACACCCACTACTTGAAATCCTTAGAGAGAGAGAGAGAGAGAGAGAGAGAGAGAGAGTTTCATTTGTGAGAAGAAACCCACTCCCTACACAAATCCATTCTCCCAATCCACTCTCCAAAACCCATGTTAAACCAGGTTTAACCTTTGCCAAAACCAAATCCCATTCCTACCCAGGTTCTGCCCAAGTTGACCCAGGCCCCAGGCGGCTAACTTTAACTAGTCGCCCCAAACCCGACGGCTATTTTTCACTAGCCGCCTGCCACCAACACCTCCAACTGAACTAAGTCTCCTCTAGTCAGTTTTCGAAGCAGAATAGGACACCTATTTTTCACCTCAGTGTACGGTATATCTGTATCCCAGAGCGGAGACCCCACAAACTCCTCCACGAAGGCGATCAAATCCGACCCAACTTTTTCTGCTTTTTGAGAAAGTAGGTGGCGATCACACACACCCATGAATCCTCCTTAGCCACTGTCGGGCGCCCCAGCCGGGAACGAAACCCCCACCACCCTTCCGAGAGACGATCCGACTAAGCCCACCAAGGCGCGTACCAGATCCAAATCCCCGAAGAACCCCCACACATGCCAAAATAAGAACCAAGGAAGAAGGGAGGGCCGACCCTTCCCAGAATCTGACATCGACGGGCTTCTCTTTTGGACACTTCCTGGGCCACATCGTGCATCGACAAGGCATAGAGGCCAACCCAACCAAAATCTAGGAATTCTGCGACTCCACTATCCCAAAAACCGTTCATGACATACAAGTGATCATCGGCCGAATAGCCGCCCTATCCCGATTTATTTCTTGTCTTTTGGATCGTTGTCGATCATTTTTTCATGCTATCAAAGGAGCAAAGGGCGAAGTCTAGTCAGACGAGCAGCAAGCCACCTTCTAAAGTCTCAAGGACCACCTTAGCCAACCGCTTATTTTGTCTGTCCCGGTTGTGGGCGAGACATTCTTATACCTCGTAGTTTCCATGGCTGCGGTCAGTGCTGCACTGTTCAAAGAGGATCACAAGCAGTAACATCCGATCTTCTACGTAAGCAAGGCCCTGCTCGATGCGGAGGCCCATTATTCGCCCATCGAGAAGCTCATCCTGACGCTCGTGGTAGCAAAAAGGAAGCTCCAGCAATCGTCATGCTCACGTCATCAAATTTTCTAACTACACATAACGGGCCGGATAACGAATCCCATCCGATCAGAACCAACCGAGTGACGGTCCACCATGTCCAAGCCCACCTCGACGAACTGACTGGTTAAATTCAACCCGATAATGCAGCGGCCCAACTGGTCCTAATTCGAACGGGTCAGACCCGGAGACCCACGTCCAACCAAGTCAGTATCTAATCCATCCAATAATTACATTGATTTATATAACTTTGTGGCACTGAATGACCATTATCAGGATTCAATATCCATCAATGCGAAATGAATCACAAAATCAGGTCATTATTGACTTTATCCACAAAATCCCTATCAAATATGGATTTGCACAATTGACCATATCTGACAATTTTATCTATTGTCCCTGTAACACCCTCGAACCCACGACTCCGTTTTGAAGCGTGAAATCCTGTTGCGTTAACTTAATTCCTCGAATCTCAAAGTTCTTTTTTTATTAAAACAACCTAATACCTTTTATCCAGATATATAATAAAATAATGCTAAAATAAACGTCATTCTTGAGAATAATAAATCATGAAAGATTCAACAATACTCCCAATTTGATCTGAATTTAACTTATACAAAATACACAACTTGACATAAACATGGTTACTAGGAAGATGGGCCAACTACATGTCAAATAAAATTGATCAGTCATTTGACCAAGCAAGTCTAACATTCTCTCACCACGACCTTGTTCGTTGCTACACGAGATCCACCAAATATAAATCCTTAAATCTGAAAGGTTGGAAAAGAGAGGTGAGCAACCACACGCTCAGTGAATGGACCTTTAGGTCCCAATAATAATTGATATCAAAATAATAACCTTTGATAAGATATAATAAGAAAAACAGTCTGCAACATACAATAATATGATATTTGCAAATACGATAATTTTCGATAATCCAAACTTATAGAAATCTCATCTCCAATGCATAGTCTCCAAATTTTGTCAAATGCATGATGCTTATGAATGCAATGGATACGCATGCCCATATTCCATGGCACCTAGAAACCTCACAGGAATTTTACTCTGGAAATCGTGTCACCTAGACATAAGCCACCTAGACTTGGGTCCATTCTGAACCATAGTCCCCTAGACTAAGCCACCTAGGCTACGTCACCTAGACGAATGCGATGCATGCATGATCAACACATATTTTCATTTCAATAATATGCATGTGACAATTTTGAAATAATAACATTTTCAATACAATACTTAATAAGGCATCAACCTATTTAATATGACATGCTCGAGGTTAAACAAAAATAACATTTTAAAATTCATTGATAAAAATCCTTCAAAAACTACGTAGGAGACAAGACCCACTCACCTTCGGTCCTACGCAAGACCACCAGACTAATAAGGAAGCTAACGAGAGTCTACGACTCCTGAGGTATTCATACCAATGAACCAAATCAGAACGGAACATAATGATTAAATAAAATCAGAGATCACCAAAAAGACTGAGCTTAGCCGGCTACTCAAATTTAGCCACCAGGCTTCCGACGGCTACTCAAACCTAGCCACCTAGTCTTCGACGGCTACTTTCAAGTAGTCACCTCCCAACAGACCCAAAACAGCAATTATGCCCTAATGAACCCTGCTTCTCACCCATACATCCAAAAACCCATACCTACTCTCTCTCATAAAGAAATACAGATAAAAACATGATAAAACATTTAAGTTTGATCCCCTAAATAATTGATTCAATGATAAATCAAAATATTGAAAAACGATGAAATCTCTATAAAACAATTTGAGAAATGGTGATATTAACGCCATATATTTTCATACCTCAATGTAGTATTACCATATTATATCATAGTAGATTAAATGATGAAAAAGTGTCCTAAGACATGTTTCTATCATGCATGTGGAGTTTGTGTAGAGCCAGGCATGATTTCTATTCAAATATCGATTAAATCAACAAAACTCGAATCATAAATCATTAAATCATTAAATCAACAGAAAACATCATAACGATAGCAAGATCTATAAATCCAATATGAAGATCATGTCTCCTAACCCTAGATCCATGAAAAGCCATGAGTCATGCATCGAAAGCTTATATAATCCATCCAAAAAACCTTGAAAACCATAGATCTAATATATATACGAATAAATCACATAGATCAATGATAAAAATCATCAAAACAGTGATGAAATCATATGAGGTTTGGGTTCATATAAGGTGGTACCCAAAACAAGGCATTAGAAACCCTAAACATACTTTCTATCTTAAAAAGACAACCCTACACATGATTCATGTATAAAATATTCCAAAACAGCATGCAAAAATCTTGTAAAAACATCTTGAAAAGGTCATCAATGAATTAACATAACATCAAGATCAAAATAAATCAGTACCACATAAAACCATGAAATAATAATGAAGGAAAACCCTTAAAACCACGTGAATCCGAATCACCTCAGGATGATCCCATCATTGGTGATTAGCAGTAATAAAAATATTAATTATCATAAAATGAAGTAGAGCACCCACCTTAATCCTCAAAGGATTCTCTTTCAAAACTCACCCAAAAGACCCCTTTTAGGGCTTGATAAAAATAAGAGAGAGAGAGAGGACTCGAATTAGGTTTTCAAATGGGGTCCTAGGGCATCCAAAGTTATGTATTTATAGGGCTAAACACATGCAATGACTTGCCCCCGAAGAAAATAATCAAATATTCGGCAATTCTATCAAATCCCTAAATTTCTACATTTCTGCGCACAGGCATCCGACGACTACTTATATTAAGCTGTCTGGGGAGAGATGACTTCTTTCGAGTAGCCACCTCTAGACAGGGACGGCTACTTTTAAGTAGCCACCTCTGGACAGTTTTCTCAAGACACAAAACGGTTATAACTTGCTTGATACTTATCCGATTCATGATCTGTAAAAAGCGTTGAAAAGCTAACTAAATAAATATTCCAATCATACCTTAATTTTGAAATTGGAGATAAATAAGTCCTCTAAAACCCTATAGGAATATGACCTAATGCAGGAAATCAAGAAACGACTAGGATAACCATAGTCATTACAGTCCCCTCATTAATGACTAATGAAATCTTGACCGTCCGATGTAGTGAGGGCAATCAGAAACCCTAAACTCACTTCGATCCCCCTCTATAAATAGGGGCAATGGCAAACATAATAGGCATGCATAATTTCTTTTTGCTAAAACCTCTTTTTTGACCATTTTATTGACTTGAGCGTCGGAGGGTCTTCCGCAGGACCCCCACCTTCTCGGTGTTGAAGATGCTCAGAAGCTGTTGACTGATGGAACTAGGCATATTCGGGCGGAGGAGAACGGGTGAGGCTGAATCCGGTAAGTAGAATTTTTGCCCCTCTAATAATCAATTATAGAAATTTAACGATCAATTATAGAAATGTAATATTAATTTACAGATGAGAGTAGTTTAGATATAAAAATGAGGTGGCACCAGTCAGGGATATAAAAAAATAGAACCAAATTTCAGGGGTAAATAAAAAATAAAAAAAGTCCGAGGATAAAAAAAATTAAACCCTTGATCAAGGAGCATTTGAATAATTCACCAAAGAAAAAAAAATTAGTGGGGAGTAGTCGATACGGACTTTGATGGATTTCTGTGAACATTGTAGACTCTGCAGACTTTCACATACTTTCATAGACATTGGCAGACTTTCACATATTGACTCTCATGGACTTTCACAGACTTTCACAGACATTTGTAGACTTTCACAAATAACTCTCATGGACTTTCACAAACATTCACAGACATTTGCAGACTTTCACAAATCACTCTCATGGATTTTTATAGACTTTCACAGACTTTAACAGATTGACTCTTTTTATATATGGATTTCTATTAATAAACGCAATAATGTTTTTGAATTTTTAAATAACAAATAAAGAACTCATCATACCCAACATAAAATGTAATTTAATATAGTAAATATCAATCTTCACTAATCTGAAATGCATATTGCTATAATGCCATAAAAAACACCATTTTTAACTAGATAATATTACATTAGTTCACCATAAATATTGATATCACGGTCATCCTACATACGTTTAGCTATACTTAACCGTCAATTATTGACATCTCCACGTTGTTGCTCTTGAGTTTGAACTTCCGGAGGGTCTTCATTGTCCTCTCGTTGTTGCTCCTCAGTTAGAACATTTTCATCATCATCTTCTAGAGCTTCTGAAAACTCATCTGAATACAAGCAAATCTATAATTCTTAGATATTTATCAAACATATGAGTCGATATTAATATTTCATACACATTTAAATTCATAAAAATTTCTTTTTCATTAAAAACAATCAATCTAAAATAAAAAAATTAAAAAAACCTTATATTGATAAAAATCCACAATGAGCTAACTTTTTTTTTCTGTTATAGAGAAAAAATTTCATAAGCTTTTATAGAGGGGAGGGATGAGTTTTTAATTAGGAAGACAATAAAGGAAATATATATATTATATAAAAATCATATATTACATTACATCTCTTCAAATATAATGAAATAAAATCATAAATTATATTACTTAAAATAAAAAAAAATTAAAGTAGTCATTATATTACTTTAAATAAAAAATGAATGAAAGCAATAAGTATATTTAGTCATATATATACATATGCCTAAATATATCTTTTTATTTTAATATATGTCTAAATGTTATAAAAAAAATATACATGTATTGTACAATAATAGAAACATCTTTAAGGAAAATCAAATCAAGCATTATACATATAATCAAATATATGATAAATCTATATTTTAGAAAATAATTGTGGATGATTTAGGCATATATTATATAATATATAATAATGAAATGATTGATTGCAACACAAGCAAATCTATCATTCTCATATATTCATCAAACATATGAGGTGATAACAATATTTCATATAAATGAACATTTAGAAAGAAAAAAAAGATGATAAATAAAGAAAAAAATGTGAATAAAAATATGAAAGGCATGTGATAAAAATCATAAAGGAGTTTTGTTAAAAAATTAAAAAGAAATATTCACAATGCTCGAATAAAAGTCTATAAGAATCCCACTCATTTAGGTGAGAATTTGAAATGACTTTTTCCTTTGTATTTTTTTTCTCTAAAGTCCAAAAAAATCCATAAAAATCCATCACTTATGAAAATCTTATCAAATCATGTTTAAATTGAATAACACATGACAAAATGTCTACTATGAGGAGTCTCAATCGAATAACACTGAACTTTTTGTCAACGAAATAATGTTTCCATCGAATAACACTGAACTTTATGTACATAAAATAATGTCTCAATCGAATAACACTGGATTTTTTGTCCATGAAATAATGTCTCAATCGAATAACGCTGGACTTTTTATCCATGAAATAATATTTCAGTTAAATAATACTAAATTTTTTATCTACAAATTAAAATCTTAATTAAAAAATATAAGATTTACAAATCCATTGACATAAACAACCGCCTATAAAATTTGTATCGATGTCATCGAAGTCATTAAACCCACCAATCTACCACCAAAATCAAAACACAAACCCCCTTCCTTCCCAGCCACTCGAGCGAGGCGAAGTCGAACGCCGCAGGGAGGCGGTTCTCCGGCGCGAGGCGATAGCTGGAGGCAAGACGGCGGCGGGGAGGCCGGAGGCAGAAGGCAGAGGATTGGGATCGTCCGATGAGGGGGGATCGGACGGGAGGTAAGAGGCGGAGGTGGAGGTCGTGTTGAGGGTGGAAGAGGAGGTCCTTGTGGACGACGGGACCGTCGTCGTTGGCGGGAATGTTGAGGCTGTGATTGGTGGTTCGGGAGTTGGAGCCGTTGGCCGTCGCCGTAGCCCGAAGACACGGAGGAAGTTTCGGCAGTTCTCGATCTGGATCCGACGGTCCGGATTGGTGGACTCCATTCTCTTTTGGCGTTCGTTTTTTTTGTTTTTCATGGTGGTGGTCTGCTGTGAGGGGTTTGGATTAGGCGTGGATGAGGAGCAGCTGGGGAGAGAATAAACAAAGGAGAGGAGAATGAAAAGGATAAACAAATGGGTAGTGAGATTAGGAATAAATTTTGTTTGTATATGAAACTTTCTTTATATGTTAGATTGGTGGGTTTAGCTGGAACGTGGGATCAGCAACATATGCGGTGGGGCTAGGCGCACCCTTTTTTATATATCTAATAACACTACCATCCACTGACTGACTCCTCTAATAAGAAAGGAAAAAGGAAAAAGGAAGGAAAAAGGATAAAGGAATGCTACGTGGTGGTTGGTGCTTCCGGCTTGCCAATCCCCCACCCATCGTCCATTCAAACAAGGTCACCTTCTCCCACAACCGTTCGATTCGATGCTCCCCCCTCCACTTCCAGGACGACCCTTCTCCTTCTTCTTCCTCAGCATCAGAGCGAATCGATGGAGTCTGGCAGCGTCTTCTGTTTTCGGAGAGATACAGCGATGGCACTGTGAAGAGGTTGTTTTATCTTCTCTCTCTCTTTCAAGGCTTCAGTGGTAGAACATCAAATAAATGTTTACTTTTTATCGTTTATAGGTATGTAGTGGATGATCACTCTCGGCTCCAAACCTTCATGGAGGACCGCAACAACTCTCGGCCAAATGGATTGGTTGAAACCAATCTGGAATTGTGGTGGATGCCTGATGTTTTGAAGGATTTTGTCTTGCCTGCAGGGTACCCAGGTGCATCCATACATTCAATACCCTTATCAACGGATGTGGTATGTTTGCATATGTATTGTGTATGCCTAATATAATGAAGATTTTCTGTTCTGGGTTTATGCTACACATAAAAAGTGACTGCAATTTTCTTTTTAAGTAGTTGGAACTTGTAAGTGATTCCTTCTGAGCACCATAGTTTCTTAACTTTCTTTATTTCAATATTACGTGGAATAATAGTAAATTTTGTTCATGTAAATAAAAATACTCGGAAGTCATGCCGTCAATCACTCACTCTCCAATAAAAATGCGTACACGCTATGATCTCAACTCTACACTACACATGCTGAAATTCATCTCATGTCAAATCATGCATATTTTATTTCAAATTGTTTTAGGGTTTGTATATTGACATTTGTTTTTCTTTTGTGCTGCTGATGGATGCACAAATTCAGGATCTGTCTCAGATGATTACTTGGATTACATGCTATTGCAGTTCCCCACTAATGTGACGGGATGGATTTGTAGTACATTGGTGACATCAAGTCTCCTAAAGGTATCTTCTTAGTGTGATTTTCTCAACAATTAGTTTTCACCTTATTATGAAGTAAACAACTTTTATTCGACATGTTGTCTTGAGAATTGAGATGTCATTCCATCCTGCATATGGATTAGGAATTCTATTTCATAATGTGTTAGAACTCATCGGTCTATATTCTACCTCCTACATAAATGAGGATTTCTATCACCTAATGCCTGTATGATACATCTTTGTGTAGGATTCAGAAAGATGCGCAACACAATAGATTTCCAATCTAGATCCGCCTGTATAAACTATAAAGCAAAGCAACAAACATTGAATAATCTGGGTTTGAAAGGTTATGGGTGGACAAAAAAATTGATCTTAGACAGAATTCATGGGAAAAGAAATTCATAAAGCTGACCCAAACTGTTAAGAAGAATTCTTTGATAGTGAATTATATCCAGTAATCCTCATTGGTGAAACAGAACTAAAAGCGGAGGAGATGTAATGGCGGCTGTTGCTCTTGGAAAGTTATTTAAATGTTATCAATTGCTTACATTAGATCATGTTTTGATCAATTTAGTACATTCATGAGATGGATTTAGCTATTTGCCTCTTTCATAATGAGTTTACACCAGCAACGCTCCTCTTACAAATTTATATTTACATTGCTAATTAATTTATATTTACACTACTAATTTATGTCTGAGTTGTAAATGAGAACCTGTATGGCAAGATTTGAGATTGTGACTTATTCTATCCTTGTTTGAAGTCCAAAAAATTGGTTTCCTCTATGTTTTCATCTTTATATGATTGACTCCTCCGAGACAAAGCTTCTAGATAATTTGACAAGTTTGCGTAGTTTATTGATTGCCATGGTATCAAAATGCTATATCAGAGCTGGTTAAGTTCATATTTAAAAGCACTCTTTCACTCATTACCTACATTGATAATTATATTTTCTTAAGTTGTACAACAAATTCCCTCAGAGATTAATGTAAGCCTTATTCCCTGAATCTTCCTGACACTATTGCAACCCTTGGAGAGTTGGAGTTGCTTCCTGGTTGCATGAGTTAAAACTGTGACCAATTACATGGCCTCCCAGGAATTTTGGAGGTATCTAGTTGGTGGATGTTAGGTTGATAGCTGTTTATGAAACTATGTTAACCTTGTTGTTCTAAAGCCAATTCCTCCCTAATTGGCCTCATTTTCATGGGACAAGGCCTGATATATATATATATATATATATTTTTTTTTTTTTTATAATAGACAATGTTGTGCTCATTTTATTAATAATAACCATACCAGGCTGTAGGTGTAGGTTCATTCTCTGGAACTACCGCTGCGGCTTCTGCTGCTGCCATCAGGTATAGTTGCCATTCTTATGACTGGGGGGAATTTTTTATTTCATTTGCGAGATCTTGTTCCATTTTAAAGATAGTAGTTGTTTTGGATAATATAATTAGCATACTTCAGATATCCAATGTGTTTTATATCCATTGTTTTTCCGCTTTTTCAGATGGGTTACAAAGGATGGTCTTGGAGCTGTTGGACGCCTATTCATTGGTTTGGGAGCCTGTTAATATGGAAGCTTTCGGCCGATACGCTTGCATAATTTTAGTTGTTAACCATCATCCTTGTTCAGGGGGACGCTTTGGAACTCTTTTCGATGATGATCCGAAGCAATGGCGTCTCTATGCTGATTTTGTTGGCAGTGCTGGGAGGTCCATGGAGCAAATTAATAGAAATTTATTTTTCTTTTTCTCAAATTTATCTGAAGCTGCACAAGAACCGTTCACCTTTTTTTTTGTAGCATCTTTGAGCTATGCACACCTTTATATCCGGTCTACTTCCTTCCACTGGCCTCCTTAGGAAATCTTGCTAAGGTATTGAAAAGATGAATTTACAGTTCTCTGGTGCAATGCAACTTCAGTTAAAAGGTCAATATTCTGTGGGCATTTTTTTACTGGATTGGGGATCTTTTGCTTGTTGTTTGCACATAACTAGGCCATAGCAAGAGGACTAAAAGACCCTTCGTTTCGTGTGATCCAAAATCATTTTGCCATCTCAGGAAATCTTGGAGATGTTGCAGCAAAGGTACATCTGGGATCAGAGTATTTCGTTTATGTCATTTTCCTTGTGTCTACATCCCACTCCGCCTTTTATTTTTTTTTGTTTCCTAGTGCTTGTGAAGGTGGAGGCGTCCACAGAGTAAAATCAGAGTTACTCATTTGCTTTTTACATCATGAGGACATCAGAATTTTCTACATAGACACCAGCTGGTGATCCATAATCTTTTATAATCCTTATCCTCATCTCATTAATGGGCCTTTTGGGATTCTTGGGCCACTTGGCTATCCCAACCTACCACCCCCTCAACAGGCCACCCATGACAGAACCTGTTGATTACTTAATTCCTCCATGTAGCTCCAATTAATTATCCTCTACAATACAAATAATCCTTATTCAAACAATTCAGTTTGTCTCCATCATAATTCTTCCTTTGGTCATTCTTCTTAACTGGTGTTCTCTATCGTATGATTACTTTCAGAATTATAGATAAAACATTCTTAATTATTTTCAATAGTTGAATACGAGTTATGCTCGATACAATGTAAATCATTGAAAATCAATGAAAAACTTGGTAGGAATAATATTTACATTACCACAAAGATGCAGCCCCACCTTCACCCTTCCCTAAGGAGTCATCAGTCACTGCACTTAATTCTCTTTTTTATTTATGATCGTAAGCCGGGTTCAAACCTCAAATAAAACACTTTGGTTGCAAACCCCCTTGTCAACCACTGAGCTATGGAATTGAAACCCTCCAAAATGAAGTCTCTCTTTTAGTTTTTTCATGTTTCAGTTAAAACACATGTTTGAGTTTCTTTCATTGAATGTTTCAGGAGGAAGTGTGGGAAGTATCTGCCCAACTGGTTGGTCTTGCTCTTGGCATATTGCTCATGGTATTCACTTTGTCAAGGCTGCCATTTGTTGGAAATATTATGGTTTTCTTTAAAATATTTGTATTTGTCACCTGGAGAGATTTGGTTTCATGTTTCAGGATACACCTGGACTCCAAAAATCATATTCTGCATTAGTTTTGACATGGTTGAGCGTGCGGCTACTTCACCTTTGGTTACGTTATCAATCACTCTTGGTTTTGAGATTTCCCACGGTAAGAATGTTGATGCAGAACTGCTTACTGATGTTTTGAAAGGTGTACTGAACATACCTTTGATGATTTTTGTACTGCAAAAAGCAAACAACATCATCATAGTGCCTTGGAATAATTGGCTTTTCTTTCTGTGTTATTTAACTTCATGTTGAAGATTGTTGGCTGGTCGCAGATTCATTGGATTTAGAAAATTTTCATATGGCACCATTCCCATTACCTATTGCTTCAATCTTTAATTAATCACAGTATTTAGTTTATTTTCTAGTAAAAAGTGAATTTTCTCAATCTGCACTCTTGTACATGGAGTCTAACAACAGAATGGTCTGGCCTTTCTCTTGCTTTTGCTTTTTGTAATGTTTTCTTTTGCGACTATAAGATAAAGAGATTCTTCCTTACAAATTTACCTTGCCCTTCTCAGGGAGTCCCCATGCTTGCTTCTTAACCCATGCTTTGAACGGATCTCTATGGTTGTTCATTACAATTGTTTTCTCAAGAATCATTATTGGATTCCTTTTCAACATTCCTTTTTTTTTGGCAGATAAATCTCAAACGTGCTCGAATTCTGGTGAAATCACATATTCTGCACTCCCATGTTCCTGGTGCAATTTCATGCTATACTTTAATAAGTTTTGATTAAATTAATGGTTGCCTTAGCAGCAACCCAATGAATTATATTGAATGTGCCCATGCAGGATATATTGATTGCAACAAGGAAGAGGATATCTTATCCTGGCAAAAATACTTACAGCCACGCATCCTGTTTGGTGTGTCCTTGGAGAGTATGACTAGCTGGAGCCAAACTTCTAGCTTCATGGTATATTTAATTTTGTTTATTTTTATTACACTTGTTGGTGAGCAAGAGTTGATACAGCCTAAGGTATAACTAGATTACGCAGCTTAAAGCAATTTCAGAGAAAAAGCTTCTGATATAGAAAGGAAAAAAGAAGGGTGAATTTCATCCTGGAAAAGTTCTTTGGGAAATAAAATTACGAATTTTCAAGCATGAATTGTTGTATTCTTCATCAAGTTCCTGACTACTAAAATCACAAGACTCAATGAAAGGCATAATCTCATTGTACTCTCTCTCTCTCTCACTCACTCTCAGGTGAAGTCACTCTTGAAATTATATGCAAAGGAGAAATACATCCTTGTTGTAAATGAAGGCCAGACAAGAGGACTCGAAGTCTCTATTACATTCAAGGTTTGCACTCGCTTTAATTTGCAGAAAATTATGTAGTCCATCAGATGGCTTTCCAAACCAACGAAATATGCATCGATGTAGGTGGGTGCTACTAGCCTGTCCGTCCTGAGGAGCATATGGCAAACTTACTGGCTGTATGAGAACTGGAACCAGGAAACCGTCTTTAACCAAATGGAGGAAAGTATCCTGCAGTTGGAAAAAAGGTTTCATGATTTTCTTCTCCAGTTGGAAGGAGCTGGTTGGGACCCCCACGATTTAAAACTCAAAGTCCCACAAGAACTACTTATTGAGGAGGAGGACCGCGTTGATCTTGTTGACAACAAGTGATTTCGACTCCGCTGTTGTGATCAGTGACAGACGTGTATTAGTAAATTTAGTGAATCAGTACAACTGGAGTTGTTTTAGCCCCACATTGTTCTATAATCTTTTGGTTTTGCTCATGGGGTGCATTTATTGGAAGTAGTCCGGTCAACAGGTCAAGTCCAGTAAGACCTGACCCGTTTTGATCGTCTAGTTATGGATTTGACAAACTTCAGATTAGTAGACTTAATAGGGATTGAGATATGATGTGAATGAAATGGTACTGAAAATTATAAATATTAAGACAGACATTGATCAGTTAGCTAATTTTGGTATAATGAAGAAAATGTTCTGAGAAAGATGACCAATGAACATTCCTGAAAAAAAGTGTTCAGAATTTATACCAAAGAACATTTGCAAAGCAATCGATTAGATTAAGCTTTATGGATTTGACATATTTCAAATTAGTAGACTTAAAAAGAATTATCAGATGTGAATGAAATTTATGGTGATGGTAAGACAGACATTGATCAATTAACTAACTTTAATTTAAAATGAACATTCCTGAAGAAAAAAGTGTTCAGATTTTAATGGTTTTGTTAGCTTTTTCTGAGGTAAATCACAGTGCATTTCCATGTACATGTATAGAAACTCAATATGCGGATTTTTATATCCCTGCTCTGGGTGAAACTCAACCTGTGTAATGGCAAGTCTCATATTCATGAATAAATTTGTCTTAACACAGACACATTCACACGCTTGGCTATGATTTAAATATTTGCTTCTCCTCCAAACATTGTTCAACTGAACGCTTACCTCACCAAGTGGAAACTATTGGTCATTTAAGCAGTTTGAGGAAGATTGGCCAGTTGGGTCAGATCAGATTATTGCAAATCTAGAATGACTGCTGGTGACTCATGTCAATAAAAGAGATGGATCTTTTTTCTTTTCTTTTTTATGAGATGAGAACACATTAGTTGTGGATGTAAAACACGTTCCGTGGGACCGGAGCAAACGTTCAACCATAAAGTCAGCCACGGAGAGTCACTCCGATATCAAAAAAAAAAAAACAATTGATCTGGACTTCTAGTAATTTCCAGTATTTCTCATTAGAATATTCAAGTGGATTCCAGTTCTCCAATAAGGAATATTCAAGTGCACTGCAATAAAATCCTGAACCTCACTTTTGCAGCTAAATTTGTGCGCCGTCTACGATCGGGGGTGAGGGACTCAGCGAGGGACTTTTGCAGCTAACAGGAAGAAGCCAGAGATGGAGATCGCGACGTAACAGGGGGGTGGGAAAAACAGGTTCTTATTTTTTGAAGGGGCGGGTTGAGTAACAGGGGGTGGGAAAAACAGGTTCAAAAAACAATTGAGCGATAGCAACTGAGATTTGAATGCGTTGAACCTAAGCAAACCCCATCTGGGAAGGAAAGAAGAAGAAGCGATGGTGAGATTCGCTCTATCTCAATCTCCAGAAACAAAAGAACAAAGCCCTCTATTTGTAACAAGAGCAAGAGAAGAAACAAATGCATTAGTAGCTCTACCATCCGCCGGTCGATCAACACCAACACCGACTCTGAAGACACCCACATCGGCTGCGGCGGCGGAAATAGCAACAACAACAGCTGGAAAGGAAGAATGGGTACCTCTCCACAAGCACCCCGTCTTCCATACCAGAACCCCTCCGAGTGGGTCGCAGCAACGCAACCTGTCCGCGTGGGACGGCTCCTCTCGCCTCTACCTGTGGGACCCAGACTCCCACCTCCTCCACCTTCTCCCCGTTCGCTTCACTGACGAATACCCAAATGTCCCTTCCATCATCGAGTCCTCCCCTTCCTCTTCTAAGGTCACCCATCTCTTCTTTTTCATTGTCATCTTCTCCTTCCATTGAAAAGCAAAGCCTTTTGATCTCTATCCACAGGTGCTCCGTCCGGATGTGCGTATAAGCTTTGAAGTACACCACATCTCAGTCAACAGGAATGGCTCCGCTTTGTTCCTCTACGGTCCCGCCCGCCTCTGTGTCATGTACCTCCACCAACGCAAGCCTTCATATGACGGCGCTGTCATCTGCAGGTAATAAACAACCCCAAATGATGACGGTTCATCCTTTCATGGGTTGGGTTCCTGGTTGATCTCTTCTTATTAGGATTTCTGATTTTAGGATTCTGTGTTTGGGGAGGGCTGTTCATTTTCTGAATCCTTACTTCTTCTTTTTTCCTGCTGTTTTTTGCTCATTGTTTATCGAGTTGCAGGACGGTTTCAGTTGGGTCTAAGATCTTTTTTGACGGTGCAAATGCGTTGCGCATCTTACGTGTGGCGTGGCATCCTTATAGTGCTACACATTTGGGGGTTCTTTCTTCTGATTCTGTCTTCAGGTACGTCTCTTATTTCTTTCTTCTTATTAGCTGAGGTTTCCATGTAAAATAATGCTTACAAAATCAGTACTCCGGTTGGTCCATTTTTCAATAGACCAATGTTTCCTCATGGAAAATTGTAGTAGTTTATTCATGAACCCGCTATCAGAGGAGCTATATTCTTTTGAAGTGAAATTGTGGTAGATGTTTCCATCCCCCTCCCCACCCCGCACAGAAAAAATAAAAATTATGTACCATGATAGGAATATAAGACAAATCTCATGTTTCTAACCTTCTATATAATTGTATATGATCTTTAATTGTATATATGATCTTTGTTGGGATGAAATATGACATGTTTGTTTCGGTATAATTGGCAGACTATTTGATTTGTCTGCTGACCTAGAGCAACCAGAGCAGGAGTACTATTTGCAGCCATTTGAACCTGGTGGTTGCCCCAGTGCCGTTTCCATCTGCCCTGTAGCCTTTGCTTTTGGACATGAACATTTGTGGGACAAATTTACTGTGAGTATTATTGTCTAGTTCATATGCTACTTTTATCTTCTAGTGGAAAGATGATTTATATAACATTTGTATGTAGTTCTTGATGCTGCTAATATGCTTCCATCTGCTCAACAAATAGTATACTTGTATATTATAACTATCATTCAAATATGATGCCTTCCTCATTTTCTCCTTCATCACAATTTGATGTTTTGTTGGATTTTTGGATTTTTCATGTTTATTTTTCTCTCCATATATCTTAAGAATGTTTTTCTTGAAGTCTTATTAATGCAGCTTCCCTGGTAAAGATATTTGTTTGAGGTTTTGGTAATTTTTCCATTATTTATTATTTTAATCCTTCAGTGTGGATGCTTGCTCTTTTATACCCCCCCCCCCCCCCCCCCTTCCTTCCCTCTATGCTATTTTTGTGCTTAGACTTTGTTAACTAACAACCCTTTTGTTGATTTTCAGGTTTTTGTTTTATTTAGCGATGGATCAATATATGTAATTTGTCCAGTTGTGCCGTACAGAAGGTAATTTTCTGTTTTTTATGAGATTCGTTTATTTGTCTTCTTGGTTCTTCTGTTATGATATTTTTTTTTATGTAGGGATGAAATTGTAGGTGTCTTGTTAATCATTTCCGTATCTGTGATAGCTTTCCAAACCTCTCTTTCTATCTCTTCTTTTATTGGTATTAATATTAGCTAAAAAATTCTGGCTTTTCTTTTTTGACAGTGGCTACAGCAGCGAGTCTATTGATGAAATTTACAAAGATGCTCATACATTTGGATTGAAGTCATCCAACTCTCAAGCAGTGAGTCACTCTACTGTGGCTATTGCCTGGTTGAAAGCAACATTTCCTGATTTAGCAGAGCAATCAGTCGGAGGCAATAGAGTAGAAATAAAAGCTATGCCTTATGCACCATTGGATGCCTCTCTCTCGTTGCAGGTATTTGTAGTGCATATCACTCCTTTGCAAATTCATCAAGAGTTATTTATTTATTCCATTTTTCATATCTATTGTGTCACAATTCATGTTTTCAAGTTAGTTTGGTTTTAATTGAGAAATGTATGTATATATCATCACCCAGTGTACATACCGAATAAAGGTCTGCTTCAACAGTCTGTTTGCTGTATCTTTTTTCAACCTTTTTTTTTTGTGGTGGTGGGGGATGTCTTTGTGATATTCCATTCAGGCTCAGTTTTCTCCATCTGTGTGCCTTTGTCCTTCAGTTGTTTTACCTTCTTCTGAAGTCTTCCATCATACTCTAAGGTAAAGCATTTCATATGCTTTTTTAATCTTTCTTCTTCTTGCAAGGCATCAAGCCACAATCTCTCTCCCTTCCTCGTTAGTTGGATTTCCTAGCTTTTTCTTTTCATCAGGAAATCAATGTTGTAATTCTATCAAATCATCATTACATGCCTTACCAATCCACTATCAACACTACAGGGAAGAGTTTGCTGATCCATCTCCAATCAATTATGCCTCGATATATAAGGATTGAAAATGTTTTTTTCCTTTGCAGGGTCCCCTCCGTATAGTACAACACAATGATGAAAATAAAAATTCTAAAGCAGAGTGCGAAGGCAGGGCCGTGGATTTTCTTTACAACTCAGTTGGAAAAGATTCGCTCTTAGTTGTTGCTTGGAGCAATGGACAGTTACATATTGATTCCTTAGCGGATGAGGTTCAACCTGTTTGGAATGAAGGAAGTTCCCCTCGTCTACGTGTTGATTCTTATGGAAATATATCTGGAGTTGCTATGATATGTGAGTCAAAGCCTCAAGGTTTGAAAACTGTGAAGCTAGATCACATAGCCAACACGAAAATAGCTTGCGATACAGCAGATGATGTGTGGTTGGGAAACCCACCTCCGCTGTTGAGACTTTCCATTGTTGACCTGGCATTGCCAAAAAGTGCATTAAACAGTGGTCTGTTATCAGTGTTTGCTGATCCTCTTCTTCCAGAGAGAATATATTGTCTGCATGGGGGTGGAGTTGACTCTGTAATGCTGCACTTTCTCCCATTCTCAGATCAGAGTCATGGAGGGGTTGGAATTGCGAAAGCTCCTTCTGTGCATGTTGTTCTCAGTACATGTCATGATGAAACCTGCCATCCGTCACCTCTATGTTGCTTTGTTCCAATGGCAGGTTCTTTTGGTAATTCATGGATTGTTGGTGTCACATGTTCCTTTGAGTGTGTTGCAGTGGAAATGAGGAACTGGGATACAACGCCTCCCATTTCTATTGATAAACTGAAGACATTCTCCATCTCTGCTGAACCTTTTGAGAGTGCCACTGAAGATATCTTATGCAAGGACGTTCTTAACGGTCCAAAGGTTGTTTTGGTTCCTTCCTCATCAAGCCTACGCTCTTTATCTCCCGAATCTTTTGAAGGAAAGTCAACTCTTCATCATTATTTAAAGCTCTTTCGGGAAGCCTATGTAGAGTATGCTCATAAGGTATGAATATGAATATTATGTATTTGAATTTACAATATCTGGAAACATCCCACTGTAATGACTAACAAGTCAAGTCAACTTGTAAAATGCCCACAATGCACCCAAGTTCCAGTCAATATGCAGACCAGTACGTTCTCAGTTGCTGGCTAGAGCACGTGCTTACAGGGTGATGTTTATGTATAATTTTTTTGCAGGGAAATGTCACCCAATCCTTTTAGATAATATAGTGTGATTTTTATCAATACCATCCATCTTGTTAAAGCAAGTTCTATTTTAAGTAACAACAAAAAACCAACTACTGCCACTTTTATTATCCCTTTCACTTTTCCTTCTCGGTGAATTTCCATCTTTAATTGTATGTTGACATTTTATATGTAGGAAAATTTTGTTTTTATTTCTCATTACTTTAAAATATCAAATTGAAGAGCCACACATTTACACCAAAGAATTCTATTATGAACAGTTTTTTCTTATTTATGTTATCTGTATCTCTAGTGAGATGGCTTTTCTTCATCTTTTATTGGTATTTAGATGAGGCCTGCTTATTTGATCAGATACTGAGCATAAACTGGCTTCTTGAACAATTGTCTGTTCCTGTTTTCCAGGTTTTTGTTGAACTCCGACACCATGAGGCTTACATAAAGAAGGCCGTCAAGGACCAGCACATGCGCTTATCTGAGGTAAAGCAGAAGCTCGACGGAGTTGATGCCAGAGAACAGAGCTTAAATGATAGGATAAATAGGTCTGTTCAGTTTTATGGACATTTAGAAGAGCGTTTACAGAGATTCAGGACATTGCCCGTGGCCAAAAAGAAACCACTCTCAAACGCTGAACATGAATTCAAGTCCCAACTAGGTAGCCCGATTTGGTTCTCAGATCCTTCTAAATTAACCAGACTCATCTCAGTTTACCTAAACCAGGCCCTTTTCTTTTGTTTTGACCTTTGCCCCTTTTTGCAGAGAGATTTTCCAGACTGGAATTGAAGGCTATGCATTCTTCAATTGAAGTGATGAACACAAGGTTGCGTAGATATGTTCAATCCTCACAAACAGTGAACACACCGCAAAGAACACCAGTGGCAAGAAATCGACTGGATGATCAAGTCTCGCATCTGAAATCATCGCTTGAAAAACTCGCCCTTGTTAACAGTGAAAATTCTAAGAAACTAAAATCAATTGAAGGTGCACTAACGAGAAAAGAAAGAGAGTAGCAGATGAGTGGTGGGATTGTTAGGTAATCTAAAAGTTGTATTTTGTTAGAAGCTAATTTTTGTTGTGAGATTATCACAACTTTTGTAACATTGAAGATGAGTGTGGTGTTTATTCGATGATTTCAGTTTGAGCAGACAAGATAGTAGAAAAAAAAAATGAAGATCTAGGGGTTTTGAAGAGCTTTTGAGGTGTGCAATTCAAGTTACAGAACACTACTATCATCCACCTGGCTAAACCTTTTCTTTTCTTTTTAGTTGCTGCTCGCTTCTTTTTCTTTTTTTTTTAAGAGAGAGAAACGGTAGACAATTGCTATTTTGAGTATTATTAATAATCAAAGTTTACAAGAGTGAATTTTAGTTCACCCCTGCTAGTTGTAGTTCCTCTTTGTTATTTACGTCTTATAATGTATTAACCGACATTTCCTCCCTCAAAAAGTATGGACGGCTGTGATTAACCAATTGCGCATTATGGCATGATATTTTAACTTAACCGGAAATGCCGATAATTGATGATTCGTTACGTGAGATGATGGGTCATGTGTGAAGTGAAGTCCTTCTCTTCATCGACTAAACTCGCTATATCACAGTATCACTGGATGCGTGCGTCCCAAGCGAGTATTAAGGTCTACAATCAATTAATAATAATAATAATATATTCCGTCTTAATCGGTAAACCAATCTACAATGAAGGAATGATGCAGTTTTAATTATATTTATCTCGGTTTTTAAATCTTTTGATTACAAACATTAATATTTTTAGATTTAAAATAAAAATGATCATTATTCATACAATTAATATTTTCCTAAACAATAGGAGTTCTCGCTTTTTAAAATATACGTATCTTAATAAAATATAATGACTATTTAAATTTTAACAAGTTGATTAAATTAAAGTAACATATATAATATATATAATTCATAACATTTTAAATCATCTCTTATACATTAAAATATTAAAACAGTCTAAAATTTAAAAGTGGATATGTGGACATTTTTATATGACGACTGACTTATTAACCATTTTAAAAGCCGTGGCACGCTTACGTGTAAAATTTAACTCTCTCTCTCTCTCTCTCTCTACGCAAAAGAGAGGGCAAGACAAAAAGTGGAAAATTCTTTTCTTCTTTGCATTATACACAGAATCCCGCCGTCGTCGCTACGACCTCCACCAAATTCGCGTTTTCAACAAACAACACTATAAAATCGAATCGAAACGAAATATATAGAGCGACTTTGTTATGATTTCTGACACGCTCGGGAAAAGGAGGAGGAGTAGCAACAACTAAAACAACTAATAGAGGGTTCTGGATTTCCTCTGCAAAGAGAAGACACGCGGTTCGAGCCCTCCAACTATTTCAAATGGGTTGGTGAGAGAGGTATTCGTCATCCATAACACTCCTCCTTCCGATCGATCCATCCATCATTTTTTATTATTATTCAAGTGCGGTATACGTATTTGTAGTACTGATGATTTCATTTATCTGTGTATTATATATTTTTTGTTTAATTATTTAATTCGTTTCAGAATTCATCAAACGAAGGTTCTAATCGATTCTATATTTAACTCTTTCAGTTCCACTTGTTGAGCTAGAAATCGCAGTAGTGATTATTCTTCCACCAGAATAACAGAGAGAGATATATATATATAGGGAGAGAGAAAACATATATATGGTGCAATGCGAAGGACGTTCAAGGATTCGCTCAAGGAGCTGGAAGCACACATCCAATACGCCAACACTGTGTAAATCTTTTGCCCATCTCTACTTTTTTTTTTTGCTGTTGTTGTTCTGTCATTAGATTATGAACCTCATGGGAATTAATTGTTCTTCCTAGAAACGAATCAATTGTGATCTTGGTTACCAGAGATCAGTCGTCTTGTGAGGTTTGCCTGTACTGAGGGAAACTTAAGGGTATAAAAATAGCATTCGCTGAATTGAGTTTTCTTTTACTCTTGATGATTGGTGATCCAAATTGACTCCACCGCTTGGAGGACTTGTTTTATGTAGCTTCTTTCATTTTTTTCTATATTCTACATCTAAGTGAATTCTATGTCCAATGTTTCGGTGAAAGATATTATTTTGCATCACACTTTTGGTCATTTACATATATTTGTATACTTAGAGTCTGGTAACCGAATACAATGGGGAAAATGTTCATTTTTCCTTCCTATGCTGTGGATCTTACATTAAAAGTGATGGTTTTGATTTCTTTTCTTTCACTGCTTGCGTGCAATTGAATATACTGTGCAGACTGTTGATTATAGTTTTTATAGAACACCACTAATGGTTTGCAATTCAGGGCCGAAGCCTATCGAAAGGAATGTGACGGTGTGTGCCTCCAAATGAGGCTGTCCTACAGTCCGGCAGCTCAATTCCTTCTATTTCTAGTGCAATGGACCAACTGCCGCTTGGCAGGTGCTCTTGGATTTATGAGGATCCATATTTACAAGGTAAATAAATCCATGTTTCTATTAATGAAATGATATCTCATAAAAAGTATGCATCTCTTTTGTTCATCTTGTATTACATCCACCCAAGTAGCATCTGTTTATATGGTGTATATAGTAACTGCAAAGTGATTTCTGCAGACTTTTATGGATGGCAAGTCTACCATGAATATTCATGAGAGGAAGGCCAGTATTAAAGATTTCTACCGTAAGCTGACACCACAAAGAAATGTTCTTTGTTTTATAGTCTTCTTTTTTACTTATTCTAAAAGTTCTTATATAAGCTCAGGAGATGTAAATCTAGCTTAGTAGATGTTAATGACTTGTGACTTTTCATTTATTTATTTTTTTTGGTTTCAGGTTTCTCGTCTTTTATCTTTATTTAATTTTTTCCTTTTGTTTTACAAGCAGGTGTGATATATCCATCCTTGTTGCAACTTGAAAGAGGAATCTCCGACATGGAATATCAAAAACAGAAAGCTCTTTGTGCTGAGAAATACAAGAAGAAGGACGAATCTGATAAGGGCAAACTTTCTGAAATTGATGCAGAGAGGGAAGAAGAGTGTGGGATTTGCATGGAGATGAATAGCAAGGTTGTCTTGCCTGACTGCAACCATTCGTTGTGTCTGAAATGCTATCGAGATTGGTATGCATTACCCCAAAATACTCTACCAGATTTGTTGATGTCAACTGTGTTTTTAATTTATGCTTTGGCTTTTCTCTTATATATATGCATAAAATTGATGATATACTTAAATCTGGGTTGGCACTCAAGAACTGTTGGTTGTGGATATAATGTGTATGATGTATATAATGCCCATTTCTTTAGCAAAAACTGAATTCCACCAGGGATGAAAATGGGAAATTATTTTTTCTTTGTTGATTTCATTTAATTTGAAAAATTGCTCCTTCATTTCTTCTTTACCATACAATATTCCTACTTCCTTCTGTTAGTTCCTGTCAAATTCTGTCAATATCGAGTATTCTGGAGGGAATTAAGTAAAGATGAAGGACACCTGATGGTTATCTCTGTCTGCTCCAGGCGTGCACGGTCTCAATCATGCCCCTTCTGCCGTAACAGCCTCAAAAGAGTGAATTCGTCTGACCTTTGGATGTACCCAAACAACCTTGAAGTCGTTGATATGAATTTCATCACAAAGGAGAACATCAAAAGGTTGTTCTTATATGTAGATAAGTTGCCTCTTTTCATTCCTGATCCTTTTTTTCTTTCATATGATTCTCATTTTAGATGATCCTATGTGATCATGGCAGTAACTGTGGTCATTTGGTCTAGGGATTTAATCCAAAGCTTTTTATTATGTTGCAAAACAATCTGTACAGAGGATGATATCTATATATACACATCCAGTCCATATATAGTTTGAACTTAAAGTCTGCTCTGCTTCAGTATTAAGTCTATAGTAGATGTGAGAGTGAATCTAACTTTCAATCACTTGTATACATTCCTACACTGGGCTGAATTTTAAAATTGAAGGCTTGGGTTTCTTGGACATATCTGCCTCCTCTTGTTTCATGTGGCATTGATATTGTAAAGTGTAAACATAACTAGATATATGTGGTGGTGAAGTCGTTGTGTGTGGATGCTTCTATGTGCTGAAAATTTGATTTATATGTAATAAAATTATTGGATCCTAAGATCTTGGTAGTGCCAAATTCTCTTCATTTTGGCCAGACAGTGACCTGCAACCGGTCTTCCACTGTGGTTTCCTGAGTTCTCAGAGGCTGTTGTACCTGTTCATCAATGAACATGGTGATGTATTCATCGGTTCTATACCAGATTGACAGAAAACCTCAATTAATTAAGCATAGATTGTATTCTGATTTTGACAATTAGACATGCATCTTGATGTTTTATCAGGACTACTAAAGTAAAATTGCCATACAGAAAATGGATTGAATAAGATATTTTCATAAATTTCTGATGGATGAAGATTGGTTTACAATCCAAGACTCATGGTTTACTGCCTCATCATTCATCAAGTTCTTGATTGTCCTTTCACAATTAAACTTATGAATATTTTGTCAAGAGTGCTGTTACACAATTTTTTTTTAGCCCCAATTCCAGTCTCATATGCGTCGATAGAAAACTAATGGAGTATATACTCACATTAACGAGATATATGCTTTTATAGGAATTTTTTAAATTTTCTATAAATGCATCCATACAATTCATTGTAGTATATATTTCATTTTTTATAAAATCATGTACTTTATTAGATGATGTATACTATTTTTAAAAAAATTAACACACATGTAGAATGGAATGGGGACCGGAAAAGAGACTGAATGTAACTTTATCCCTTTTATCAATCGAATGGGTTTTCTGTTATAGCCTTTGTGTTCTGAATAGTGCTCTACATGATGGGTTATTCTGGAAAGGCCTTTATGATCTATGCAAGATGGCTATTTGGCATTCTATCTGATTTTTCTCACGATTCCTTAATGATTTCACATGTTCTCACAACCCATTCTTCTATGTGGATGTTTTTTTGGGAAGCGCCAACTCTTCATCTTAATTAGTTTGGAAAACTTGCTAAGCACAAATCAAATGAATTAAAGTTTGAATTTAGACTTAGATTTACTGGTACAGCTGGAGTGCAAGTATGACTGTGGTATATGATGGAATAAATAGTATATTTATATCTAGATCAATTTTACCTTTGAATATCCATTGACCTGTGTTAAAAATTGCTTAACATGGACAAGAACACGCATTGTTTTCCAATATAGCTAATACATGTTATGATGAATATATATATATATCTGATGCATTAAGCACGATATAATTATAATTTGAAGCACATTTTATGTAATAATCTCAATGTTTGGATGTGCCATGTGACCATATTATGTGCTCAACATGGCATGTTGTTTTAAATGGATCGTAACAATCTGGACTCATCTGATTTGCTGCTCATACATAGATCTTTCTAACATACATTTCATTTAGTCAAAGTTTCTTATGGAAGGTAAGGCAGACAAGTGGAAAGAAACTTGAAGAACAATGATATAGATGGACACATAATTTGAATGGTAGTTTGGACAGAAATTTATGAATTAAGTTTCAAGTTCAAGAGTTCTATGGAAATATATGCAGATGGGGGTTCACAATCGGATATATATTCTCATGGTGTACTGTGCTTATGACAGAAATAAAATGTGTCATAAAATTGTCATAGTTAAAAATGTTACAGCATCTCCAAAAAAAAGTCATTGTTATTTAGAATTTCTCTCATTGTCATTAAGCTTAAATGTTCTCTCCAAATCATCTTATGACTGGTGCCCTTCTTCATCACCTAGTTTGTTGTCATTTGGGGGCGTGTGGGCTTATTGTAATCCGTGTGCATTCTTCTGGTTCATTGGCCTATCTTCTAAGCATCTATCTACTGTCAAATTATGGTTTTCATTTATCTAATGCTTACTCATAAATGCGTTATCGTCATGTGCTCTATTCTTAGCATCACTTTTTGGTTAATGATTATTCCATGTGCTCCCACAAGGGTCATTTATGTCCATCTTCCCAGTATCAGTGAGTATTTTCCTAATGAATTATTATGCTGGGCAGCTGAATCTAACAGTGTTTTTGCTGCTGCTTGAATTAACTTCACTGCTTTCCACACCACTATGAATTTGGATAAGGTGATTGATATGCTCAAGTCTATCCAGGATAAACATCAATTATTTAATTAATTTTTTTTTGTTATGAAATGATGCTGCAATTCTGTATATTCAGATTTTTTGGCTGTCTTTTAGGATTCTTTTCAACCTCAATTTAATGTGAAATTATAATAAACTATCATTTTGGATGTGTGTATAAGAACTGCCAGGGTAACCATTGTCAGAAACACCAGGATATATTTGTGTGTGTGTGTGTGTGTTCTACGCTCTTCATTTGCACAATCGTAAGTGTCAGCTTAAGCAATGATCTTTGTTGGGGAGACAAGGTAAAAGATGAAGTTCCCACTAGAAATACTTCATCCTCTCTTTTAAATTTCTCCATATATATGCACTATATCAGGATTCAGGATTTCAATTTCTTCTGTGGAGACTGATCAGTCCTGGATTTGTTGCAGACATTCTTTACCATTCAGCATGGACCCCCACTCTCAACATGAGTGCATGTACAATGTTAAGCTTGCTTTTTTATTTTGTGTGTTTGTTTTTTGTTTTTTTTTTTTTTTACCATTATTCGATATCGTTGAAGTCTCAACTCCCAGTTCTGTTGGAGCATGTGATATGAGGCTCAGCTGATCCAGTTCATTCTGCCAATCTGAGGTAATACTTGATAGGTTCAGGTGAACATCTAAATTGTTACAATATGATGATACGAGTCATTACAATGTTTATTTCAGTGGGAATGTAATGCCTGATCTCATCTAGAACCACCAGATTTACAGCCCACCGGTTCCACGGTAGGTGTGAGAAGGCCAGCATGTAAAGAGATTTGTAGAATCTCTGCCACTGAAGAGAGAGAGAGAGAGAGAGAGGTAGCTCGGCAATCTGCATCAAGTTCCCATTTGGGTTCCTTCTTTTAGGACCCACTTCCCTTTCACTTTCCAAAGGGACCATGTGATTCATGTCAGTCACCCACTAACAATTGGCTAAAGTTTTTACTTTTATTTGGTAGATTCAATACATTAGGCATCTCAGGCGATCTTCATTCCTTATTTAAATCTATACTCAAATTTCACTTAAAATTTGAATAAAAGTTTGACGTGATATGATGTTTCTTCAATTATCACTTTGTGTTTTATTCAAATCTTTTAAAAAATTCACATCTTCTAATTATTTATTATAAATATTTTCAAAGCTCTTTCCTTAAACATTTTTACTACTCAATTTTTCTTCTACTCAGGATATTTAAAATTACAATAATGATTTTTGAGCCTCAATTGATAGGCTCATTCCAAGCCCCATGAGGTGGCAATGTTTAAATCTCACATTTACCCTTCATGTAACCGGTCCCTTATTTTATGGAGGTGGTTACGATTTCATCATATTTTTTTGTTCTTTTTTAAAAACAAAAACAAAAAACTCGATTCCATTTTCTGTGAAGAATCCATTCTTTTTTTTTTTTTTTTGAAGAATGGATATGTTTGTCTTAGATTTTGTGAGGAATCCATTTATTTTTTTTGTGAGAAATTGATTTGTTTGTGGTGCAAATAATGGCGATTTTTTCAGTTATGTTATTCGATCAAAATAAAACATTTTGATCTGAATTGAGAATGTTTAACCTTTTGGATTCAGTTTGAATCCTCGTTTACATTCGTGCTGTCAGAGTTTTTATTTGAATCTAGATACACATTAAGTGTATCTGAATTATATATGCAATTGTGTTTCCTTACAATTTGATTTCAGATATACCATTTTGTTTTGAGATACATGTGGATTTTTATTTTCAACCCAACATTTTCTGAATTAAAGATTGATTATGACATATTTTTTTAGCTTAAGTAATTTTTCATTCTATATTGTTAGTTTGTGGCATATAGTATCTGAAAGTTTCTCATATACCATTATATCATTCTATTCTAGATAAATCTTTTTTCATCCAAATACATATTGGAGTTTCTATTTAATGGTTTAATGAGAAATTCTAACAAAATTTAATATTTTCATAAAATAATTAAGCATATCAAATTTTGTGGGATTCTGATATAGTCTCAATTATTTTTTGTCACTTGTTATTCTTAAAGTTTTCTTCTTGGATCTTTTTGATGGTTTGATCGATCAAATAACATACCGATCGTTTGTCTACATCAAATTTGAATTTGAATAAATGTTTAGTACAGAATAGGAGATGTTCTCATGTTGATCTACTTGAGGACAGTCTTAAAACAAAAATTGCTCGGGATTTGATGATCATTCATGCCCTCTTTTGAAACATGATTTTCAAGTCGAAAGAACAGAATCGCCACACCCCCACTAAAGCCTTTCTGAACAGATGGTCCTCCAGATCTCCTCTACCACAATCACTCACTGATATCTTAAAAGCCAAAAAGGAGAAAAAAAAGAAGAGAAAAAGATCCAGAGAGAGACCCGCGTGAAATACATATTTACTGCTCTCCTCCTTCAATGAGCATTCCAAAACAAGACAGACCTATATAAACAGATAATAGAATAGAGATAGAGATAGACCAGTGTAGGATCGATCCTCTCAATCAATTCCATATCTCCCCAAACCGAAACAAACAAAAGAAACCAACCCAACCCACTCGTGCGCCACCCTCATCACCCCCCCCCCAAATCTCTCTCTCTCTCTCTCTCTCTCTCTCTCCGGAAATACACTACACAAGAATCAAAAGAGAAGAGAAAATGGAGTCCTTGTTGACATGGGCGGGGGTGGTCCTCTCCTTGTCGTCCCTCCTCCTCTTCTTGGTGATCGAACGAATCCGGCAGTGGCAGAGCGAGCGCAAGGCCGGGGTCCCCCCAGGGAGGCGTGGGTTTCCAGTGGTGGGCGAGACCCTTCGCCTGATATCGGCGTACAAGACGGAGAACCCGGAGCCGTTTGTTGACGAGAGGGTGGCGCGTCACGGGCGGGTGTTCACAACCCACGTGTTCGGTGAGAGGACCGTGTTCTCCGCCGACCCGGAGGTCAACAAGTACGTCCTGCAGAACGAGGGGAAGCTCTTCGAGAGCAGCTACCCGTCCTCCCTTTCCAACCTCCTCGGATCCCATCTCTCGTCCTCATGAAGGGCTCTATCCACAAGCACTTTCACTCTCTCACCGTCAGCTTCATCAGCCCCTCCGTCATTAGGGATTCCCTGCTCCCCGACATCGACCGACTCATCCGACACAACCTCGACTCCTGGGCCGGGCGCGCCGTGCTCTTGCTCTCGGAGACCAAGAAAGTGAGTGAGGTCCCTCCCTCTCTGTTCGATGGGTATGAATGAATGAATGAATTTTTTATTCTGTTTTTTTTTTTTTCAGATAACGTTCGAGTTGACGGTGAAGCAGCTGATGAGCGTGGACCCGGGCGAGTGGACGGAGAAGCTGAGGAAGGAGTATCTGCTTCTGATCGAGGGGTTCTTCTCTCTGCCCCTCCCTTTCTTCTTCACTACTTACGGCAGGGCTCTCCGGGTATTTTTGTTATTTTAATTATATAATTAATTTTTTATTATTATTATATTGGAGGGACTTCACTTTATAGTCGAGCTGAAAAAGCTATTTCTGTCTTCATTCTCACAAAAAGTTCTTTTAAAATTTATATTTATTTGATTGATTGATTGATTTATTGGAATTTTAATAGGCTCGAACGAAGGTGGTGGAGATATTGAAAACAATAGTGAAGGAGAGGAAAGAGAGGAGGAGCAAGAAGAGATCAACATCAACATCATGGGAAGAGGTTGAAGAAGAGAAGAGGGACATGTTGGGGGCACTGTTGGAAGCAGAGGAGGGGCTGACAGAGGAGGAGGGAGTGGATTTCATGGTGGCTCTACTGGTTGGTGGGTACGAGACGACCTCCACCATCATGACCCTCGCTGTCAAGTTCCTCTCCGACTCCCCACGCGCACTCGCCCTCCTCAGGGTTTCTCTCCTTTTTCTTTTCTTTTTCTTTTCTTGTCTTTTAAAATATTTCTACTTTTTTAGATTGATTCATTCATAAATCATGTTAATTTTAGTTAGTATATGCTCATTTATGATGCAAAACGACATTCAAGTTAAATCAGCAAACTGTGGAACTAAAGAAAGATAACATGGTAGTTTGAGTGATTCATTGTGCCAACACATGGTCCACACAAGTTCAACATAATATCTTGTACTTCACTGTCTAATAAATTTTTCATTGAAGAAAAAAAAAAGAGTATCTATGGATCTGTCTACATTATAAAATGCATGGGTCCCAGTTCCATCTTCGGACAGCCTAGATTTTCCCCTTCCTTTCTCATGGATTCATTTTAAAAATGTTCAATACCGCCTGTGTTGCAAAAAAGCCTCATCATAAATAATATTAAAAAAAGGGGTTCTTCACACTACTACCAAACCATAAGCGCCCTTTATCTAGATTGTGTTGATTTTTGTTCAATGAACATGTGAATTATTATAATAATCGGTTTGTGTCCAAATCAACAACCGGAAGAGCACCATTTGGGTTTTTTTTTTTTTTATATCGGAGGGATTTTACGGTGGCTGACTTTACGGTCGAGCTGGGAAAACTACCTCCGCCTGTTTGCCCCGGTGGTTTAATGTTCTTGTACTCTTTTATTTCTTTTTTTGTATGTTGTTGTTTATTCTTCTGTTTCCCCTAATCACCATTCATGATCTATTGTATACGAATGGATATGCTTATATTTTTGCTCAAAAAACAATAGGAAGAGCACGAAGGGATAAGGGCAAAGAAGAAAGAGGGGGAGGCCCTGGAGTGGAGCGACTACAAGTCCATGCCCTTTACTCAATGCGTATGTTTCCCTCAATTTCATTTTTTGTGTGATTCATCAGTAGTATAGTCTACAACCTTCATCATGTCTCATATATCATAATGATCAGGTGATTAACGAGACCCTTAGAGTGGCCAACATCATAAGTGGTGTTTTCCGGCGAGCAGTGGCTGACGTGCGTATCAAAGGTATTCATGCAATCTATTAGGACCCCACATTTGACGACTCAACATATAATAATATAATTACATGCCTAGCTAGGGACAGGAAAAATAATGAGTGTGTTTTATGGGTAATGCTTGCAGGGTATACGATCCCAAAGGGATGGAGGGTGTTCGCCTCACTCAGAGCCGTTCATCTCGACTCCGACCACTACAAAGATGCCAGAACCTTTAATCCCTGGAGATGGCAGGTACATATATTCCTAATTAATGTTGATCATGTATTCCCAATGTATATATTAAGATGACATATGATTGTTGATAAATTAAACAGGAGAGCGTGATGACACCGACATCGAATCAGGGTTCGGGTACGTTCATGCCGTTCGGAGGGGGGCCTAGGCTGTGCCCTGGCTATGAACTTGGCCGCGTTGAGCTCTCCGTCTTCCTCCATTACCTGGTCACTTGTTTCAGGTACTTAAAATTGCATGTTCTATACATCGATCTATCTCTTTGTGTGTGTGACAACGTACAATATAATTGAATCTAATTAAAGTTGTATTATTAACTGTGTGTTATTTATTATTAACTGTGTTGAATCTAATTAAAGTCGTATTATTAACTGTGTTATTTATTATTAACACAGCTGGACCGCGCCGGAGGACGACAGGGTGGTGTTCTTCCCCACCACAAGGACCCTCAAACAGTACCAATTGATGTTAGGCGCCGCAAGTGATGATATCTTAGATTCAAGAAGTGGTCCTCTCTTCTTCTTCTTTTTATTTATTATTATCATCAACTGATCCTTCGATAGCGCATATAATAATATACATAACATCATCATCATCATCATTAGACAGTCGAACGAATGAATAATAACAAATAAACCAAATGTTGTTATGATGGTGATGATTATGAGATAATGTTGTATTGTTTATTATTTGATATATAAAATAGCAAGGAAAAAGGGGAACGCAATGAATATGCGTGCATGGTGCTGTAACACTTGGTAACAACTGTAAAATCATATATACCATCATGCATTCTTCAATGTGAATGAATGGGAATTCCATTTGTTTTTCCATCCTCTGCACGGGCATCGCAGTTACCTCGAGCCCCAAACAAAAAGAGAAAAAGAAAAGAAAAAGTGAATAGCTGTTCCAGTACTGTCGCTATACTTTGAATGGTAGACCCGGTCAATAAAAAGAAGAGGAGGAAATGGCAGACGTAATGAAAATAAATCTGGGCCGTCCGTCCAATCGTGAGATAGTACAGCGTGGGGCCACGTGTACAGAGACCACCTACCGACTGATTGATTGACTGCAACTGACATGACCTGACCCACGCGTGCACGTGCGGACGTCTTGTCAAGAAAGAAGGTACTGAGAACACCCTTCTTTTGGTCCTTCTGACACTACACACGTGCTATACTTTGATGGCCTCCCCTCTGAATCATCCATCATCTGTTGCTGCTTCGATCCGCGTGTACTGACTAGCTAGTCTCTCTGTTTCAATGTTTGACTCTACGTCAAGCAGATCGGCACTGCACACACTTTTATGATATATATATATATAGGTTTGCGCGGTTTATCAACCAACATGTTCCTCCTCTCTTTAACAAGAAGAAGAAGGTAGATTTTATTATTATTATTATTAGCAAGTGGTACGTAGGTTGGTGAACCTCTGATGGATGTCTGACCGACCTGCCTCTTTCTCGAGGGTGGTTGTTTGCTAAAAGTGTCCAGAGTCTATGTGGATCCCATTATTAATCTCTCTTACTTTTAAGAAATTTTTTTAATAACCCCAAATAAAATTTTAATTTTAACACTGATCCTAGATCAGCTTTAATCGTAAAATTAACACGGGTCACTAGGTCAGGTCAACTTAGGCCATGTTTGGATATTGTGCAAATGGGGTGAGTTTTTATTTGCGTATGATCAAACAAAATATTTTGTTTGGTTAAGATATTTAAAGTATAACAGATAAAATCTCAGGGTTTTCATTTGCCTCGGCAAACAAAATCTCAGCCAACCCATGTGTTTTCATTTATAACAGATTTTATTTTCACACCACTCAAATGTATGTAAAGCAATTTTATATTTTTACCCCCTAACAAATTTATTAAAGTCCATATTATTCAAAACAAATATTTCATCTCCTAATCTTATCTTAAGTAATAAAATAGATAATTATATTTTATAAATTTATATAACTTACAATAATATAATTGTGCGCATAATAAATATTAATGTGGCATGAAAATATTAAAATATATCAAGAAATCTTAACTATCATATATATTATCCAACAAAATTTTATTTATAAAATATAAAAAAAACCTTGTAGGATTATTTGTTAGTTGAAATCAAATTATTTTTTGTTTATATTCTATTATATTATAACTTTTTTTAACCACATTGACTTATATATAAAAAAAACTAATATATGCAATATTTAAATTTAAATTTTTCATATATATTATATTTTTCATAAATTTTTTGGGTTTTAAGAAATAATATATTTGATAATCATTTAAAAAAAATATTTTATCTATTTATAATATTATTATCTTTTAACATAATAAATAGGCGCATATACAAACAATTTCACATATATGAGACAAACAACTACTAATAAGAACATGTGTGTAAATGATAGCACAACATAAAAACAGACAAACATGTGCAAACAGTATACAAAGTTTCCTTGCACGTGCAATGTAAGATTTATCTGTGCAAAAAAACACGTACAAATAATCATTGCATCCAAACGTGCCCTTAATAAAATAAAATAAAATAAATATAAGACGTGATGACCAATCAAATTTTTTTATTAATAACATTTTTTTTCAAATACTCTTTTGAAATATAATTTTTCAATGAATTTGGAATCAAATTTTAAAGATTTATGGATAAATTTTAAGATAGATTTATCAAATTTATCTATCCATAAAAAAATAAAATTTTTATAATTAAGATCAAATTCAAATAAGATTTAAATTTTAAAATTCAAATAAAATTTAAAATCTGTTAATTAAGGCCAGTGCCTACCACTGAAAGAAATAAATAAAAAAGATTTAAAATTTATTTTATGAAACAACCATTCGGAATTTAAAATTTTAAAATTAAAGTTTAAATAAATGAAAAAAATTATAAGAGACTATGTAGGTAAAAATCTACGTCGGGACACATGTCAAACAAGATGGATATAGGCTATCTCACTTAGGGCCCACAAGACCAGATCTTAATCCACAAACGTCATAATGACACTCTCGAGTGTGCTGGCATAGCTAGACTGAGGGTTTAGTCGGACAATCAGACATCGAGTAATTTAAGACACGACCAGATTAAAGGATTGGTCGGTCGATCTTACTCTTCGTGAACGAGCAGGGAAGACACGACAGAAAAGAGGACTGGTCGGCGATCTCTCATCTCACAAACATGCTCAAAGACGTGACATACGGACGAACATATCAAGGGGCCCCGAGCAGATTGAAGAAACGGTCAGAAGACCACTAAAGCCTGTAACTGTCAAGTTGGTAATTAAGGCCCACTGCCAACGAAACATGGGTAATTAAAGACCCGACATGGAGCATAAACACGGGGGATGCTTCCCTTTTAAAAAAGCTCACCAAACACTTAGTGGCATTACAAGAGTACGTAAAAGCCCACTTAACGCTTAGTGGCAAGGCATCACAAGGGTAAGTAAGGAGGTGTGGCTTGATCGCCAAGAAATAGGGGTGGTAAACGAGCCGAACGAGCCGAGCTTTGACATGTTCAAACTCGGTTCGTTTATAAACGAGTCGAGCCGAGCGAGTCGAGCTCACGAGCCTCAACGAACCTAGTATTCTTCTTCATTTTAAGGTTTTTAGGGATTGAAAATAAAATTTTAGCCTAAATGAGCCAAGTTCATGAGCTTAAACGAGCATAACTTTGTATTAATTTAATATTCTGATTTAAATAAAGGAGTTTAATTAAACTTCAACTAAGTTTTAATAACACAAACGGGTCGAATTTGAACATAAAATGAAGCTCGATCTATGTCCCGAGCCTAACCGAGCTTTAAAACTTGTTCAAGCTCGCTCATTTGTCTAAATGAACGAGCCTGAACGAGCTCAAACCGAGCCGAGCCCGAGCCGAGCCCGAGCGGCTTGGTTCGTTTACCTGCCCTACCAAGAAATACGTAGGCAGCCTATAAAGAGATCGCGCGATAGCACTCTAAAGCACATTAAAAATTTCATATAGTTCAAGTCCATCATTCCATAAAAAATCCCTAAAAACAAATCCTTTGAAATCTTTTTTTCAAAAGAGATTTACATATTTAATCGAAGTAGAAAAATATCCACCTCAGAGATGAATCACATTTCATAGTAAATTGTGTCTTGTAGGAGATGTGATAATGTGTAAAGTGATGGAAATTGAAAATTTTCTCTTTCACCGTTTAAAAATCTAGCAACTTTCTTTTTCACCGTTTAAAAATCTAGCAACTTTCTTTCTCACCGTTTAAAAATCTAGTGTTGTGTCAAAGAATATAAAGAAATTTTTTATCACTTTTCCTCTTTTACCCACATAAGTGAGAATTCGAGAGAAAGTGAGAAAAAAAATTTTCCACCACATGTCCACATGCCCAAACACCATGAAAGTTAAAATGAATTTCTTTTTACTTTTCACCACTTTCCCTTAAACCCAAATTCTTCATTTTCTTTTATTTTCCTTTCAAATTTTTGCACAAACACACCCTGAACCACGTCTTGGATGAAACATGATATTGAATCATGTCCTTACTTAAAAAAATAGAAGAAAATGTATTTAGACTGACCTGATCAACCGAGGGCCAGTTTTGTAATTTAAAAAAATAGATTTCATGTCCCTCATGGAACGGGGATAGGTTTTATTCTAGAATATACATTTATCCAAACATAAATGAGTATAAATAAGAATAAAGTGATTTTGTGTTTGATTGTGTTTTAAATTATTCTCGTTGATAAACGTAAGAATAAATGTTTTGTTGTTTGGGTAAAATGTGGATAAAATATGGATAAAGATTTATAAAAGTAAAAAAGTAATGATAGTTGATTTGACATGTGATTTATAAAATGTGATTACAATTGATTTGACAGTGGACCCACATATTCTTTGGGTGGAATAATCTACGATAACTTTAATTTCAGGGATTGATTGGAATTTATATACCACATTATCAGGGTTTATTCTGACATACTTTATTAGAGGTTATCCGGGGTAAACAAACACTAAAAAATTCTTATCCGATGTTATCCAGGGTCTTATACGAGAAACAAATGGAGGAGAAGATATATGTCTATAATATAGTGATATTTTTAACACAATAATCATGATTTTCTCTTGGCATTCGGATTCTCAAAAAAAATTGTTAAAAACATTTAGCCGTAATTTTACAATCTAAATATCATTAAAAATTTGGGATTTTTATTTTCTAGTCCCTTGAAACTATCCCTTGAAACTATGTTATCTAGGGATTGATCATTCCCTTCTTTATATTTTTTTTAAATCCTCAAATTCAAATTCCTATTTCATTTTTAGTTTATGTGCTAAACGTCCATCTAAATAAGTTAGTTTGTGAATGAGATTTTTATTTTAAATCCCTTTAAACTATGTTATTTAGTGATCAGGCCATCCTTTCATATTTTATTTTAAATGAATAACTTCAAACGTCTTTTTCTTATTAATTTTTAGACAAAATATCTGTATGATTCTGTAAGTATTTTTATATTTAAAAACTTATATACAAAATATTTGATGAAATATTTAAAACAAAATTGCATTTGTATTCAGTGAAAATTTCAATGTTATTCAACACTGCATATGCCCACTCCATCCAATATTACATTCTCTTATATTTTTAGTTGTCTAATTATAATTGATTACATAAACAGAAGAAGAATTATTACATAAGCAAAATTTGAGTATTTTTTCATTATTGAATTTTCATTTGAATGATTTTTTCTTGGTTCAAAATTGTTAAATATCAAATTAAATAATTTGAGTGTGTTTAGAATCTTAATTTTAAAAAATTAGATGCCACTCAAAAATTTGTACGCAATCAATGAAAAAAAATTGTATGGAGGAGAGAGATAATCACTAAATAACAAAGTTTATAGGACTTAAAAATAAAGAATAATTTAGGAATTTTAACTATTTATCAGCCCAAACAGTTGGACATTTGACAAAGGGATTGATAACAAAATAGACATTTAAAGTTAGACACTTAAAAAGAAATATAAAGAATAGAAAAATCAATCATTAAATCTCATAGTTTACAGGGACTTTAAAATAAAAATCTCAAATTTATAAGATATATACTTATCTAATTAAATAATATCTTCACAAGAAAATGAAAATGTATATTCAAATGAATGGTTGTTTTGCATTTTTCGAATGTGCTACTCTTTTTCTATAACACCCCACCGAAAGAAAAAAAAATTAACAATATTAACAACCGTTAAATTTCATATAAAAAAATGTTATACTTCTGCATATTCAACATATTATGAAATCTTTTAAAATATATATGTTTATCTAAACAAAAAACAGTACTAAAAAGAATTGAATGTAAAAGAATATATATTTACATAGTAGAATATATATACTCACTTGAGAATTGAGAGTGATTGATTCAAAATGTAGAGAAAAGAAAATGAAAGCAAAACAAAAAAGAGACAGCATCATGAAGCCAATAGAGGGGGGAAGTTAGCTCAAACATGCCTAATAATGATAGTTTAACTTTTAAGCTACCAAGAACAAGGTGGATGTCCCTTCAGAATTCAAATGCTCTCCTGTCGGCAAGACAAGCATAACTCACGCCCACTACCAATTACTTCCTCTTTAACAAGTTGGTCCAAAAACACTATTATTATTTACTTCGTCTTCAACAAGTTGGTCGAAAAACACTATTATTTACTTGCTTATTTTTAAAGAAAAAAGGAAAAGAAGTGGAGTGGGCCATTTGTCTTTTCTTTTATAAAAAGAGTAATGTTCCTCTCAATATATTCTACAGCCCCAAATATAATCTTACATGCATCATTAACTTTTTCCACCCACTATGTTGAGTAGTTGAATTTTTTTTGTACATTTTTTTATAAATGATATAATTTAATTTATTGAAGCATGTATTTCATCTTTTTTTTATATAAAAATATATATTTCGTCTAAATAAAATATAAACATGTATGAACAATGTTTTGAACTATAAAATGAAATGTTGTAACATTTTTCTTATAAAAAAAACTTATTAGTTTGGTGGGCCGAATATAGTAGAATTTTAAGAGCTGAAATCAAATTTGTTGTCATTATGCCTCGATCCGGTGTATCATCGGATGGCCATGATAAAATCATATTAGGGTGGGCACCTAATTGGTAATTAGTTAAGATTTGATCTTAATTATGATATAAAGTAAATCTTCTAAAATCAGAGAAACAGATTTGTTTGTTAGGAGATTACTTAGAGAGGAAGTTATTTATTCATATAAATATCTTCTAGGGTTTTAGAGTAAAACTTAGCTTGGCACAAATAAAATGTAGAGATCCATATAAGATAGGTTGAGAGGGTTCAAAAGAGGGTAACTCCATGAGAGAGTTTGTAAGGTTTTTTTGTATCTCAACTATTATAGTTGATTCTCTGTTTTTGTCCCGTGGATGTAAGCCTAGGTCGAACCACGTTATTTTTGTGTTCTTCGTGTGATATTGTTTCGTTTTTTTGTGTGATCTCGTATTTTATTGATGGCTTCCACGTATCTGTTTCCCAACAAGATTGAGATTAGGGAGAGGACTGGGACAAAGTAAAAGCATTCACGAATCCACCAAGATTGCATGGAATACTGGCATGATGCAATACCATCTGGACTCGCTTAATACAAGTCACTACTCAGATCTACTAGGCAAGGGGATAAATATTGATGTAAAGGGATAAGCGAAGAAAAGTGGTTGAAGAAATAACAAAATTGGGATAATATATATATATATATAGAGGGCCGATTAGGTGCGGCGAACGGCAGGTGCGGCGTCGATCGTGGGCCGTCGATCACGGGTCCATCGCATCGGACGGTCGGGTGCAATTCACGTCGACCGTTGGATTCGATTGACCCGCGATCGAACGGCCCACGTCGCGGCCGCACCTGCCGTTCGCCGCATCTAATCGCCCCCGTGTATATATATATATATATATATATATATATATATATATATATATATATGCCGACGATTAGGTGCGGTGTGCGGTCGGTGCGGTGCGCGACGTGGGTCGTCCGATCGCGGGTCCATCGCATCCAACGGTCGACGTGAATCGCACCCGACCGTCCGATGCGATGGACCCGTGATCGACGGCCCGTGATCGCGCACCGCACCGACCGCACACCGCACGTAATCGGCTCCCTATATATATATATATATATATATATATATATATATATATATATATATATAGGGAAATATACGGTGCTCGTGATATTATACGTTCGTGCGGTCGCGATCACGGGTCCATCGCATCGGACGGTCGGGTGTGATTCACGTCGACCGTTGGATGCGATGGACCCGCGATCGGACGGCCCACGATCGCGACCGCACGACCGCATATTATCGGAAATATATATATATATATATATATATAGGGCCGATGGGTGCGACCATGCGCACGGTGCACCCAATCATGCTCCCCGTATATGGACCGTGCGATTGCACGGTCCATGTTTTTTTAAAAACAAAAACAAAACACCCCATCGACAACTTTGATGTCCCATCAAAGACTCTCTCTCTTCCATTTCACTGTTCACCCCTCTTCACCAACTCATTTTCCCTGCTTTTGACCCACCCAAAAGCACCAGCTCCTCCTCATCTTCTCTAGTCTTCACCCACCCAAAACCACCAACTCCTCCTCCTCTCCAAAGCACCCTTTCGAGCATCACCTTCCGGCACCGCACCCCATCTGGCATCCCAGCATCCCTTCCGACATCCCGCCCAGCATCCCTTTCCCTTCCGGTAAGATTTTCTTTAACCTTTTTTTTATTAATCTGATTATTTAGGGTTTTGGTTCATTTATTGTTTTGTTTGTTTACTTAGGGTTTTTTTCTTCAAAAATGGGTTTCCATGTGATTTTATTTCTTTGAAGGGCTTGTGAGTTTTAGTTTTTGAAGAGTTTGTAATACTTTAGTCAATGGATTGTAAAAATTTTTTTAAAGGGTTTGTAATTTTTATTTTTTTTCTCAATGGATGTGTCGGAGAATAGAGTGAGTGTTAAGAGGACAATTAGAGCTTGCACATATTTAGTGGGTTAGTGTTAGGAAACATATTTTTAAATTTAAAAGAGAATTTGTGAAACAGAGGAGCTGTTTTTGGGATTCTGGTGGGGCTAAGCCATGTGGAGAGGTGGTGTGTATAAAGGGAGATTTTTAAGCCAGTGGAGAGCGGGTGATGTCAAATATTAATCTATCAATCATGCATGGTGATTGGTGATTAAGCTAGTGGACAGTGGATTTTGAAAGTGTTTTCTTTTATGTTACTCAACATGCATGGTGATTGATGAGTCTAGTTAATTTGAGATGAAATCTAGTGTAGTAATCACATCAGATTGTGATGCATTTCCTATAAGTCAGTCACTACATGGTAAGAATTCTTTTAAAATAGAATAATTTTGATGTGTATGTGATGTGATTACTACACTGTTTATGTGTATGTGATTTGTATGTGTTTTTTTTATATTATAAATGAGCAATATGGCATGGATAAAAAGTGATTTGTATGTCATGTGATTACTACACTGTAAATTTGTTTTGTTTCCTTATAAGATTGAATGAGTTATGATTCTCTGGTGAGGGCATAGGTTTAGTTTAAATCCCAACTACAACATTCCTCAAAAAAAAAGGAGAAGAAGAAGAAAGACTAATTGTGACCTTGATTTTCCAGTTGAGATGAGATTTATGTTTATGGTTCTAATGAGTGTAGTTTTTAGGGTTTATAAGTCTTTTTTTAAAAGGCCTGTATATTTTTTTTTTTACATAGTCTTGATGAAAAACTTGACTATGAATGTTTTATGGAAATGGTTAACACTATGGTTTATACTATGGTTTATGGAAATGATATGGATTTAAAATATGGCCTTGGAACCAAATGTAAGAGGCATTGGAAGCAGTTCTGGCATCATTTGAACTCTTCAAGCACTAATTTTTCTTTTATTTTTCCAATTATAGCCCTGTATAATATTTAGAAATCTCTAATACATATAGAATTATTTGTATAATAATTATGCATTAAATCTAGACTCATTTGTTCAAATGATGCCAGAACTTGTTGTGGGCTGAAGAAGTTATTCCTCTAGCTCAACCCCCTACAATTCTTCTAGTTACAATAGATTTGTATGCAGTAGGAACATTTAAGAAGAAAAAAAAAGGAATAATGTTGGAGCATATACTTCATCAAAATCAGCAGCAACCCAGATAGAAGCAAATAATGCTTCTTGAATATGTTTCATGTTCTCTATCTGCATATTGATCACATTTGAACTTTTAGGTACTTATATGCTTCTTGAAGTCTTGCAGTTTACTAATATTCAAAGACAAGGCATATTCAAGTTAATTGTCCATTGTTATGGTTCCCTCTTTGTTTTTTGGTTTTTGTAGTAACTTTTTGTAAGTTGAAAACGGTGTGTATTTGTATTCTAAGATGGATGGCTACTTGTTCTTTGTTCTTCTCCAGATTACTTGCATGGCATTGAGGATTCTCATATTCACAAACTAGACAAAGGTGAATGAATGCTTTTTATGGATTAAGCTTAAATCTTTATATTATACATAAATTCAATATCAAAGGATGCTTGTTGCATAGTTTTATCCATTGTCACTCTCTTTAATCTTTCTTAACATGATTTTTGTGTTCTTTTTTCCATCTAGGTTGTCAATATCCAAGAAGCTCCAATACATACATCAACAGGCGCAACAAAAACACATCAATATGAGGAAGCTGATGAGCAAATCAAAATCAGAGATCTGGCAAATCTGATTAACTTGTCCTTAGTGTTGAAAATCATGAATCTCTTCAAATTTTATGTAAATGTATGAATAGTGAATTGATTTTCATGTGAATATAAGAACATTATTTTTGTGCTCTTTTTAAACTTGTCCTTAGCATTCAGAGATCCGGCACTAAGGCATCGAATGGTTGCAGAGTTGTGTATCATATATTTTTATGTGAATGTAAATGTGTATTACCATTCCCAAATGGGTTATTCCCATTCAAAAGTTTTCAGAAGAGGACTATTAAAAGGATCATCAACATATATATATCTGCGATATTTTATTGTATAGCTAAATGATGCAACATCAATTGAATGGTGTCAATTGAAACATCAATTGAATCACAGGATCTTCAATGAACACACTTTCTACAAAATTGCTGTACAAACTGAAAATCTCAATCTACAAATTGGTAATTGAAAAAAAATGAAAGGTTGAAACAACAAGCATCTCTTTATTCACTCAAACATTGTTACAGGTGTCACTTTCTCCCAAAAATGTACTAGTCTCAATACATCATTCATCAATGAATAATGATGATGAAGCAAACATTAGCAGCTACAGAACATCCAGCTATCAAAGTGTCAAACTGAAATCCCAACTAAGATATTTTCAGTATCTTCTTCTCTAGTAATCTTTTGCTGCTTTGCATTGTCTGCAATGGAAGCAACCTAAACAGATATGAATAAATATAATTATAAGAACAGTTAAATAAAATGTAACAACATGTATATGTGAACACAACAACTGGAAAATGATGTTAGACTTGACTCAGTATAGCCTCCCTTCCAGGAATTTGCTACAACCCCGCCAGTACATACAGATAAATTTTGTTAAGGTTACAGAAGTGGCCCAACCAATCCAATTGAAGATATTATTCTTATTGAAGATATTAAAAAGAATAGAAGGTAACTATATGCAGATCCTCACAAGCAAAGAAGCTTAGCCAAAACCATGTGCACAAAAGCCCACATTTGCTTGCCATACGAGTCATATGGAGATCAGGAGATGTAGCAGATCCAATTCACATGACAGAATGCATCCATACCTTTTGTTTGACGTTCAATCTTGTAGACTTCCTGATTTTCTGCATAAATATTTCACTTCCATTATTATTAAGATTGATTGATATGTTGCATGGAAGAGCATGTATCAACAATAGCAATATTGGCAACCAATTAGAAATGACCCAGGTGTTAGAGTTGTTGGGAAATTAAACCAAATTCGTAATCATTGCTTTCGGAATAAAGAATCATCAAATCTATACATGGAAAAATCAATTGGTAGATTAATATCTGACATCACCCACTCTCCACTGGCTTAAAAATCTCCCTTTATAAACACCATGGCTTAGCCCCACCAGAATCCCAAAAACAATAAATGAACCAAAACCCTAAATAATTAAATTAATTAAAAAAAGATTAAAGAAAATCTTACCGGAAGGGAAAGGGATGCCGGATGGGGTGCGGTGCCGGAAGGTGATGCTCGAAAGGGTGCTTTTGAGAGGAGGAGGAGTTGGTGGTTTTGGGTGGGTGAAAACTAGAGAAGATGATGAGGAGCGGGTGCTTTTGGGTGGGTGATAACCAGGGAAAATGAGTTGGTGAAGAGGGGTGAACAGTGAAATGGAAGAGAGAGAGTCTTTGATGGGCCATCAAAGTTGTCGATGGGGTGTTTTTTTTTTTTTAAACATGGACCGTGCGATCCATATACGGGGTGCATGATGGGGTGCACCGTGCGCATGGTCGCACCCCATTGGCCCACTATATATACATATAGTCGAGTGATAGCGTGCGGTCGTGCGGATTCAACGTGCGTCGCCCGATCGCGGGTCCATCGCATCCAACGGTCGATGTGAATCGCCTCCGACCGTCTGATGCGATGGAGCCGCGATCGGACGACGCACGTCGAATCCGCACCGACCGCACGACCGCACGCAATCACGTCTATATATATATATATATATATATATATATATATATATATATATATATATATAGGGACGTGATTAGGTGCGACGAACGGCGGGTGCGGCAGTGATCACGGGTCCATCGCATCGGACGGTCGGGTGCGATTCACGTCGACCATCGAATGCGATGAACCCGTGATCGAACGGCCCACGTCGCAGCCGCAGCCGCCTATCGCCGCACCTAATCGCGAGCGTGTATATATATATATAAGGAATGATACGATGCGCGATGCGGGAACGTGCGCGAACGACCACGGGCCGTCGATCACGGGTCCATCGCATCGGACGGTCGGGTGCGATTCACGTCGACCATCGAATGTGATGAACCCGTGATCGAACGGCCCACGTCGCAGCCGCAGCCGCCTATCGCCGCACCTAATCGCGAGCGTGTATATATATATATAAGGAATGATACGATGCGCGATGCGGGAACGTGCGCGAACGACCACGGGCCGTCGATCACGGGTCCATCGCATCGGACGGTCGGGTGCAATTCACATTGACCGTTGGATGCGATGGACCCGCAATCGGACGAACGACGTCGTTCCCGCACCGTGCGGGACGCCGCATATTATCATCGACCTATATATATATATATATAGGGACGTGATTATGTGCGGCGAACGGGAGGTGCGGCAGCGATCATGGGCCGTCGATCACGGGTCAATCGCATCGGATGGTCGGGTGCAATTCACGTCGACCGTTGGATGCGATGGACCCGCGATCGGACGGCCCACGTCGCGGTCGCACCTGCCGTTCGCCGCACCTAATCATTTTCATATATATATATATATATATATATATATATATATATATATATATATATATATATATATACGCGAGCGATTCAGTGCGGGAATGCGGGAATGGATGTCGATCGTTCGATCGCGGGTCCATCGCATCCAACGGTCGAGATGAATCGCACCCAACCGTCCGATGCGATGGACCCGTGATCGACGGCCCGTGATCGCTTCCCGCACGACCGCATTCCCGCACTGAATCGGCTCCCTATATATATATATATATATATATATATATATATATATATATATATATATATATATATATATACGCGAGTGATAATATGCGGGTCGTGCGGTCGTGCGGATGATCGACGGCTCGTGGTCGACGCCGCACGACCGCACGACCCGCACCGTATCATTTCCCTATATATATATATACGCTCGCGATTAGGTGCGGTGATAGGCGGGTGCGACCGCGACGTGTGCCGTTCGATCACGGGTTCATCGGATGTATATATATACGCTCGCAATTAGGTGCGGCGATAGGCGGGTGCGGCTGCGACGTGGCCCGTTCGATCACGGGTTCATTGCATCCGATGGTCGATGTGAATCGCACCCGACCGTCCGATGCGATGGACCCGTGATCGACGGCCCGTGATCGCTGCCGCACCCGCCGTTCGCCACACCTAATCGGTTATATATATATATAATTGTTTTAATTTTGAAATGAAAATTATTATTTTTCACTTAAAAGACAAAATAACATTTATACATTTTTTGCCCCCATTACAATATCCCATCTACTTTCCAGGCCAGTCATGAGTCTTAAGCTGCCATAGAAAATTCACAGAGGTTAAAATCTTGCGCAGTGGATATGATTTTGGATAAGAAAATGTTAAAGACATGCGCTCTTTACTCTACTTTTGTAGTTTCTCTATTTGTCTAATAAATTACGTGTTTTTACAAAAAATAATAATAATAATAATAATAAAATACATGCATAACCTTGTATATATGCACTCCTGCGTTTCTATACTCTTACGTCCAAGTCTTTTATAATTGTTCATTAAAAAAAATTCTCTTATAAATTATATATAATCGAGTGAAATCCAGCGTTTGGAGAATCATTAATTGGCTAACACCTTATTTCATGGTATAACCATAACCATTTTCATTTTTGGCATGTGACTTCCAAGCTTACTAAGAAATTTAATTTAAATTTGATATGATGCAAGCATGTTTAAGTTTACATGATTGAAAAAAGGCCACTATTCTTCTTTCCATATATCATCACAGCGTCTTGGGCCATATGGAAAGCAAGAAATGAGAAGGTCTTCAGGGCAATGATCGAACAAATGAAGAATCCACTATAGTACTCGTGATTTCAAGCATTAAAGCTCAACAACGCCCACCAAAAGGCAAAGGATGAACAATATAACTTTTGTCCATCCATGACCTACACCGTGCATGTTCTATGATTTTTAGATTATATGAATCTGGCACAATATTTCATAATTCAATAAGATAGGAACATATATAGTGGCTAAGCCAGGAAGTTATAGGCAATATGAAGGATAAGCGTACTGGCATTAATACCCCATAAGCCAAAATGAGAGTGGCAGATTTTTAAATTCAGGGGAATACACAGTGCATGTGCATGCTATATCTCATTTAAAATAAGATGTATATACAACCATCCTGATGAAAGCGATATTCAAGGACCCCCATTCTTGAAGAGAAAGAAATTGTTTATAGGTACAGAGTGAACATGCAGAGTTTATAAAGTGGTTGTGGATTCACCATTTCCCTATGTTTGAAGAACCACAAGTTTTTCAGTTTTTAGTCGTCGTCCTTGTCCTCCTCCTCCTACATATTTATTATTTATATCAGATTGACAGCAAACAACATGAATTAAAAGACAATACAGCAGCAAAAAAATTGTCAGTAAGAAAACTACACCACATCCTCATTATAATGTGCCCTGCAGGAAAACAGGGCAAACAACAGGTAAATGGTGTTATATTTAACAATAAGGAAACAATACTTCAGATGTGCAACACATTAATAGGCCAGCCATTTATGAGAATGATGCAGGCAAAAAATGAAGTAAACACAACCTACAGTAAGGGACCCTTTCGTAGTGGTATATTGAGTGGTATAATCATCGTACATAGTTGAAATAATATCATAGTACTATTTTGCAACAAAGATGTTGAGAATATCTCTATTATTTGAAAATAACTAATAGAAAGTATGCTGACCATTCACAGTAGAAGGCCAGGTATATAACATAATTATTCATCAAACCACCATATAAAACAATAAGACTCAGTGCTGTCTGCTGGTGCAAGAATACGTGTGTAACTAGGCACTTTTTTTGTAATAAATGAAAATCTTATTGAAATTAAAATAAGAACATACAAGCTATTTTCTAGAAAAAGGAAAAAGAACCATCAAAGCGTTTATATACAAACACAATTGAAACCCAGGAAACGAGTCACAAAAGTTTGAAGAGATTAACCTCAGCATCTTCCTCATCCTCGTACTCATCATCATCATGCACTTCTGACTTCTTGTCAAACTCCTCTTCAGCATCGTCCTCCATACTTTCCTACCACAAGTAAGAAGATTGCATGCACAATAAGGATTAAAAATAAGTACAGTAAGAGAAAGCAGAAAAGCTCTTCTTTCCTTTTCAATTGTACTAAACAATGTTTTTTAAATAGTAATTTGTTTCTTGTTGTAGGATGCCATTTGTTTTTCGTACTCACTCTTCCTCTTTGCATCTTTGGCTTTAGACGGAGCTTTTTTCTGTGAATGTCACCATGTAGAATATCACGGTTTAGCAAAAGGGTGAGTAACGTCCATTTGGAATTACCCATAGATTGAGAGAAAAGACAGAAAAAGAAAATCTGAAAAGTTGCATATTTATTGCTCTGCTAAGCAAGTGTTCCTAGAATCCTTATCAGTGCCAACATTATTACTCCCAACTTTTGTAGCATCTAAAATTTCTACACATGGATCCCTCATATGATATCAGTGTCTGCCGAAGCTCGGATACTGGAAAACAAGGTTCAGAAAAACATCAATTTGGCTTAATGGATGGCCAAATTGAATAGTACCGCAGATGGCTAGCCAACACATTTGCCAACAAAAGGGGAAAAGATCAACTTGTAGGGATTTCCTTCAAACAGACTGACAGGCAATAGACTCACACATTCCATTTGTTCATTCCAACAGTTATAATTTAAAAGAATGGGAATGGAAAGGAGTACATACAACACCAGACATTGATTTCCACTTCTCCCCACCAGCCTTGCCAACCTTCAACAGAAAAATCAAACATCAGACGTCAAATTCATCTATAATGAAGGAACAGAACAATCATATCCATTTGATGCCCATTTACTCACAGCAGAGATGGCTTTCACAGTCGGATGTTCGTGTTTGTAAATTTTTCTAAACTCTTCACTGAATCATTTCCCACAAGCACCACATTAGCATACAACATTATTACAGAATTTGGAGAGGAAAGGGAACACTGGTGGCATTAAGTGCTCACAGGAAAACAAAAAAAGAACTAGCAGGCCTCTTTTGTTTGTTGGGATCCTTTTTGGCCAGCTTTTCCTTCTTGGCGAGTCATTGGTTACCCTTGCCCATTTTGATAGCCGCTTTGCGCTTCCCAACCTTCCTGAGAAACAAAGATTAATCATGACCAATTATGAGGTGCAACACTCAAGCATCGTGTGTGAGAAAAGTATATAATTATGAAAAAAATTCCACTGCATTTATATCAACCGTCAATGGGCTTTAGGACTTCCTTTGTGTAGTGTTTGGAAACACAGTTTGAAAATCTATTTTTAGCTTTTGCAGCTTTATGCACACCTTTTGAGGGTGTAATGATGATGATTTGATAGTGTAATGATGGTGGCTGCTTTATAAAACACAGATTTCGAGGCACAGTTTAAAGATAAAATCTAGTGATGATGATTTATTTAACTTGATCTGTTTGATAACAGTTTTAGCTTTTAGTTTTTAAATGATTATGTATTTGACTTGATGTGACCCCAAAAACACTCCAAAAGCTAAAAGCTGCTTTTGAGGTTTACTGCCAAACATACACTTAGTTGGACCCTTGCCTTTTGCCCCCTTCATGGTCACTATAGGATGCCTGAAGAATATGAATAATTTAATAACCTATATGACAAAACTAATTTTATTCAAAGTATGCGAGATGAACCTTGGAAACATCAACGAAATAGACGACTTCAGATGTGCAAATTATTATTTTTAATTGATAACCAAAATATCGCAACTGTCTCATGGGACGTTTGGCAACACTTAAATAAGAGGATTCTGCTTTTAATTAAACAAAAAGCTGAAAAGTGTTGCCAAACGCATTCTAAAAAACTAATTTAATTAAAAAGTTATTTACAACTTTTAGTACAAAAATGTTGCTTTTTAAAAAGCATTGAAATTGCACTTTCTATAAATCAAGTCTATTTCACTTTATTCAAAATCTTATTTTTCAAACGTGTTTTCAAACGGACCAGTCACATTGATGGACTCACTTTGGGTAAGCTATCAAGAATAAAGAGAGAAGAAAAAACAAGAATCCCAAACATAAAGAGGGCAACAATGGCTTTATGGGTGAACTTCACATGCCTATGTTCTCTCTTTTCATGATTCCAGTAACAAAAACCCAGACCCCAAAATTTTGTTATGCCAGTATCAGTCTAAATCGATCATAATCCTTCCCAAGAGTGCATAACATAAGTTTACAATTCAAAGTCATAATATCAGCTATTACAAAAATTCGTACAATCAAAAACCAATTACTGATCTATCTTCAGACATGCGAAATATGCAGACGATCTTAACGAGAAAGAAAAGTAGCAAACAATACCCTACAGAGGAGAAAACCATAAAATAAGAAAAAATACATAAAAATCAAGAAAAAAAAATTTGCATAAAGAGGGTGAAAATTGAACATAAAGAGAAAGAAAGAAGTACAGAAAAACAAAATTAATGGAAAATAAAGTACCTTTGGACGGAACCCCTAGAACAGGAAAAGCAGATAAAGGAATGAATTCGTAGCTTATGGAAAGCTGAACCGATAAGAGTGATCAAAAGATTGATTGATGTATTAAAGTCGGATAGGAAAACAAAAGAGACCGACCGACCAAGTCGGTTGTGATTTTTATACTTGTCACTGTCTGATCCGGTTGCCTGACATGGCTTGCGAGTAGGCCTGTCAACGGGTCGGGTCTAGACCCGGACCCGACCCGACCCGGACCCGATTACACATGTAATATACCCGATTTGGACCCGACCCGAGTTGGACCCGACCCGGCGGACCCGAACAAACAAACGGGTTGGGTCCGGGTCCACCCAGCCCCGACCCGTTGGACCCGAGACCCGGTTGTTTTATTAATATATGCTCATATATTATAAGATTATTAATATTAGTTGATACATAATTTTATTTCTTACTTAACTTATGTTTGTAACCATAAGTTCATAAATCATAATCATAACATTTTTTTCGTTGTATTGATGTTGCAACTTGCAAGAACTTAATTGTTTAATATATAATAAACTTACTAATGTATTGTCGTCGGTTTGTTTTGGACAATTAACTTATTAGTTTTTGAATTTGTATAATTAATTAGTTTGTTACATAATTTATGTTTATTATTTTAGTTAATATGTTAGTGTTTATTCTTTTGAATGTTGTTTAGGTTAATATTGTTTTGAATGTTTGTATAATTAATTATCTTTATTGTTTAGGTTTATATGTTTTTTTTATGTTAGTAGTTATTGTTTTGGATATTGTTTAATCATTCATTTACTTCTTTTGAATTGTATAAGATTATGTTCAAACATAGTCTCATTAATAATAATGTTTTATTACAAAAAATTCAAATAGAATGATAAATCAAACAAATACATAAGTTCTTCCTTTTTTTTTCTTTTTTTTTTACCAATCATCCGAGTCGGGTCGGACCCGGACCCGACCCGGACTTGACGGGTCCGGGTCCACATTTCCCTGGACCCGCCGGGTCCTAGATTGGACCCAGACCCGTCGGGTCTTGCCACGGGTCGGGTCCGGATCCACCCCGACCCGACCCGGACCCGACCCGTTGACAGGGCGACTTGCGAGGGCAAAGATAACGTCGTCACCGGTTGTATCCGATTCCCCTCTCCTCGGTCGTCATATCATTTGAGGAAGCTAATCTGTTAACTAGAAAAGTGGGACTTGTCCCGGGACTTGCCCGTTCTTAAATAACGTTCACCTGTCATTTGCATATCTTCTTCGGTTAAAATGATTTTTTATATTTTAAATTTCAATCAGCCAAGTGTTAATTGTTTATATATGTATGGACAAAGTGGCGGCGGGATGTTTTCTGGAGCAATGCTTTTCCATGGACGGACGAACAATCTCAGTATATGAGAATCCCACGAATAAAGCAAAGATGATGATGATGGCTATGGTTTTTGGTACTACAATTTAGGCTCCGTTTGGAAACACAGATTGAAAAGTAGATTTTGGAATAAAGCTGCTTTTTAAGATGATTTTAGACCTTGACTTTTTTGGGATGCTTTTTTTAAATTCAGGAATCAATATTTGGAAGGAATTTAATGTTTGGTAGAAAAAGTTGTTTTTCAATTCAAAAAATCGATTCCGACAAAAAATCGTTGTTTTTGAGATTTTAAAAACACGGATTTCGAGAGAGAAATTAAAAGGAATCCAGCTTTTGATTCTGCCGGAATCCGACCCGTTTGGCTGCACGATTTTGGGATTTTAGCTTTTCAAAAAGCAGAATCATACCCAATCGTGCAACCAAACGGGGCCTTAGAAGAAGAAAAAAATTATTAATTACCAAATAAATTTAAATTTTAAAAAGATATGGACCACTGAGCAGTTAATATCTAACACTTCCTTTATATTATCTACCCTTCCATTTGTCCCTCCCCGCCCATGAAGGACCTAGCTTTGAGTCTCGTGGTTGACTGTTCAAAATAGAATGTAAAAAAAAAAAAACATTTTGTGCTTGTCTCATAAGTTTTAAATTGTAAGTCTATGCTAACTTCAGTTTCTATTTTATACTAATATAACTAAGATAGTAAATACAAAATAATAATAATAAAATCAAATGTATTACAAATAAATTAATAGAAATGGATTCTCTTTGACTTTAATTTCGAACTTTTTTTACAAGTCCGCTCCAATAAAAGTCTTATCAAGGAACATTCCATCAAATTTGTCATTTTTTATGTGCCCTCAACCGCAGTGTGAAAAATGATGTTATGGACATGGATTTTGGACGCTCATATATAAATAATTATAAACTATTTTAATTAATAAAAAATACTATAAATATATCTCACTAGCATGGAAAGAACGGAATAGAATTTCATTTTTATTATTTTTTTGTAAAATATTTTATTTAATTAAAATATGCTATAAAATATAAAATTAATGAAACACTATAAAATATATTATAATTAAATGAATTTGAAATTTATTTATTTTTATTCATATTAATAAATATATAAATAATACATGGTTTTCCCTCCACACGTTTTAATATCTGCAAGCCATTCTCTCTATATGTTTTTTCCACGGCACATACAAGTGAAGATTGAAAAATATCCAAATCCAAACATGATTAACCAAGAAAAATAGCATTTTATTTACAAGTAACCAAACCAAATAATAAGAACAATACACATGATTGATACACAAAAAAAAAAAAGGAAGAAAAAAAAGGGAACAATTAATAAATATAACTATAGACAAATTAAGCATGATTAAACATGGGATCCCCGGATTAGGACCCGGCAATTAGGATTTAGGAGCGGGAACCGTCTCGCATGCTCATGTACTCCCCATAGAACCTTGGGTGGTTCTCCTCGGGATGGTCTACGTAGGCATACCCACCATGGCTTGATATGTCGAGCCCGGCCAGTTCCTCGTCCACCGATATCCTAAACAACCGCAGCTTATGCAGCACAAAAAACACCGGACCCATGGTCAAGCTCACCCATCCAACTATTGCCACTATCTCCATCACTTGCGCACCGATCAGACCCCAACCCCCTCCCAACAACACCCCATACGAACGCTTCACCACCCCCGCCGCCTCCCCCGCATCGTAAACCTGCATTACGAACTCACGCTTCGCGAAGAGCCCCGTGAAGATGAGCCCCCACGCCCCGCACCCCCCGTGCAGTTGCGCGGCCTCTAACGGGTCGTCAAACCTGAGCCTCAGCGCGAGCTCGTTCAGCCCAATCAGCACCCACGCCGACACGAACCCGCACACGATCGCCGCCCACGGCTCGACCACCGAACACCCCGACGTGATCGCCACGAACCCACCCAGCACTCCGTTGCACACATCGAGCGCGTCCCAGTGCCCCACCAGCGCCCGCCTCCCGAACAGCGTCACGAGCCCGGACGCGGACCCCGCGAGCGCGGTCGTCACCGCGGTCCGTCCCACTGCGGTCCAGTTCCCCTGCGATGTCGTGTGGTTGTACGGGACGAGTATCTTCGTGAACGAGCCCGCGTTGAATCCGAACCATCCGAACCACAGCAAGAACGTGCCGAGCACCACCAGCGTCGCGTTGTGACCCCGCATCGGAATCGCCTTCCCGAACGCATCGAACCGACCCACCCGAGGCCCCTCGATGGCCGCCCCCCAGAGGCCCGCAACGCCTCCCACAAGGTGCACAACTCCGCTCCCCGCGAAGTCTATGGCCCCCGACCCGAACAACCTTGCTGATGTGTCGGGGCTGAGCCAACCCGCGGGGGACCAGACCCAGTGGGAGACAACCGGGTAGACGAAGCCGGTGAGAACGAAGGAGTAGACGAGGTAGGCCCCAAACTGCGTGCGCTCCGCGATGGACCCGCTCGTGATGCCCGCAACCGCGATGGCAAACGCCCATTGGTACAGGAAGTAGCCGTAGTCGTAGGTGGTGGTCGCATCGGGTATGCTGTGGAGAGCGAAGTAGCGGGTGCCTATGAAGGGGTTGTCAGAGAGGGATCCGTCGCCAAAGGCGAAGGCGAAACCGAAGAGATAGTAAGAGAGACTCCCGACAACGGCGTCAACGACGTTGGTGAGCATTATGTTCATCGCATTCTTGGCCCGGACGGATCCGGCACACAGCATGGCGAAGCCGAGCTGCATCACGAAGACCAGGTATGCCGAGAAGAGCAGATACACTGCATTGATCGACTCTGTCACACTGGTCTCCCATGACACCGTCATGGAAAGGAATTGATAAGGGCACGACCAAATTAATTAAGCTCGCAATGGAGTGAACAAGTGAGTGAGAGTTTGGGGTGTGTTAGTTGATTGTATACTAGGTGTTGGATCGGGTTGGAATGGCGGATGAGAGTGCCTCTGACCACCCATAAACGGGTGGTTGAGGCGTGTTGATCCGCCATCTGTATTGAATGGCAGACCTCGTTTAGCAGCTCCATCGATATCTGATGGTTTAATAAAATATAAATAGCGCTCTTACACAGCAGTTCGGACGGACAGTTTATGCACTTCCATAACCATTCAAATGTCCATATAACTAGGTAAATTCAACATTACTTCGTTAAATTTATTTAAATTACCAATCAAAAAAAATATTATTTAAATTTGTTAAAAATAAGTTTATTCAAATCATAACAGAGCCATGTACATTTTTTTCATTAAATAATGTATTTTATTAAATGAGATTTTAAAAATTCAAAACATAAGCGAAATTGTCTTTTAACATTATTATAAAATAAAATATGTGTTGAATGATTGATGCCAAGATATCATGGTGTCAATGGTCCACATAACTTACTAGGGGTGTGCAAACAAATTTGGTGGATGCAAAAGATACCAAATAAGGTGAGGGTCGGGTTCGGATCTTGAGCCGGAGCGTTTTAATGACCTAGATGGACCCCTACAGTCAAGGGTGGCTCTATTTGAGCCCCTTGAATCCATAAGTAAGCCCCTTCTATTTAAATACCTATCAAATTTTGGACAACTGATTTAAAAGCCCCCATATTTAAACCCAATTCAAGATTATTATGTACGCCCCCTTCTCAGTATCTCTCACCTATCGACCTAGCCCTAAAGCAGGTTTTAATTTTCCTCTCCATCACTTGCAACCCCAGAACCTACCTCTTGGCCTTCAACAGGAACCACCCCCCCCCCCCTCCCGCCTCCTCTTCGACCCTGACCCCTTCCTCTCCTACTCCCCCATATTGGGGTGGTTCCTCCTCACTTCATCGGCGGCAGAGGTGGCGGAGGAGGAAAGTGGGGTCCTAGAGGTAGAGAGTGATATATGTATTTTGATGGGGGTGGTGTTGGGTGGGTTGAACTTGAACCAGTAGAGGAACATGATCTTCTATGCGATGATCATCTCGGGAGGCTCTCGTGGTCCTGATTTTGCAAGTCAATGTTATTTGAGAAAATGAGAGGTTATTGAAAATGTGATGTTTTGAGCGAATTCCTAAAAAAAAAATCAATTTTTTTATGTAAAAAATCACTCACTCGTAGTTGCTTGTGTTCAAAGCATTCTTTGAGATCTCTGCTTTTATGTGTGTGTTGTGTTTGTGCAATGGGGCATACTAATTAATCAAATTTAAATGGATTTTTTACATAATAAAAATCCATTTATAGGGGGCTTATTTATGGATTCGAGGGGGCGCAAATAGAGCCACCCTACAGTCAAATAATCTTATAAGCCCGTATATCATAAGTATGATATTATTTATATCCAAGCCACGAAAATCCCTCGACCCATAGAAACCTGCCACCTCAGCACGCATCCGGAAGCAAACACCAAAGAAATGGCGAACCAGAAGATAAGGCTCTGATAAGGCCAGGCTTCTCCTCGTCCGTCAGATAGATCCGTTTCTCGGAATCAACGATCTCAGTTCATCTCCGAAGATAACCCGCCCCAGAACCACCACCCCAGCTCTTATAATACCCTACACTTCAACAAATCAAAAACCCAACCATCCAGTCTCAATCCCCGCCATGGCCACCTCCACCGCCGCTTCGGCCTCCACCTTCGTCGCCAACCGTCTCTCCGAAGTCCACGCTGGAAACAGCGGCGGCCGGTTCCAGGCCCGGTTCGGCTTCGGGAAGAAGAAGACCGGGGCGGCGAAGAAATCAAAGGCGGCCCCAACATCGGACCGACCGTTGTGGTTCCCGGGTGCGAAGTCCCCCGAGTGGCTCGACGGGAGCCTGGTCGGAGACTATGGGTTCGACCCGTTCGGGCTGGGGAAGCCCGCGGAGTACCTGCAGTTCGATTTGGACTCGCTGGACCAGAACCTGGCGAAGAACCCGGCCGGGGACGTGATCGGGACGCGGTTCGAGGGGGGAGACGTGAAGTCGACGCCTTTCCAGCCCTACACGGAGGTGTTCGGGCTGCAGAGGTTCAGGGAGTGCGAGCTCATCCACGGAAGGTGGGCCATGCTCGCCACCCTCGGCGCCCTCGCCATCGAGTCCCTCACCGGTGTCACCTGGCAAGATGCCGGCAAGGTATAATAAAAAAAAACACCCAAATTAACCAACCAAATGTGAAATTCTGATTAAAATTTGACTTTCTTGTATGTGGTTTTCCAGGTTGAATTGGTTGATGGGTCATCCTATCTGGGGCTTCCACTGCCATTCTCGATATCGACTCTGATATGGATCGAGGTGTTGGTGATCGGATACATAGAGTTCCAGAGGAACGCGGAGCTCGACCCGGAAAAGAGGATCTACCCGGGCGGCAAGTTCTTTGATCCGTTGGGTCTGGCGGCCGATCCAGAGAAGAAGGCGACACTCCAATTGGCGGAGATCAAGCACGCTCGCCTCGCCATGGCTGGGTTCTTGGGCTTCGCCGTCCAGGCTGCCGCAACCGGGAAGGGACCGCTCAACAACTGGGCCACCCACCTCAGTGACCCGCTTCACACCACCATCTTCGACACGTTTTCTTCATCTTGAGTTTCCTTCTTCTTCTTCTTGTAATGTAAATGTTAAGAGGAACGTCGCCCCTGTTTACGGCTTGCCACTCCTTTCTGTGCTTGCTTTGTATTGTTAGAATCAGAAATTGAAGAGAATGAACCAAAAATATTATTAGGGTTTGTATCAATATTTATAGTATAAAGAGGGAAACGGAAAAATGACTAATGTACCATTAACCCTAACATATATACATTTAACACCCCCTCTCAAACTCATGGTGGATCATACACCGAGAGTTTGCTCAACAAAAAGCCATGCCGCTGAAGTGTATGTGACTTTGTGAAAAAGTCAGATAACTGAAGAGAAGAAGAAATATATGGGAGTGAGATTGTGCCCGCAAGAAAGTGATGACCGACGAAGTGACAATCGATCTTGATATGCTTCGTACGTTCATGAAAGACTGGATTGCTAGCAATCTGAATGGCGCTCTTGTTATCACAATATAGAGGAGTAGATGCAGAGAGGGTGACGCCCATGTCAGAGAGGAGGCATCGAAGTCAAACAACCTCAGCAGTAGCGGATGCCATAGCACGATATTCGGCCTCAGCACTCGAACGAGAAACAATGTCTTGTTTCTTGGCCTTCCAAGATATAAGAGAGTCACCAAGAAACACACATATACCAGTCGTGGATTTTCGATCTGTGACATCTCCTGCCCAATCAGCATCAGTATAAGCACGAAGTTCAAGAGTAGAAGAAGACGAAAACAGCAGAGCACGAGATATAGTGCCACGTAGATAGCGTATAATCCGAAGAACTGCTGCATAATGAACAGTACGAGGGGCAGCGACGAACTGACTGACAATATGCACAGCATAAGCAATGTCAGGACGAGTGACAGTGAGATAGACGAGGCTTCCAACAAGCTGTCTATAACGAGTAACATCAAACAGGGGTTCTCCATCGTCAGGCCGGAGCTTAGCATGGAGCTCAATAGGAGTGGGGGAGATGCGATCATCAGTCAGACAAGCACGGTCGATCAAATCAGCAGTATACTTGCGTTGGGAGAGAAGATAACCACGCGGAGCAGAAGCAACTTCCAAGCCTAGAAAATATCGAAGTTTTCCAAGATCTTTCATCTCAAATTGACGTTGAAGATGTTGTTTGACCGACTGTATATCAGATGAATCATCGCCGGTGATGATCATATCATCAACATAAAGCAGCAGGATAATCAGATGAGGACCAGAGGTGTGAACAAATAAAGCAGGATCAGAGGAACTCGGAACAAACCCAGCAGCACAGATAGCATCAGTGAATCGAGCGAACCAAGCGCGAGGAGCCTGCTTGAGACCATAAAGAGCGCGGCGAAGATGACATACATGACCAGAAGGATGAGGAAGACCCGAAGGAGGAGTCATATAAACCTCCTCTGATAAATCACCATGAAGAAAAGCATTTTTGACATCAAGCTGATAAATAGGCCATTGACGAACAGAAGCAACAGAAATCAACGTACGAACAGTCGTCATCTTCGCGACTGGGGCAAATGTCTCATCATAATCAATACCATGCTGCTGAGTGAAACCACGGGCAACCAACCGAGCCTTGTGACGCTCAATCGAACCATCAGAGGTGGTCTTGATCTTGTAGACCCACTTACAGCTGATAGGAGTCTTCCCTGGAGGTAGTGGTACAATATCCCACGTATGAGTGCGTTGTAATGCACTGAGCTCCTCTGCCATGGCACCTTCCCATTCTGGAATACCGACAGCCTCACGATATGATTGGGGCTCCCAATGAGTGGAAACAGCTGAAAGAAAACACTGAAAACTAGGAGAAAAAGAATCAGAGGCAACTAGACTTAGCCTTTGTGGAGGACGACGATCACGAGGTGGATTGCGGCGAGGAGCTGGTGCAGGGTCGACTGCTGGTCGAACAATATTAGGCGCAGGAGCAACAACAGGGGAACTTGGCTCACATGAATCGTCTGCAGGAGGGGATGACAAGGTCGTAGAGGGGACAGAGGAGGGACTAGATGCAGGTGGGACAAACGATGGCAAGGTCGTAGATGGGATAGGTGATGGAGTGGATGCTGGTGGGACAGACGATGGCAATGTCGTAGATGAGATAGATGAAGGACTGAATGCAGATGGGACAGACGATGGAGAGGACTCAAGAGTCGAGAAATCCAGAAAAATAAGGTCATCAACGGTAGACGGAGGAAGTGGAGCCGGAGGTGACGGAAGAGCATAATAAGGATGATGCTCCCAAAAGGTGACATGACAAGAAATGCGAAGACGTCGTGCAATAGGATCATAACACTTGTAACCCTTATGTTGAATACTGTATTCAAGAAAAACACACATAGCAGAACGAGGAGAAAGTTTGGTGCGTTCAGTGGGAGAAAGAAGAACAAAACATGTGCAACCAAAAACACGAAGACAGGTATAATCAGGAGGCTGATTGTGAAGTCGCTCAGATAGTGAGATACCACCAGTAATGGATGATGGAGTGCGATTAATGAGATACACACTTGTGAGAACAGCCTCACCCCAAAACTCAATAGTGACCGATGCAGAAAGAAGTAATGATCGAGTCATCTCAAGAATGTGACGGTGTTTTCGCTCAGCAACTCCATTCTGTTGATGAGCTTAAGGAGTGGAGAACTGAGGAAGAGTGCCTTGGGATGCCAAAAAGGAACTAAAAGACTTAGAACAATATTCACTACCACAATCAGAGCGTAACACCTTAATACGAAGAGAAAATTGGGTCTCAACCATGGTAGCAAAAGAAGTATAAATACGCAGTAAATCCGAGCGACTAGACATAAGATAAAGCCAAGTGAAATGACAATAGTCATCGACAAAAATAACATAATATCGATTTCCCCCTTTTGAAAAAATAGGAGATGGACCCCAAATATCAGAATGTACTAAATCAAAGGGAGACTCGAAAATATGCAAACTTGAAGGGAATGGGAGAGCCACGGGCTTACCCAATTTACACCCCACGCATGGTTGAAGATCCGTACGAGAAAATGATCCTAAGGCACCGGTGCTAACAAGATATCGGAGTCTAGGCTGAGACAAATGGCCAAAACGACGATGCCAGAGATCGAAAGGAGAAAGGGAAGGAGGCAGCGAAAGGCTGAGGAACATGAAGCTGATCCATGTAATAGAGTCTACCCTGTCGTCGTCTAGTCCCAATCTGTCTCCCAGTAAGTCGATCCTGAACAGAACAAGATGATGAATCAAATGTGATCGTATAACCAAGGTCTGCAAGCTGACTGACAGAAAATAAACTCATGAAAAGTTTAGGAACATGCAAAACATTTGGCACACTAAATCGATGAGAATGATCAGAGAGAATGCCAGAGCCCGAGACAGACATAGGAGAACCATCAGCAGTGCGAATAAGGGAAGAAGAAGGTGATGGTGTACGATTAACAAGAATCGATGCATCCGATGTCATATGATGGGAAGCCCCAGAATCAAGAACCCATGAGTGTCGGCGTCGAAAAGGGTCCGCGCTTGTGTGGGGGTTCTTCGGAGGGTTCGGATCGGATGCGTGCCCTAGCGGCTCGGTCGGATCGTCTCCTCGGAAGGGGTGAGGGTGTGGTTCCTGGTCGAGGCGCCCGACAGCGGCTCAAGAGGATTCAAGGGGGGGGGTTTGTGATCGCCACCTGCTTTTTCTAAAAAACAGGAAAATGGGTTTGGATTTGATCGCCTACGTGGGGAGTTTGTGGGGTCTCCGCTCTGAGACACGGATATACCGTACACAGAGGTGAAAAACAGGTAATCCTATTCTGCTCCCGGGCTTTACTAAAGGAGTTATGGGACAAAGGGGTGTGAGTATGGGGTATGTATGGGGGGGCGGCTAGTTGGATCTAGTCGTCTGGTCAGGGGCGGCTACTAGGGTTTAGCCGTCCCAGGTCTGGTTTGATTTGGGCAGAGGTTTGGTAGAAAATGGGTTTGGTTTTGGGCAGAGGCTAAACTAGGTTTAGCCCGGGCTTTTGGAGGGTGAGATGAGAGGGTATTTTATGTGGGGAATGGGTGTTTCTCTCACAAAAGGGCTCTCTCTCTCTCTCTCTCTCTTGGAATTTCTAGTGTGAAAAAGAGAATGTGAATTGTGGGATGTTGGTGTGGAATGGTTGTTTGTGGATTTTGTTGATGTTATGTTTGGGCTTGGGACCCCTCTATTTATAGTAAAAGAGGGGCAGGAAATATCCCGAGGGTAATGGAGTGGTTTGGCTTTGATTGGACCTCTCATTAATGCTCTGGTTCTTCAGCTAGAGAACAGGTGAAGGGCGGCTAGTGCTAACTAGCCGCCCGGTATGGGGCGGCTACTTCCTGGTAGCCGCTCCTATCATGACCTGCCAAACGTCCCATCTCTGACAAGCGGTGGCTTGGGTCGGCTACTTGGTTTGATTCGGCCAAGAGAGGGCGGCTAAAGGTCATGACCCGCCGCAATGATCAGCATTTAATATTGCTTTATGTCCCATCCAGGGAACTGGTCCAAAGTCGGCCAGGGGGCGGTTAGGGGGGCGGCTAGTGTAAACTAGCCGCCCAGTGAGGGGCGGCTAGTTAGGGATAGCCGCCCCTTTTCAGGGACTTAGGTTTTTAGGGTTTTGGTTTTTGATTTAGGTCTGGGTTAGGGTTTGGCTTAGGTTTAGGGTTTGAGCTAGGGTTTGGGTTTAGGTTAGTTTAGGGTTTTGCTAGGGTTTGGGTTTAGGTTAGGTCAAGGCTGGGACTAGGGTTTAGGGCTAGGGTTTGGGGTTAGGTTTAGGTCAAGGCTGGGATTGGGGTTTAGGGCTAGGGTTTGGGGTTTCCGGTTTAGGTTTAGGTCAAGGCTGGGATTAGGGTTTAGGGTTAGGTCAAGGTTCTAGGGTTTCCGGTTTAGGGTTAGGTCAAGGCTAGGGCTAGGGTTTCTGGTTTACCAAACCTTCGGTTCTCTATTGGTGTCCACTTGTGGGATATTTCCGTGTGTTACTTGAAGTATTTCTGTCTCTCTGGACGGTCAAAATTGGGGTATCTACAATGAGGTAATCGGCATACCTGATACGGGAGTAGAAGCAGACTGAACGGAACCAGAAAGATCCATACCAATCAATGAGTGTAACATAACAGAGAGCTGCTGATATTGGTCTTGTAACCCCTTTAGATGTGTAATAAGTTGAGCTGTAGTAAACTGTGACTGAAGCAGCGCGAGGTGCAATTGATGTACAGATCTGATCCTGACAAGGAGAAGATTGAGGAGACGACTGGATTGACAAGGAGAAAGCGGCATCTCGAGCACGTTTTCTAGCCAACTTGTGACAATCGAGGGTCACATGACCAAAGGAGTGACAATATATGCAATCCATAGTACTTGCACAGCAATAGATCAAAATAAAAAAGTATATGATAGATCCAAAACAGTCACGGATGCGTAGATCATGAAAAGCTGATCAAAATGAGTACCAATATGACTATATTCAGAGTCCGAATGAGTCCGTAGCGGCCGGAGAAAGAAAATACCGAAAGATTGACGACGGTCGGGCGAGTTGACCTGGGCAAGTGGATGGGCGAGTCGGCGCGGGCGAGTTGACCAGCGAGTTGACCCGGCGAGTTGACCAGCGAGTTAACTAGCGAGTTGACCCAGCGAGTTGACCTGGCGAGTTGACTCAGGCGAGTTGACTCGGCAGACTACGACAGACGCGTAAAATCCCAGATTTTTCGGGATTTCGCGCGGATTCTTCGCGCGGCGCGATCTCACGACCGAGACCAATGCTCGGGATTGAGCGGAGGCGCTTGGGCACCCGAGCGCGGACGGGGCGGAGCAGCGGCGGCACAACGGCATAGCCGCGCAGCGGGAGATCTGGGCAGGGCAGCGGCGAGGCTCGAGGGCGCGTATCGCAGCGCAGGGCAGCGGCATCTGCGTGCAAGGGCGGCAGCTGCGTGCAAGGGCAGCAGCAGCGGTGCGGGCACGCGCGGGGACGTGGTGCGCGGGGGTGCGCAGGGACGCGGGCACGCGCGGGCAGCGGTGCGCGGGGGGACGCGGACAGGCGCGGCAGCTGCGCGGCAGGGCGGTGCAGTGGCGGCACAGCAACGGGGCTGCACGGGGCAGCGTCGTGGGCTGCGCGGGGCAGTGACGGGGTTGCGCGGGGATGACACGGACGGCGGAGCGTAAAAGAAAATCAAAGAAAAAAATTGGATTCAAGCTCTGATACCATGTTAGAATCAGAAATTGAAGAGAATGAACCAAAAATATTATTAGGGTTTGTATCAATATTTATAGTACAAAGAGGAAAACGGGAAAATTACTAATCTACCCTTAACCCTAACATATATACATTTAACATGTATTATGTCATTTCAGTCTAACAATGTGAGAACCAGAGTATTTCGTTTTCAAATTGTTCATACAAAAAGCTCTAAAACAAAATCACACAAAAAGATGTGCTACATGATTAAAAAAGTTAAAGATGGAACAAAAGATGTGCTAGATGGTTGGAGATATATATATTTTGTTAAACAAAACGTATGACTTTCAGTTTTGTTAAATTCAGTTCTTTTTACAATCTAAAATACAGTTATATATATCTCGGTTGTCCATTTCTTTAATTGTATCGAGATATATACTTCATTAAAAAAATTCATATTTTTTTTTATTAACAATACCATTTAATTCATTAAATTATATATACTTCACATTTTATAAAATATAACATCTCAATACATGATTGTATACAATTTTAAAAAAATGAAAACATATACGACATACTTTTTGGACTATAAAATGAACTGGGTATAATATTTTCCTATAATTTTCCATTTCTTGTATAAATGAGTTTATATAACTCATTAGAATAAATATCTTATGTATTAAAAAAATATACATATTTCTATACATGAAGTATATACATTTGAAAAAATAAAAAACATAGGAGGATTGCGTATGGAGTTACACAGATATTGTCCCTAAGAGCTTCTCCAATCGTGCTTCATTTCTTCAAAATGGAGCACAGTTGAGTGGAAATCCATCTTCAACCATTCTCCAAAATGGCCCTCCATTCTGGAAGATGGTTTCTGAGACTCCAAATTTGGAGGCTCGCTATTTGAGCCTCCAAATTTGGAGTTTTGTGTTTTTTAGTTTTCTTATTTTTTAAAAAGTGTATAACTTTTTTTACATAATTTCATTTTTCATACAATTGGTATCATTGGATAGATATAGTTGATACGATTCAAATGAGTCTAATATTGAATATGTTCAACATATATTTAAAAAATATATATTTAATTATCACTTGCTACGGAACTGATAATATTAACTTCTATCGATTTTATATTTTTTAATATTTCTTAATTTTGTGTACTACATAAAAAAATAGGGATAATATAAATTTAAGTTTTATATAAAAAAATAGTATATAAAAATAGAATAGAGATGAAAATAAAGATTGGGGTTGGAGTTGATAAATGAATAGTGAGATTCTAAAATCATTTTTTGATTTTTTTATTGTATTTTGACTATCTATTTTAGAAATATCTATTGAAGGTGCTCTATCACTTTTAAATTATAAGAATAATGTGAAATCTAATAACTCACAACCGATGATTTTAGAAAATGAGATCTTGATTAAAGGCTTGGATCTCTTCTAGACTTTGTGACGTTATGGTATCTCTATCAAATAAAATAAAAACATTCACACACGGGACTGGACACAGAATTTTTTTTTCCTAATTTACAAAAATTAGAAAAAAATTATTTTAAAAAAAAAGATACATTCATGTATCTCATTGTTTATATTTCAACGAATTAAGTATAAAAAAATATGTTAATGACGGGACTGGACACAGAATTATTTTTGAAAGAAGAAGAAGAAAAAGAAAAACAGTGAAACCGTCGTTTTGAAGGACAGGTCGGGTTCTCCCAGGCTTGACGTTCCAAAATGTCTCCTAAAAGTCCAATAGGCAGACCACACGTGGTCACACGGGACCACTTTCATCATCTTTCATGTTCTGACCGAGTCAAGCCAACTCTGTAAAACACACGTTTTATTCAGGGGGGTTTATTTTATTTTTAGTTTTTTTGTTCTGAAAGACCTGGATTAACGGGTATATATTAAGTGGGTTGTTGGTAATCCAATCATTTCTGAATACTATAAGTATTATGAGTATTAAACTATATTGTCAATTAATTAAATTATTAAACTTATGCACAATAATTGTTATATACAATGTCACTCAGATAGACTCCATGGTATGGTACCTATCGAAACTCTCACAACATCCGGGAACGGCGTATCATCATCCTGTCTTGAATTCTACTACTCTTGTTAATTATATATCATAACTACCATAAATTGTTGGTGAACCCACCCCCGGGCCCCACCCCCCTGTAGTAGTTGTTGTGTTTTGGTTTTGGTTTTGTTGGTGAGTGTCACAGCGAAGAGGGAGGGGTTGGGGTTGATCAAAAATGGGTTTTCTGTTTGTGGTGAATCTAGAAGGGAAGATCTACAGCTGCAAACACTGCCAAACCCATCTCGCACTCTCTGGTGACATCGTCTCCAAGGTTTTTCTTTTCCATCTCTTCTTTTAATTTGTTCGTTGGGGGATGTGCGCTTCTCTGTTCATCTCTCTGTCTCTCTCTCTATTTCGAGACATGGTTTTGCATGCAATGACTTCTTTTATATGGGTTTTGCATTATTTTTGCTTTTGTGGGTTTGGATTTCCTAGGTTTCATTGGTCAGATTTTTTAGATTTTAAAATATTTTATGAGGACACGGTTGTTTGTTTCTTGATATGTTCCTTATTTTTATTTGGCTTTCTTATGATGCATGATGTGCTGATTATGTTTATGAACCACTATTATTTGTGTTTTTATAATTGATCAATAACTGTGAAGTGAAGAATATAAATGGTTGTTTGAAAGATGTTCAGACGGTTGTCGGGTTTCAGTATCATATTCTCTCTCCCTGTAAATAAAATATTCTTATCCCTAAAATATGAGCATTGTGTCTCCTGAAGCCAATTAGATTAACGTATGCATTGCTCATTTGGAAATTGATTGTTTCTCTTTATTATTGGAGACCAATTGTTTAATCTTAAATGTATCATGTAAGATGGGAAGAAGAATGAATTTAGTTGTTACTTGCATGTGATGTATTATTTCTTCATATGCACTGAGCATATTAATAGAAGGGGACCACTGGATGCTTATGCATATGTATATTTTTTGTGTTGTTCCTAAGTTCTGAACTTGAATGGTAAGTTTATATACAAACCTAAATGCAAAGTAACACTAATCTGCCTACTTATATTGTATTTTTAGATCTTACTTTCTGACATTATATCATAAATAACCACTGGTTCTTGTGCATGTCGAATAACTTGGCAGAACCCTGGTTCTTGAGCTGTGTGTATAAAATAAAATCGAATTTCACACCTTGGTGACTTGCAGAAGAGTGATTGCTCCAGACCAGATTGGCACATCACATTTAGATTTCTACTCCAAGTATCTAGGAAAACAATAATGACAGTCGAACCTTTGGAAGTACGAATTCATTAGTTTTATGACTTAAGTTCAAAAATCATTGCACTGACGAATCTTTGTGGAGATTGATAGTGGGAGTGAATTTGTTGTTTGTTAGTTAGACCTTACTGATCAATGGGCGTTTTTTTTACCTTGAAACTCTAAAGGATGGATATGAAGAGATCTCCAGGTCATGGTGATATTTAAGACTAGTTTGTCACAATAAGGAACAAACCGACAGAAACATACAGCTATTGATTTACAACAAAGTTCAATATCCAATCTTGCTCACACCAATTTAATGTTACCTAATTGAGGTTTTCCATGCCATTCTTCAATTGGATGGGGGGGGAGGGGGGGGGGTTGGCTTATTTGTACATCAAGGTTTCATATAGTGATTGCTGCTTTATTACATGTCAGTCTCAAATTATCCTCACATGGAATTGGGATTCTGGATGAACAGGATGCTCCTAGTGTAAGGCTTTGAAAGTTGGATAGATATAAGCATTGTGAATGAAAGTGAGTAACTTCTTGGTGCCCCAACAGATACAAATTTTTGGTAATAACAGTATTACCATGGTTTACTCAACTTCTGTAGCACTTCCCAGCCTGCAAAATGAAGCAATTAAATATTCTTTTCTATGGTTATAAAAATTACTACCAAGACCAGGTTATCTGCTAATCTTATAATGGTTCATCTTATCTGACTCACTAGGTCATGCTTTGCCCTTAAGTGCAACATTTGCATTTTGGCTTTTGTATGATAGAAGAACTGCCGAACCATAGAAGAACAGAAGGTGAAACAGAATTTGAATAATAGACTTCTACTCTGAACAGTTACTTTATGTTTCTGCTATTGTCTAAATAACACTTTAAACAACCTTTTTAGTTGCTATTTGATATATTGATCTCATTATCTGATTTGGAAGTATTTGTTTTTTGAACTTATCTTTCATGTATAATTGAAATGAGATACTATATATTCTCCTCAAAAGTTTGATGTACCAAATTTTTGAACGCGGTGGGAGATTTATTTCAAATTTAAAGTAATTTTTAAATGATTGACTTGTGGGTTCTTCTATTCAGGCCTTCCATTGCAGGCATGGGAAGGCTTATCTCTTCAGTAAAGTGTAAGTTTGTTTCATCTTCTTGCTTTTCTTGTATTAAAGATCTATTTAAAATCTTTTCATCATCAATAATCAACAAAAACTGTCGGCTAACATGTATTGTTGCACCCAGTGAGTTTCTCATCCTCTCTTGTCAAAAGCAAGCATTTATATGGATCTATAGTTTTATCATGCTTTGCAGTCTGAAGAACTCTTAGCTTAGGGCTCATGGGAATGTGCTTGCAAATGAAATATTCTATATACCCGTGCAAGCAGATGCTCGATGAATAGCTCGAGGATCAAGTGTTTTCTATATGTTATCAAGCAACCAACCAAAAAATGCTTACTGTAACTGTTGTAGAAAGTGTTTACATTTTATCAACTTACATTCTAAAACAAGAGAGTAATACATCTAACCAATCTGCTAGGAGTGGTTGCATCACATTACTAAGGCTAAAGACGATTCCTGTATTCAGATGATCACAGATAATGTTGATGATTCTCAGGAAAACAACAATTGCATTAGGTGCACGTGGAGACTGAGATGGAAAAACTTCAATAGAAAACCAGGCATTGTCTAGAATTTGTTGGCGTATCAATTCATGGTTGAATGGTTGATTTATCATTTCTTTTCCATTTGTTTGACAGTGTGAATGTCTTTTCCGGGTCAAATGAAGAACGAATGATGACAACAGGGATGCACACTGTCGCAGACATATTCTGCGTCAAGTGTGGCTCAATCGTGGGGTGGAAATATGTAAGATGGGGGAAAATATATAAGGTTGTTTAGATTTTTCTCACACAGTTCAGCTTGTTGACATATTTATTCCGCCCTCCAGGAGGCCGCCCATGAGAAAGGCCAGAAGTACAAAGAGGGGAAGTTCATCCTTGAGAGGTAGTCCAGTCAACCTATCTCAGAATTCTAGCATTTCAGTGTTTTTTGTTTTTTTTTAGTGAACATTTCAGTGTATTTTGAACAGTTAAATTCACTGACCAAGAAGATTTTTTGTTTCTCAATCTCTGGCTTTTATTGGTTTGAGTAGGTTTAAGGTATCGGGACCTGATGGGACCAATTACTGGGTCAGCCCTGAAGCTCAGGTTGGTGGAAGCGATGCCGATGATGCCTGATTTGCTTTTGAGCTTCAGAGCCAGCCACATTGTCTGTTGCCTCTGAATTGTACATTCCATCTATTGTTCTTCTGCCGACTGCATCGGGATTTCCAGAAAAATGTTTTACTATGTTTGGACTGCTATGCTAGTTCTTGCCTCAAAGTGGTCATCAGCCCGCCTGTTTGCATTTGAATTTATGGATCATCTCCGATTTGTCGATATTTATGGCTCATTTTTTGGGTATGTTGTGGCTCACTGTTGCTATTTTTGAGCCTTTTTGTTGCTCATTCTGTGCCTTTTTATTGCTCATGTATATGGCAATTCCAGGAGAACAATGTGATATCAAGTGCATCCTTGAAGGCCATGCACCTCTTCCAATCCCAAAAATTATGATGGGATCAATAAATAACATAGTTTACAAGTACTTCAAAATAAAATCACATTTAACAAATTAACGGTGTATAGACGGACGTTTGACGGAGGAACTAAAAACCAAATAGGCGGTTAAATACGGAGATTTAAAAAGAAATATGAAGAAGTAGAGAATCGATCCTTAAATAGACATGTTTACAGGGACTTAAAACTAAAAATCTCAATTATGATTTGATAATGTAGCTAATAATTATCCAGAATACATCATGGCTACATAAATTACTGGCTAATTCAGTTGATTGGTGTGGTTTTCACTTGGTCAAAAGACACAATATGTAACAGGACTTGGAAAGAACCTGAATTATTTGTGAAAAAATAGATTACTTCAAATAATATTACATCCAGCCCCATTTCCAGTCTCAATTTCAGTCTGCATGTGTTTCGAATTTTTTAAAAATAGCATACCTCATCTATTAAGGTACATGTTTTTATAAAAAAATAAAATATATGCTTCAATAAATTGTATAGATACATTTATAGAATATATAAAAAAATTCTTTCAAAACACATGCCTTATTAACATGAGCACATGTGTCGATAGAAATCTATTGACGCATATAGGGTTAAAATTGGGGCCAAAAATAGATCTCGGTGTCACAGCGCCCTTTGGAAATATATGACCCGCTTATCATGGATGAGATGAAAACGTCCAAAATCATACCTACCAGGGTCCAACATCATGGGATCCATACAAATAATTTCTACTAAAATTACATGTTATAACAATCCCTGCTTCAATTGCACAACCATGGGTGTAACCAGCTATTTCAAACTTTATGCCTAAGGTTTAAATATATGCAAAGGAAGCCATATGTTTATGTTTCAAACTCTATAATCAATTGGGATACAACGGAAGACAAAATAAAATCGTTCTTTTATATCATAAATTTGACACGAGCACCTCAAAATACAACCACCCATAAAAGCCAATAAGAAGATGAGAAGACACCATAAAAAAGGCAAGTAAAAGATCAACTTCCTTGTTGGTTCTCATATCTTATTCTGCACTAGCAAGTGAGAATGACTTGAGGCTTCAGAATGAGAGTGCACTCTTTCTTGCAAGAAATTGATGTTGAGGTTTGCAGATTTTTCATATGCACGGTTTCCAAAGCACGGGACGCACGTCATGCAAGATGATATATAATGTGCTCAGAAAGCCTCGTGCCCACAACGTTCACGTATCTACGCAACTGTAGTTCTAACCTATCAAGGTTCTTCTTGTTAATGGGACCAAATAACAGTTGCAGATCCTGCAGAGAAGCCAAGAAAAACTCATCCAAAAACAAGTCTCGAGAGTTGTATGCAGCATGCAAAGATCACCTATATAACATATATCCCCAAACCATGGAAGGATTCAGCAGTAAAGACAGGAAAATTCAATAAGGAAAACAAAGTCACAAATGAGCATTTCTGAGACATTTCTTAAAGATCACAATAATATAGTTTACAACACGTCTCCATAATAAGTAAAGGTGGAAGATCAAAATTTTCAAAAAACAAAAGAAAAGAAAGAGCAAAATACAAGACCCATGATCCTATATGTACACAGAAAAAAAAAACTGAGTTTCAAACCATTGGAATGAAAAGCTACTATGACATTATTGTTGATAGCAATCGTAAATCGAATATCTCTTCTAATTATTCCAAAAGGTTCCATGTGTTAAGTCACATAATCTTCACGTTCCAAGAAAAACAAAAGTAGAACAATAGATGGGAAGGGTTCTCGAACACAAACGGTAAATGATTCAAAGAATCATGGGGGATGCCATGCGACAAGTGAAAGGAAATCCCGCTTTGCATAGAGTTGTGCCTCCCAGCAGCTGAGTAACCATTAGTTAGTACGTACCCATTTCTTCTATTGGACTTGTACATGATATTTTGCTGGTTATTTAACATTGAGCAATGTCTTCTTGATTCAGCCCATTTTATGTAACTAAAACAATTAATTTTGAAAAAAAAAACTTTGTTCTATCATTCCACAGTTTTCTTTTGCCAGTGGTGCATTTACACAGATTGGCAAAATTTCAAAAGCATGCACTTTCACAATCAGGTGGTCAAGTTACAGAATTATCAAGCAGCATATTCAACTAATAAGCCAGCTGCATAAAAAAAAATTTCTAAGCAAAAACACTTATGATGGAATTGGAAGCGATGGATTGGGTCTGTTTTTCAGGTAGGACCAAGGTTCTTCATAACATACGTCATACAATTACAACGTGTACTGAAATCGTCAACAAATCATAATTATAAAATCTAATTTAAATGTTAAAGAGATAAATATAAAGCTGCATTGTTAGACTCTTTATCATATCTATAATAAAATTCAATTTCAAACATTTTAATGAATAATATCAATTCATTCTCGGTGGGACCCATAGAAGCATGAGAACAAATAATGTAATACCTTGAACTTTACACGGGACCCATTCAGATCAATCATGACATTACCAACATCTCGAACCTTTAACTCATCATCCATTGATAAGCTGTGTTCTGGGCCAGGCTCATCAACTGAGTCTGTATCCATATCCTCTAAATCACGTTCCATTTCCTCATCCTCATCACTAGATGCTTCATTAGTGTCTTCTTCGTTGTAATTGAGGCACAGTTGCCCCGCGGAGCTTTCAGAAACATGATCAGTCAATAATTCTCCATCTTGTAGCTTATAATGGTCAGATAGAATACAATATTTCTTTCTATCAAGTAAAGGCCTTGCAATATCATATCGCACCCACCTGCAAATCACATTTCAGATTTTTCTTCCTTCTTGAAAAGTACATATGGTGTAATTCAAAAGAACTTCAAATCAACAGAAAATGGACCGGTGCAGGAGGACAAAAATAAGGCAAAGGAAATTAAAATAATGCATATTCTAGCCCAGTGGTTTAAACTTCTCAATAGAAGAAAAAAAACATCTATATTATTCTATATGCGTGATGCAAGAAGGGAGTCATCACATAACCTATCAATCTCAAGTCACAGTTACACATGCTAAAAAAAAGTGTAACAAACTCTCCAACACCATCAAATGTTGACCATCTATCCCTTATTCCTCCAAAATCTTTAACTCACGTATTTCTCTCTTCCCAACAGTAGATTTTGAACATGCACATCTCTATCCATAAATTTGCCTTGCATGTCCAGCATAAAACTGAGACTGAGAGAAACAAAATCAGACCCAAAGAGTAAAGATTTACTGACTTGAACAAATAACTTGTACGAATGTAAAACTTATGTGCATGAAGGTTACAATTGATTCATGTCACAAACCGGTAGCATTTGGAACTGATGGTAGGTAAGCAGATTTTCCTAGGCTCGGCATTTCTGAAAAAAATTAACTTTTTATCATTGGGTGAGATTCACACAAATCAATAAACCATAGATGATAAACATCCATGGTGGAAGACAAAATGTCTCCCCAAGAAGATTTTACAATGGAAGCCCAACAACCCAATTTCCCCAGGGTTCTTGTCTCCTATTCCACAAAATTCTCGAATTCACCTAACTGTTACTAACTTCAGGGCGGTGCAAGCTCCAATCTCAAGTTGTTCACAATGATACTCCATGTATTCCCAGCATAACATCTTTTTATGAATATGTATAACGGTTCTCTAAGTTCTCTTAAGCGACCAACAAACCGATGTGGGTTGAGTTTTGTAAATTTCCAACACCTCACATGCGAAGGCACATAAGCTGTTCTCTGGACTTCACTCATTGCATAATTCACACAATGTATTTTCCATCCTGAGCCCACTGTCCTCTGTTTAATTTCCGTGATACAGCCCTTTTTATACAAAGAATCCAAAACCAATTTTCAAAAATAATCTTTAAAATCTCCTATCCATGTTGGTCACTTGGAACTAATTTCAGAAAAAAAGATCAGATCATCCCCAAAATCAGTTCCAAATGCTACCCTAGGCATTGAAAATATAGCCATTCCATACCCCACAATGTTGTAAGGAGACATCATTTTGATGAGTCAAAAAATATAAATGAGCTTATTATCAATCATTTCTAGAATATTGCTGAATTTTCATGTTCAGGTTTTCATATCAATCAAATTAATTTAATAGTATGTTGCACTATAATATATTCTACAGTCTTCTTTAGAAAAGTGGCTTTCTTAATTTAATATTCTGTTAATAGGATGACTCAAACCCAAGATTGCATCTCTATCAACCTAGCAACAGGCGGTTCAGTGTATCTACACTCTAAAGTTATATTAGTTCTACATACACAAATGAGATGAAAACCCTGAAAATACTCTTTCATCAACTTTAATACAAGTATTACAGCAGGCGAGCTTGAAAGGTGGACCAACATTTATTGGCAAGAAATGTAAACTTACTGGTATCGAAGAGGGCAGAGAAGTTCAGAAGGATGATATGCTGCTTTGTATCTCATTTTATTACAGGAGTGAATATAATATCCAAGATAATAGTACTCAAGGGTGGGGCAATGGATTTGTTGCACCTCCTTAACCCATTTTATTTCTTGAAGAACAGAATATTTTCCAAGTGATAAAGCAGCAAGGTCTGGATCCCAGAACAAATATTTGCTTGACAAACATTTTGGGAGGATATCCACCACACCAACTGCAACAAGCTTCCCATCAATAACATATTGTTGATGAAACGAGCCAAACCCACAGGGAGAAACATTCTTATGGTTTTTAGATGGTGGAACAAAATTCAAAGGTGTATCCACTAGAAATCTTCTGTATAGAGTTTCTGTGACCTTTTCTGGTTTATCGTGATGCACTTTCATTTGGTATCTTCTGTATAAATCAAACTCTTCTGGATCAAAGCTTGATCTTTTCATACGTAACTCCAATTTTCTTTTTTTATAGGTTGGGGCCTCACTCCCCTCAGGCTTGCAACTGTGTTTGCAATTGGTACTACTACCTGTAGAATGATGCGTCAGGGCTTCAGCTGTGACTGAAAAATCTCCAGTTCCAGAATAAAAATTAAGGTACCCATTGCATGCTTGGACTGATAAACCAGAGAGTTTCCCCTCCCGATCAATATAGCTTGCCAGCTTTTCTGCAACAACTTTTGGTGAAAGGACCGCAGATTTCTCATTTGGAATATTTTGCTCAGCCAAACCAGAGCGTCTCAAAAAAGCAGAAATCTGAAATGAGATACTGCAAGTGTACAATAAATCTTTAGATATTTCTGCTAATTTCTTTTTAGCTTGAGGAGTCACCTTTTTTACAATAGACTTGGGAAGCTGAACAGCAGAAGGAATTTCATGGTTTCCAATGAATATGCTAACAGCACTATCGATTTTGTTTGATAGATAATGAATTATCTCATTTTGTTTATGATTTTCTTCACATTTTCCAGCGGAAGAGGAAGTTTCGGATATGAGTTCCCCTGGGACCTCTCCTCCTGAAGACTTACTGGCTTGACTGTATAAGACCTTAGAGGAACTTGCCTCAGCCTTGAAGTGGTTTTGCCTTTTCACATCAATTGTACCATCTAAGAACCTGCATATTGATCCATCATAACCACATTCAAAATGATTTCATCCTACTCAATAGCTATGATGTTATATGTATCTTAAATGTTAATGAAATCAGCTTCAATAATATGCATCACTTTACAAAAGAAAAAAAAACACCGCTTCTAAGAGAAGCAAACAGCATCCAACTGACAAAAGAAGGGACTCAAGAAAAAGTACCTTTGCATCTTTTTATTTACACGAAGTTGCTCTTTGGATGGAACAAATTTATCTGCCTTGAGACGGATGGTATATAAGGGGCAACATGTCCTCTCCATGTCAGGCTTGTACAAATATGAACCGGATCTCCTCCATCCACGATCAAGAAGTTCTGCACAAGGTAGGCATGAAGATATATATGAGATAATATAACAGTATTACTCAATAGGCCTCCAGCCAAACTGAATTGTATCGGTGATTTTTTTTTCCAGCAGATTATAGAGCGTACTGTTGGTGTATTTTTTGCAGTATACCTGTTATTCTTCTAGAATGGAGGACTCCACATCACTGCCAAAGACTCTATTCGACTTATTTTACATGAAAGGTGCAAGAAAATTAACTAGCTTAGAGTAAACTCGTCACCAAGATACAAAGACTTCTTAAGACTTGTTATCCAAATTTTATTCCAAAAAAATGAAAGCCTTGATTTTGAAAGATGCTTTTAATCATTGTCAAATATATAAGGATACCATTAGCCCATTCATTCACTCATCATAGGCCCATTGCCAGCTCAGAAAAATGCTCCCCATATGCCATTCAACCACTATAATTGATTTTTTTGTACTTAATTTGTTGAAATTCATTAAATTGCACTCATTTAAACGAAATCATTGAAAATGAAAGAACATAAACCTTGGTAGTCATCAACTGTAATGCTGTGTGCCCATAAACCTGCACAAGTATTTAAACCAGATGAAATCCACATCAGAAAGGTTATGTCCAAATTCAAATAACACTACATAGGAAAATCTAAAATTAGCAGAAATGTTCAAACCATAAGCACTATAAAAACTACACATGGCTAGATTTCTCAGTCTCCCTACAGAGTGGAATAATATAATCAACAAAAGAACTATATATTTGCCAACCTATCTGATTGCGAAAGTAAACCTGAAATTTTCCAAAAGTGTCCACTCAGCCTATCAATTATAATGCGGGACTAATATTTCTTGTTCAATTTAAAAACCAGATCAAGTAGATGCATTTCCCAATCAAGCTCCCGCATTTAGAAATCTAAAATCTTGAAAATAAAAATAACTAGCCATCACGTTTCACAACGAAAACAAAAAAACAAAATAAAATATAAGGGCAGACAAAACCACAATCTTCACCTAATCATTCAAAACATGTTCCACAACATATATTCGATTCATTTCTTGTTTTCTTCCCTTGACACGAGTTTTCATTGGAAGGTGTCTTCCGTGGAATTTGACTCATTCAGAATTTTATGGTTTGTTTGATGTAGTTCATCCACGCGTGGACTCATAAACATCATACTCGTGCATCGGGGACTTGGTGAAGAAATTCAAGAATCAAACATAAAGGGAACGATCGTCGAAGAATAAGAGAATAACAGAGAGAAGAAGGGGAAGAATAGATCACAGACCATGAGATCGGCTAGTACGACCGGGGGATTTGCAGTAACCGCAGCGGCCCTGGCTCTCACATCGATCGACAACCACAGTGTCCCCTCTTCCGCCGCCGCTGCTGCTGCTTGCCGACATTTCTTGTAGCATCAACAACGAAAAAAAAAAATCTCTCTCGATCTGCGTGTGTTTTATGATGAAGATGAGATTCGAGGAACCCTCCTCTGCTTCGTCAATTGTTTGGAAACGCGTTTAGATGTCCATTAACCTAATTCTTTAATATATTATTATATGATATAATAACTATAAAAAGTAAAACATATAAATACATCAAAGTAAAAGTGATCAAAAAAATCTTCTCAAAATTAAAAATGTTCAAATCAATCACTTTTTAAAATCATATCTTTTAAAAATACAAAAGATTAATCTGTCTTATATAATTAAATCATTAACATCTCTTTTATCTTCAAACGCCTCTGGATACATTGAATAGCTCCTAGTCAACCATTTCTCCTCAGCCTTTAAGAAAGATCGAAGTAAAATACCGAAATGGTTCGACGAAGACCTCAAGCGTGTCCCCGATCATCTATGGCCAGATCTGGAGGCTCCTTTCTCAGCAGAGAAGGTGAAGAAAGCGGTTTTCGGGGTTGCCCCCGACAAGGCACCAGGGGCCGATGGCTTCAGTCTTCGATTCTTCCAGGAATTTTAGCATGTGGTCCAAGATGTTTGATGAATTCTATAGGGGCTCCTGTGGCCTGGGGTGCCTCAGGCCCTCAACTCCACTTTCCTTGCTTTAATCCTGAAGAAGGAAGGGGCGGCGGTGGTGGGAGATTTTCGACCAATCAGCTTAGTTAACGGAGCGTATAAAATGGTGGCTAAGGTGTTAGCGAACAGATTGAAGCCAGTGAGTGGATTTATGATTGAGGAGAATCAATCGACTTTTATCCCGGGGCGGATCCTACATGATGGGTTTATGGTGGCTCAAGAGATCATCTCCGCAGCCCATCGGGACAAGAGGAGTGGGGTGGTTATCAAGCTTGACTTTTCTAAAGCTTATGACAATGTTCATTGGGATTTCTTGCTCCATCTTCTTGCTTGTCATGGTTTCGAAGCCAATTGGCTTAGAATGATCAGTGATTGTATCTCTACCGTAAAGGCTTTTTTGTATTAGTTAATGGCAAGCCTTGCGGTTATTTCCACATGAATAAGGGCCTTCGTCAAGGTGATCCTCTTTCACCAATCCTGTTCACGGTTGTGGCTAACGCTTTTAATAGAATGATGAAGATGGCTGAGGCAGAAGGGTGGATTGAGGGGCTATCCATTTGTAGAGGTGGTCTGGCCATGTCACATGTTCAGTATACAGACGACACAATCATCCTATGCGCCGCCAACTCCCTCTCTATTCGGGGTGTTTTGTTTGTGTGCAAATGTTTTGAGTTCCTTTCAGGTTTGCGCATCAATTTTCATAAAAGTTCAATGCTTGGTATACATGTTGATGAAAGGAAACTTGCTATTCTTGCTGGGATTTTTGGTTGTCGGATCCAACACTTCCCCACTCGACTTCTTGGCCTCCCTTTACACTTGGGAAAGCTTAGGAAGGTGGATTGGAATCCATTGGTGGATAAATTTGAACGAAGGCTAGAGGGTTGGAAAGGAAAAATCTTAAGCAATGGCGGATGATTGGTTCTCCTATAAGCAGTCCTATCCAATCTCCCCGTTTTCTTCCTTTCGATCTTTAAGGTGCCGGAGGGTATCCGTCATCGTTTTTATTGGAGCGGCACACATGGAGATAGTCGGAAGTCACATATGATTCGTTGGGATCTCGTCTATAGCAGGAAGCGAATGGGAGGGGTAGGTGTTCTGAATTTGGGTGATTTCAACAAAGCACTACTAAGCAAATTGAGATGGAGGTGGATGTCCAATCGAGACTTGCTTTGGTGCCATCTATTGGAGGTGAGGTTCGGCTGCGGAGATCCCCGAAATCGCTTCCCAACGATCTCCCCTCGAATCTCTTTCACCTGGCGCAACATTCTGTCCTACGCAGAGAAATTCATGGATGCTATATTTTGGAGAGTGGGGGATGGTCGTTCCACTAGCTTTTGGCATGATGTGTGGCTCGGGGACTGCGCACTGAAGTAGCGGTTTGTAGAGCTATTCAGGCTCTCCCGTGATAGAGATGGGACGGTGGCAAACCATTGGTGCCCAGGTGCACCGCATGGAGTATGGAATATTCGTCTAAGACGGAACCCGGGAGGTGCAGCGGCTGATTTATTTCCAGACTTACAACGTGAACTATATTCAGTGGTGCTTGTTGACAGTGTCCCAGACTCGATTTGTTGGCGTCCTCAGCCCCGTCTTACGTTCACCACCCGTGGCTGCTATGACTGGTGGCATCGAAATCGTCCAGTTTTCGAGGTAACTACTTCAAAAGCGCTGGAAATTTGGAAACCTAAAATCCCACTCAAGGTTCGCATGTTCTTGTGGTAAATGTACCAGGAAAGACTCCTCACCAAAGTTTATCGCGCAAAATGGGCGTCTGTGGAAGACACCACATGTTCTCTTTGTGAGGCGGGGGAGAAGACTGTGGTTCACCTATTCCTTGACTGTACCGTTGCTCGTGAGCTATGACGGCGTCTGAAGGAGTTGACAGGGATGGAGGACAATAACCTCACTTTGAACGCCTTATGGGAGGCGGGGAAAAAGCTTCGGCAGAAGGGAGACATAAGTGCAACAGGAAAGATCTCTCAGTCTTTTATTCCCGTTGTGGCTTGGACCGTTTGGCTTGCTCAGAATCACTGAATATTCAGAAGTTCCCAAGTTTATGTGAAAAATTTGTGGGAGTCAGTCTTGAACTATATAAAACCTTGGGGGATTGTTTGTGCTGGGGCGAGCATAGTGATGTATATTGGGGGAAAATTGAGATTGAGGAATAGGCGTAATTGCATTATGTTCATGTAGGTAGAGTCCTCTACCATTTTTTACTTTTCGGCATGTTTCGTTTTGAGTTTTACAATAAAATTTAAGGCGCATACCTACCATTTACATTAAAAAAAAACATCTCTTTATCTTTTTAACCCTTATTAGATTATTTCACACCAAAAATCTATTTTTCCTACAAAACAAAATTTAGAGGTTTTATTATTATATATCATATTGTATGTTTCCTATATATATCCTACCTGATGTTGTTTATCATTTTTCATTGTGTATAATCATAATATGTAATTTAAATCTGTGTTGTACATCAATGCAACACATGATATTTTAGTATTCTAAATCCTTATTCACATTTTTTTTCTTGACTGTTCACGTATATTTATGGCGTCATTAGTACATATTCATTTTTAAAAAAAAAACATCAACATTTAATGAAGTTCATCATAAAAAAACTTAAATTATATTAACACACGTCTCACAAAATCCACATAATCACAAAGAATTAAGAGTAAAAAAACGTTATACATGAAAATGTGTGAAATACATTAACAAAATTAAGAGGGTAAACTATTTTAAAAAAGTTAAGAGGTATGGAATATGTTAAGGAATTAATAACATAAGAGTGTGTTAGTCTATTGTGTTTCCAAAAATATGAAATGGGATTTTTTCTGGTATAATTTTTAAAAGTGATTGATTTAAGTATTTCTAACTTTTTGGAGACTTATTTGGTCATTTTCCCAAACATCAATACATATTTTTATTTATTTTTAAGTAATTGATTAGAAATAGTAATAGTGATATATATACTACACTAAAATTTTATATATTCCGGAGTGTATAATCACTTGTATTTGTTTGTGAGCGTGTATGTATGATATTATGCAAACCCATATAATAATAATTTAAAAAAAAACATACTTAATTGGATTTTTATCACTCTGTACAACTCGCATGATACAATATATACAATGGGAGAGTGGGATGCAGTCCTCTTAGATCTCATCAGTACATGTCAGTCCGCAATCAAGGGTTCATATATCTCACATCCCATAATAAACACATGAGATTTTAAGATGATCTGAGACACATGTCAAACCCGTAATTGGAGATGGACATGGATTGATGAATAAAACACTGACTGAACCTAATCTCGTACCATGGATGCATACATGTTTTAAGTTTTTAAATATAGTTAATATGAGGTATATGTTTCGATAAAAAGTGTAAACCTGTATATCTCAGGTAAGGAAACATATATCTCACTGGATGGCCAACTAGACATATGAGGCTACAATAAAGACCCCTAAAAAGATTGCGTGTTGCTCTTCAAATAATGAATGATATCTTGTCACAGAACCAGAGCAAACACTGTTTTCAAGCTATCTGATCCACCATTGACTCCTATTAGGAAACCATCTTTCCATACAAATCATAATTTCGCACTTGAAAGAGGCGAAAAGCACCTAACATATTCAGGCCGTTACCAAAGCTTCCCAGTATAGTACAGTTGTTCTATACATATACACATAAAGTTGATATAAATCATATGTTTAACTGGTTTGGAGGTACGGGTTGGGCATCGTCCTGCTTGTGAGGGACGGCCTCATTGTCACTATGGCAGATTCATTTGCTCCAGCCTTCAGAGCGGCCCGACCAGCTTCCAAGAATCGCGCGACTGCATCCTCTGCGTAACGGTTGGCTTGACCTACCGACATTCCCTTACCAATGTCGGGATAGGTGTTGAGCACGTGATCCCCATTGATCTGTGATGCAAGCTGGATGAGCTCCACTTGGAACTCGGAGAGTTTTTCATCCTCCTTTGGGCCAAATGGACGCAATGATTTTGTGACTTCCGGGAGTTTCACTGCAACACGATTCTGATGGGTGAAAAGGCAGAATAGAAATGATCCTCATAAGTGGATCATGGAGGTAGAGTCATCAACACGAAATCAAACCCAACCTTGGGTGGATGGAGTGTGTTGGTCATCGGGTAACTGGTAAACCACAGAAAAAGATTAAAGAGAAGAAAGTACAGACCTGGGCAATCCACACGAGGAGTGTTGCGTCGGTAGAAATAGCTATCAAATGTACCAGCCCATACATCTCTCTTAGTTAAGAAATTAGAATTGAGATTGAAGAGTTTCTTCACAGTGGCAGGAATGGATGAATGCTCAAAGTGGGAGTTCGGGGTTGGACCATTCGGCTCGTGGATAACTGCACCAAAGTCCACGTGAGTCAGTACTCAGCAAAGTTTCTGCAAACTTGAAAGTGAGGAAAAACTAGAATGCAGAATATATAAAAACAAAAGGGGATTTTTAGTTTTAAGTCCCCGTAAACTATAGGATTTAGCTATCGATCCCTCACTTCTTCATATTTAGGTTTTAGTCCCTACATTTAAATGTTATGTTCCTTTTTAGTCCCTGGGAGGGACCTATTTCTAAATTATTTGATTTGCTTTTTAGTCCCTGGGAGGGACATATTCCTAAATTATCATTTAAATGTAGGGACTAAAACCTAAATATGAAGAAGTGAGGGATCGATCGCTAAATCATATAGTTTACGGGGACTTAAAACTAAAAAACCAAAAAAAAAAAGGTTCATATGTAATTCAGAGATATGTACCAAACATAAGTATTGGAATAATTTCAGACTAGTAAATGTCATATTCGATTGTTATAGAAGAATCATGTAGCGCTCCATCAACCATTTTATTCATAATTTGTCTCCTCTAGCCAAATTAGTCTTAGACAATTGTTTATGTTAAATTAAGGTTTTGCAGCCACAAATTAAGAACAATGTGCTCACATTTTCATACTTCATAACAGCAAACACTAGAAGCCTAACAGATCACACAAAAACATCAGATCATCATGGAGTATAGTATGCTTCCAAACCTGTCTAAACTCAGTTGTCTGACAAGATTTAACTTCTTAATTTCACCAGGAAGTAACATACTGTCCAGACAAGCAAGAGTGGGAAATAGTACAGTTTCAGCCAAGAAACATCTGTTATCAAGGACTCAATATTTACTGGAGAGTGAGAGGCCAATACAGACTCAAGGCTGCCAGCAATAGGGAAGTAGAAGGTTACCATGACTGAGGACAAAACCTTGAGCTAGATTCTTCTGTCTGTACTTGCAACTTTCACCCTATTTTTAACATAATCCTTTCTCTAGGGCTTCTTACCTTGTCCCCAGTTGAGGCCCTTATCAGTGAGTTTTTATCCCAAAAGAGTACTTTAAGATCATCTTTCTGTCTTTCCAATATGTTGAATATGTCATCACTCAATAAAAAAATGAATAAATGCCAAATAAGAAGCACCAATAAGCTTTAAGAATAAGATCATAGATGTCTTATTCTTACATGCTTTTGAAGAATACTAACCATAAGAATGTTTTTGCTATCATAAAATATAAGAATAACAATAAAAAAATTTATAGCATTGAACAAATCACTGGTTCAAGAGAGAGTATATTATATGCTCTATCCATCTTCTCCACAAAATGAATTCGTTACACCCCCACAATTTGTGTATATTGAAAATAACACAGTTCATTGACTCACGCAGAAAACATACAGTGTGGCAAAATTGCAAATTTCAGAAACAAAAAAAATAAATTAAGCAAAAAGGAGCATGAATGGAGGCTGAATTGATAGATGATCATGAAATTTTTGAGATGGGATATGAAATTTAGAATCAACCTTGAAATGGATTACTCAAGTACCAAGTCTAAAATCTACAAATGAATTCTGTCCTGTACATACATATTCAAGTTACAAATAAAGGATTTTGTATGACTATTACATAATAATCAACATTTACTTTTCCTGTTGTCATAATCATCCTATTGCTAGATAAGCCACAATAAATAATGATTTGTACCAGTATTACCATAGTTTGATGTCACGTACCTTTGTAATCATGTATAGTTTAAATCAATAGAAAAGAACAATTATATATTTTCATCCTGAATTGAGTCAATTTTCAACTGAGAATATATCTCTTTGTGTTGGTTCAAGAAATATATTGTTACAACACTTACTCAAACTTAAACTTCCAATTATAAACCCAGGTAAACTTCCATTGTCTACCTTCTTTTAAAATTAAAAAAAAAATCCATTTATAAAAGCCATTGAGTAGAAATGATTAACAGGATGCATTCTTTGTCCAATCTGACAGTCTTACTTAATCTATGATGATGGTGCAAACTAAAGCTGGTATCCTTGACACGTTGGACTGCGGTGGCCATCTGATCTAACCTACTAACCATACAGGTGTTAGTATGGAATTGTGAGGTTTCGGCTTAAAGTCCACATATTGACAAGCATGGAAAATTAGCTAAGCAACTGTTATTCAATAAGAACACTTGTTCTTAACTTCTTATTGATGAAATCAATGCCAGTCCAACCACCCAGCAAAGGTCATATAGAGCATTGTGGCCCAAGCGGTTGGAACTGCTATCAGTCTCCATGACTGAAACAATAATCAATGCCTTTATCATCATTTCACAAGAAACAACTAAATGATGGCTAATAATTCCTGATTCAGAGAAGATGCCAAATGCAATCAAGAGATATATATATATATAGTTCAAATGTAGTGATGAATGATCTGATCTTCCTCTTTCTACCTCAACCAACCAAGTGTGTGTGTGTGTGTGACCCAATAGCAGAATTTGGTAAAGCAGTGTTACTAGTACTACTTACAATGCAGCAAGTTTCAAGCAACTTAGCAGAAATAGACTAAAAATAAAACAAACCCAAAGAGCAAACCATCTTAACAGATTCAGTTTTGAAATCCCCTATATATAAATTAGTATAAAAGTTCATAAACCTTGACCTCTCTAATTCAATTTCTACCTTATCATTCAGACGATTTGCACCAACCTACAAACTAAGCAAACAGTCATCTACTCTGTAACAATTTCACAAATAGAACTCAAGGGAAATATATAAAAAAATTCAAAACTGCATCTTAATAATGAAAAAGAATAACAAAACTCACCAGTGCCCTTTTCGATCCAGGGGGATATGAGCAGGGTTGGCACGCGAACCCCAAGGCGGTCGAACTTAAAGTAGAACGGGTCCGGCCCGACAATCCCATCCGGGCTAGGTACGCCCTTGACTGGCGTGGGCACATGATCATAGAACCCACCATGCTCATCATACGTGATGAGCAGAGCCGTTTCATTCCACTGTGGGCTCGCCCTCAGCGTCTCATAAACCTCCTTCACGAACTTCTGCCCCCTTGCGACGTCATGGGACGGGTGGTCATCGTTTGCGGGCGTTACCGCCACATCAAAGTACCTCTGCTCGATGACCACGTAATTGGCTAGCTTCCCAAGCCTCGCATGGTGCTTGAACATCGTCCTGTAGTCGTGGAACTTGACGAGGTGCTTAAGCTTCCGGAGACTCTTGAAGAAGAGCGTGGCGGGGATGTTCTGGTAGTAGATGCCAAAGCTGAGACCGTTCTCGTCAAGCGAATCGAAGATGGTCTTCTGCGGGAAACCGTGGATCAGGTCCTTGCGGACGTTGCTCGACGCGCCATGGGACGTCGCCGAGTGGACGTAGAACCGGTTGGGCTGGGTGGAGGCCGGCACCGACGCGAACCACCGGTCCATGACGGCGAACTCGCTCGCGAGGGCTGCGTAGATCGGGACCGACTCGGGCTTGAACCCGCTCATGATGGTCTTGGAGAACCCCGCCGACATGTTCTCCGCCTGCTGCGCGAATCCGCTCATCGGGGCCGGGTCGACGGGCGGGCCTTCCGGGCCGGTCCCGAAGATCTGTTCCCGGATCGCCTGGAAGGAGTGGCCGGGATCGGAGGCGATGAAGGAGGCGTCGTCGGACACGAAGACCTTGGGGGAGCCGGGGTCGGAGACGACGATACGGTTGAACTCGGAGCCGGTGAGGCCGTCGATGTCAGGGCGGGTGCGGCGGAGCCAGCCGAGCATGTGGTCGAAGGAGCGGTTCTCCATGACGAGAATGACGAGGGTTTTGATCGGGCCGTCGATCTTGTGCTCCTTTTTCTTGCGCCATTCGAAGGAGTGGGTGGGGACAACGACTAGGAGGAGGAGGAGGAAGGCGGAGAGGCGTCCGATGCTCCGCCTCTGCCGGCACCGGAGGGAGTCCATGGCCGCCTTGAATTCCTCAAACGGGTAAGAAAAAGGTGCAGTATAGAAGCGGGTCCAACACGGCTGTTGGGGCGGCAGAAACCCAATTTATATTAATAGGGTTTGATAGGCCGGCATCTTTAAAATATCCATGAAGCGATACCTAATGAAAAGTAAAAAATTGAAGGGTGTGGGGACCAGTGAAGATGGCGAGGAGCTGAAGAAAGAAAGAAAAAGTCAGTTGGGTGAGTGATCGCAGGAGATGCTACGTTGCTTCATGGTTCATCACAATGTCTCCAAAAAGTGGAGTAATTGAATTTGGTTGCTTGTGTGGAGTTGCTCTGATCTCAAGCGTCCACCTTATCTTTATTTATTTTTTATTCAACGAAAGTTGCTATCTTTTGTTCTGAATTCCAAACTTTGAACTCACGGAGATATATTAAATAGAATGAAGAATAGTGAGTGATGAGGACTTGATTGATATTATACTTCTAAGCAAAGACTGTTTTGTGTTTATATAGGACATTGTGATATAAATAATTAATTTATCAATCTGAGTTTTTGACGGAAACACTTTGATGATATATGAAATGACATAGCACCATAAAATTATGATCAAACATATGAGTGAGAGAGGAAGCTATGGCCCAGTTTGACCCCAGCACATAGTTTGTCAGTAATAAACAACCATAAACAATCGAGCCAATCAAATAGAACTAAAGCAAGTTGTAGATTTCTGTGGGTATTATACATTGATAACTGACTTTTGTGGAATCGTGGAGATGTTGAGTTTCACTCCAATAGGATAGTATATCTCATGAATATTAGAAGGGTGCGGTTATAGTCAAACCCCCCCCCCCCCCCCCCCCCCAACTTTTCCTGCTCACCCATTTTTCTCCCCCTCACCTCAAACAAATTCTTATAGTTTATAAACTCATCCTAACGCAGCGACAGATAAAAAGATCCAACAAGTGTGAGATCTTATAAGCACCTTGAATTCATAAAGAATACTTGAATCCAAAAAGAAAAAAAAATAAAAAGAGAAAAAATTTGAAATATTATTGATAAAAACTGAAAACACTAGGTTACAAGTCTGCTGTTTATACTAATAACAGAAAATTAAAAAATTACTAAAATAGTAAAATTCAAAAATTAATATTTCTGATTCTATGAAATCTTAAATGATTATATGAATTGATAGAGATCAATTCCAATCTGTTATGATAGAGATATCTTAAATCTAAAATTTACTATAAATAGTAAATTAGCTAATTTGAGAGCCTAAATGAAAAAAAAAATTAAAAAAATAAACATGGTTAGTTGTGTAACAACTAAGCTAGAAGATCTCCATGAAATATATCTTCACTATCTAAAATCTCGTGCAATTCTAAGATCTTCATCTACATCAAAATCAAGATCTCCACGAAATATATCTCCATGTAAAATTTCGTGCGATTATGAGATCGCCATTTACATCAAAATCTATCATATATCACATCCTTTCATATATATACTCCACTTTAATCACTGCAACCACACAGCTCCATTCATTCAATCGCATGATATGTTCCATGTCAAACTGAATCAAACAGGGAAGACATCGGGCATGTTGAAAAGGATGCAGAATAAGACTAAAGTTTCTAGTTCTAGAAAAACATGTTCCATGTCAAATTGAATCCCATAGAGAAGACATCAGACATGTCGAACGACATGCAGAATGGAACTAAGATTTCTTGTTCCAGAAAGACATGCTCAATGTTGAACCAAATCAAACAGGGAAGACGTCGAGCATGTCGAACAGGATGCAGAATGAGACTAAAATTTCTGATTCCAAAAAGACATGTTCCATGTTGAACTGAATCAAACAGAGAAAAATTGGGCATGTTGAACAGGATGCAGAATGGAACTAACGTTTCTAGTTCCAGAAAGACATGTTCTATATCGATAGAATGTGTTTATTGACTTAATAAAAGCTTTGACTTAACTGTTCATAAGCCTAATACTATTTTTGGATGTCCCACCTGTGCTAACTTGATTCGAGTCTCCATCTACCACAGGGCACATTATGTATTTATGTGATGAAAGAACAGATACAAGGCAACATGTTATTTTATTTATTTGACTTATTGCGGAACACAAGAAAAGTTTCTATAATTAATCATGCATCATATCCTATCTCTATCTTTCCATATGTAATCAAAGTTTATTCCGGCTAACTAAACAACAAAATATGGAATAGATGTTATGTCATCCTTTCAATCCGTCCCCTGATTTGCCAAGTTTCCTAAATCAATGGAAAATAGCACGCACGTTATGGACAATCTTGATTGAAGGTATATCATGGCCTACAATAAAAATAAGGCTCATCCAAGGAGTGGAGTCTATTCAGGCTAGATTTCGATGCATATTGTAGACCTTATGGTGTGCTCAAAACGCGCTTATTTTCATAATCAAACCTTTTACATGAAAAACTTATGGGAGGACTCCTCTTTTTACTAAAAGATTGGGGGTGGTATTTGGCTGATGCAAGGTCGATACACACATCCGGGAGTCAACTCCACATCGAATCGTAACCATTGCGAAGGGTAGACTGGGGCCGGAGCGTCCGATTGCGGCTTTGCACAGCTTGTGTAAAGTCCGGTCGCACCATTCTTTCTAGGGCTCACTGTCGGGCTATTTTATGTTCTTTTATGCTTTTCTTTTTATGTTTTATTTATCTATCATCCTCCAATTCGGTTCATTTGTAACATTTGTTAGTTTTTTTTTTTTTTTGGTTGGTAACATTTGCTAGATATAAGTGAACTATCACTTTTTAAAAAATAAAAATAAAAATAAAAACAAAAACAAAAAAATTAAGGGAGCCCATGATGCAAGAAGAGAAACATGTGATGGAATCCATTTTTCATGGGAAATTGTCTCTGACGGAGAAGGCCGTGGGTTCCATATCAGGTTCAGCGAATCTTGGATAATGGTGATGTGAAGAATAGTGGGCAATCTAATCATTTAAATAATTGTGGTGTTGTTTTCGTAATTTAGTTGCTGAAGAGGGGTCGGTTCGGAGGTGGGCTAAGTAACGAGAGAGTTTCTATTTCAAATCTTTTGACGAGTCACGAGACACGTGGCCATTGATTTCAAATCGAAAATTGGTTCGATTCAATTAGAATTATTGGGTTGCGTTCGGATGTACTATTCAATGTTGGGATTCTTATTATCTTAGTATTTTAAATTCAATTTTTTTTAAATATTGTTTTGTTAGTTTTTAATTATTAGATTTTGGTGCGTTTGGAGTGATGTTCGATTTTTAAAATCTTATGTTTTAAACTCAGCTTTTAAAAATCGTATCTTTTAATTGTTAGATTTTTTAGCTTAAAAATATAAAATAGATGTTTTAGATGGTTCACGCTCATCTGTGTCATTTTGATTATAGTATTTATCTACTACATGTCATATTCCGCGATGAATGAATAGAAATGGGCAACACGTTATCTGATTTATTTGATCATCAGAAAGCTTCTATAATCAATCTTGTATGTATCTCTATTTTTACCATCTACATAATAATCAAAGTTTATTCGACACAACTAAACAACAAATATGGAATAAATGTTATTTAATCCTTTCATTCCGTCCCATGATTTGTCAAGTTTCCTAAATCAATGGAAAGAAAATAGCATGCACGTTATGGACAAGGCTGATTGGAAAGATATATCATAGCTTGCAATAAAATAATAAAAATGAAGGAAGCCCCACTTATAATGGAAAAAGTGAGATCATGAGCGGGCTTCATTTCAGCCATCCTGGATTATGGTCCCGATTGAAAACAAAATATGGGTTTTTTTAGTTTATTGAAAAAGTGTCAAATAAGTTATCAAACAAATCTATGTAATTAAAAAATTATTTTTATTATTACAACAAAAAATAAGTGTTTCAAAAACTGTTTTTATTCCAACAAAGACAGTCATCATAATTAAAAATAATTGTATATAAAGTTTAAAACTATTTTCATACCATCTGTTTTTTTAAACACACCCTACAACGATGAGAAGAAGAACAGTGAGCAAGATGGTCATTTAAACAGTTTTGATGGTGTTTTCGTAATTTAGTAGCGGATCTTATTATTACGAGTCACGAGATACACTGCCACATTGACCGGCCATAGACTGCGTGTCGTTCTAAACGAATTTTGAATGCTTTTTAACGATACTGATACATCCAATTTTGTTATTTAATTTTTGGGTTAAAGATATTTAATTCCATACGAACATGAAAAAACTCATATAAGTCTTATTAGAATTGGAACACTCGTACACGTACGAGTCACCGAAAACTCACAAAAATCAATTATCATCCCTAAGTTAAATTTCTATCCAAACTTAATAGAATATTCCGAGAATATTCCATCACATATATTTATGTAGACATTGAAGTCCTTATAAACAATTATAAAGATAAATTAGTCATTACAAAAGACAAATTTGCACCTGAAAATTTTTAAATTAAATTGTCTACACATTGCAGTCCCTATAAACAATCATAAAGACAAATTAGTCATTGTAAAAGATAAAATTGCCCTTAAAAAACTTTTACATTTAATTGGATAGACATTACAGTCATTATAAACAATCGTAAAGACAAATTGGTTCCCATAAAAGATAAAAATGCTCCTGAAGGATTTTTACATTTAATTGTGTATACACTGCAGTCTTTATAAACAATCATAAAGACAAATAATATAATCCCCGAAACACAATTAAATGTAAAAATCATTCTGGGACATTTTTGTCTCTTACAGGGACCATTTAGTCTTTATGATTATTTATAAAGATTGTAATGTCTATCCAATTAAATGTAAAAGTTTTTAGGGACAATTTTATCTTTTACATGGACTAATATGTTTTTATAATTATTTATAGGGACTGCAATGTGTACACAATTTAATGTAAAAGTTTTTCAGAGGTAATTATATCTTTTATAGAGACTAATTTATCTTTATGACTGTTTATAAGGACTTCAATGTCTACATAATTATATGTGATGGAGTATTCTGGAAATATTCCGTTAAATTTGGATGAAAATTTAACTCAGGGATGATAATTGGGTTTTTGTGAGTTTTCAGATACTCGTATGTCTGTCCTAATTTTAGCAGGGACTTATATGGTTTTTTTCATATTTGTAGGAACTTAGATCTCATAAACCCTTAATTTTTAATTAAGTTAATTTTAAATCAATAAAAAAAAATGGCATGTATTATTTTATCATTGATTTAGGTTAAATTTTTTTATCAAATCTTAGGTCATTGGATCCTTTCTTTTATACATTTGTTTCATAAATTACAATTTTTTTAATATACTATGTAAACTGAGAGCATGATTTTTTAAGCTAAGAGAAAATAAATAAACATTTATTTAATCAGAACTTTTTTTATACCTTGCGTCTTATAAATGAGTGAGGTGTCCGTTATCCTGTTTAAGAACATTTAATTCATTGCCGGCTCACCTAAATTTCCGAGTGACAACATAGTGGCATGTAATATTCCCAAAATATCCTCAAGCATTTTTAAGATCTGGTTTGATAAATAGATAAATTTTTAGGATAAGTTAGTCTAATTTATGGAATAAAAAAATTATTATTTTTATCAAGATTTGTATTTAGTATGCTTTTTATTATCTTTTTTTTTGTGTTCTTATCCTCAATCTTGCATTTGGATCAAATATGGAATAATTTTAATGTATTTAAAAAATATCAAATCTGCCCTTCCTATTAATGAGGTATTAATATGATGTGGTGGAACACATTTTTTTTTTTTGAAAGAGTAAGGGTGGTCATAAATGTTACCCCAATTTTATAAAATAGGGATAAAAAATTAGAACAAAGTCTATTTCACCTTTTACTTAGAACAAATTATCCTCATTTTTTTTTCAAAATGTGGACAATTGTCTATGCTTTATCCCCATTTTTTTATGCCTATTGGATAATAAGTTATTTAATCTATTTTTTTTTCTTATCCCGACCCCTTATTTCCATATCAAATTGCATAAGGATTTTAAACAATTAGTGTCTAAAACCTATGAGATGTAAGCTTTTTATAAAATCATATTTAAAACTTTAGATTCTTGAAGAATCAGGTTTTACAATCACATCATTAAATGCATCTTCAAACCAATTTTTATGCTAGTTATAATCGTTAATAACTCATTCCTAACATTTTTGAGCCAATTTTTAATCACATAAACTTTCGGGTTCAAATTAGATTTTTTATTTTTTTTAGCTATACCATCACGATCACCTTATATATGAACACAGATAGCAAACATTGGAAAAGACGTTAGGTTTACCACCCACTGATAATTTATACATAATTTACTTTTTTTTTAGAATAAAATTACATATTATATATAATAATATAGAATTTTAAAAAATTAAATTAATAATAAAAAAAACCAATGCATGGTCACCGGACATTTTCAAAATAAATATGTAGACAGCCCAACTCGTCTGACACGGTGACATCCCGAAGCGGCACTGCCCGTAATTATCTCAATTGAGAAGGGCGTTTTCGCATATCAGAAAACGTAGTCTGTACGAGAGGGAGAGTTCGAAAACCTGACATAAAAAGAGGAAAATCCAAATTACCCCCTAAAAATTAACTGAAATCCATATAACTCCTGACTTTTCTTAAAGTATATAAGATCGGACATATATGAATTAAATACGTTAATATCCATATCCTAATTTTTAAATTCGAATACAAATCTTTATTTTTGAACTCGGATATCTTCGAAAAATATTTTTTAAATAATTAACATGTTTAAATATTAATTTTAAATTGGATAATTAAATTATAGATTAAAGAGATTTGAAAATTAAAATTGAAAGTTAAAGTTTATTATCTCTTTTAAATATCATACATTGAAAATTTAATAATAATATAATATATCATTATGTAATTAATCATAAAAAATAACAAATATGAATAATACATAACACAAATATTTATATTTTTATAATATATATCGGATACATATATTTTTTTGATCGGATACACTGATATCCATAAACACACTCCAGATCTTCAAATTTTGGATATTTTTTATTTTTCAGATACGGATTCAGATCAAATTTAAATTTTTTTTAAAATTGACAGACTTAAATATAACCACCCTAAAAACACTTATGTAGTATGTAAATTCAAATAGACCTTGGTTAAATTTTTGTTGATCAATTATGATTATTATGTGAATGTTTTGTCCTAAATCTGATTGAAACATAGTATACAAATTTTTTTTTGCAATATGTTAAAAATGTAAAAAAATAATCTATAAATGACGATTTTAATCATCATGATAGGATCTTATAATATATTTAGATGGATAAAATCGTCATTTAAATAAGATTTTGTACATTTTTTAATAAATTATAAATGATTTTTGGTATTATGTGTTTTCAGTCAGGGTTAACAAAAATAAAATATTCACATAATATTCCTCGTATGTAAACAAAAGTTTAATTCACATATTTATTTGATTTTACGTAGATGTTTTTAAGGGGTTATATAGACTTAAAAAACGAGAGTTGTATGGATTTCAGACAGTTTAAGGGGGTTATTTGTGTTTTTCCATATAAAAAACGATTTCAACCCAAAAAAAATTCCAGTCCGACTCCTCTTCACTTTCACCCCTTTAGGCTTCCCAAACTTTGCACGAAAACGGAGACAAAATTACGACGAATGCCACTCTCTCCCCGTTTCCCAGATCCGTCCATCCCCTTGTCTGAATTTTTTGACTCCCAGATCTCTCCACGATTCTGTCTCAGCTACCCTGATGGCGTCTTCAGAGCTCTACATTTAGGGTTTCCATAGAAAACCTCGTCATCTGAAGAGATGAATCGAAGTTTTAGGGCACAAGAGGGGCTAATGCAGAGGCAGCAGGGGAGGAACACCATGGCTTCGGCGATGAAGAAGGAGAAGGAGGAGGAGCTCGCTCTCTTCCTTGAGATGCGGAAGCGCGAGAAGGAGCGCAACAACAGTCTCCTCCTCCTCAACCCCTCCGATGATCTCGACCCCCCTCTGGGTATGTTTATTGTCTCGCTTTCACTGATTTTGGAGAGTCCATTTTGAGCTGTCACATGAGCTTCTGCGTTTTTTCTTCTTCTTCAGGATCCAAACCGGGTAGTTCTCCGATTTTCAAGATAACTTCGTCTGTGCCGCCCCGCAGGACGACTGCGGCGGATGATTTCCTCAACTCCGACGGCGATAAGAACGACTACGACTGGTAAAAAAAAAACGTCTTGTGCATCTCTTGTCGCCGTTTTATTGTTGATGCCATTGCTTATATCGAATGGAACAATGATTTTGTTCAAACGGTGCAAATCAGCGTTTTTGTGATTGCCAATCCCATCAAGAACATGTCATTTGTTAGCTCAACGCGCACGACCATGTTTTTGTTTTTAGGACGATTGATATTTTGTATTCTTTACAAATGTCTTTGGAAGTAGAATAGTTTGTAAATTCATGACATCCATTATGTATTTCTCTGAGGAGAAGAAATCAAACCGAGAGTCCTAGTAGAGAACATCGGGCATTATGATAACTAATCATCCAAGTGGTTTATCAATAACCCAATTCAATCATCATATTAACCGAGCTAAAGTAATTTATTTGTCGCTTTTGTTTGATTGGGAGAGGATAGGGGGATATTGTGACCACAAACATGGTGGTGCTATGCAAGTAATGCTATCTAATGTTCCCCTTTTTACCAAACAATCGAGATGATGAAGTGGTCTTCGTTACCTGTGATTTTGTTTTCTGAAATCTTCCAAGGAATAAATTTTTTGATGGCCTTTGATGACTGTCTCTTTAAGTGATTGCATCTTTATTTTCATTTAGTTCACGGTTTTCTCTTGTGCTCTTCAGGCTACTTACACCTCCTGGCACTCCTCTGTTCCCATCTCTGGAAAAAGAGTCACTCAAGTCTCCTGTGGGTCACACAGGAACCCCAAAAGCTCGTCCAACTGCATTGAAGTCGAGGGTGAGTGTATCATTGAAAGACTTTTCAATGACGATTCCTGGATTGCATTGTGATTCCTTTAATATCAGTATTTAAGTTTTTGTCGTTTCAGTCATTTACTTCTCTATTAAGACTATGGCATGACATTTGTGATCTGCCACTATGCAACCATTGTATATTATTCTTATTATATACCTGATTACCTTAGTTTTGAATTCAAGGCTTGATTGTTGATGTTTATCAATGAGTGGGACTTGTTTGGTAAATTATTAGTATCATCGGAGAACAGTAAATACATTTTTGTCTAATTGAGATTCATTTGAATTTCTTTTATTGTTTCTGATATATATTTTAGAATTTGTGCATCTGATGCATTTATGTGGTTAATTTATGGTCAAATAAGAGGTTACTTCTCTGGAACAAAAAACTTATTTTTTGGTATTAGATTTCTTTCTTTCTTTGTTTAACTTGTTTTTTTTTTTAAAAAAAAGCTTACTCTGGCCTTTTTTTGGAAAGTGGATTGGAGCGATCATATTAAAAAATAACGCCCTTGACCGAGATGGAGACATGGTATCTCCAAAAGAAGTGATAAAAAAGGAAAGAATTAAAACCGGTCCCTAATACAAGCCTGAACACCTGCCTTTATTGATAATTTCTACAACCCTTTCTTTTTTTTAAAGCTTACTGGATTACCGTTGAGGAAGTTCTGATCCTTGCTGAACTATGTTCCTTTGTTACTAATTGGATTCATATGATTGTTTAATTTCTTTCCTTACATGCACATGCAGTTAGCAAATCCTCAAGTGGATCCTGTTCCAAGGGGCAATTCAGTATCTAGGCAACCAACCTCATCCTCAGGTTTGAATACTTCTTCTAATTTGGGAACTCGTCGGCCATCCTCGTCAGGAGGTCCTGGTTCTACTGCATCAAGGCCTACATCAAGGCCGGCAACTCCAACTGGGCGTCCCACCCTCCCAGCCACCACCAGACCTTCCAGGTCTTCCACACCCACACCTACCTCCCGCTCCACATTGCCTTCAAAGCCAACGGTGCCCCCAGCTAGATCATCGACACCTTCCGCAAGATCTTCCACACCATCTGCAAGGTCGTCCACGCCGTCTGCTAGGTCGTCCGCACCTTCTGCAAGGTCATCCACACCAACTGCCAGACCTTCTGTGCCTCCACCCAGAGTATCTTCTACGAGGTCATCCACTCCAACCAGGCGACCTACAACTCCATCTACAACGCCCGGAAGTTCTGCTCCTCCTGGTCGGTCATCTTCAGTGACAAAATCTGCCCCCACAATATCAAAGGCTTCAACAGTGCCGGTTCGAGGTGCTTCCCCAACTGTAAGATCCAGGCCATGGAAACCATCGGATATGCCTGGTTTCTCACTTGATGCTCCACCAAATCTAAGAACATCAATGCCTCAGAGGCCAACTTCAGCTTCTCGAGGCAGACCTGGGGCACCCTCATCTCGTTCATCATCTGTTGAGCCAGCTACGAATGGTCACATAAGAAGACAATCCTGCTCTCCTTCGAGGGGAAGGGCACCTAATGGCACTCTCCAAAGTGGTAGCTCTGTTCCAGCGGTGAGCAGATTACACTCAAAGAGCAGTGACAGAGAAAGCCCCGTCCTCATTGGAAGCAAAATGGTTGACAGAGTAATCAACATGCGGAGGTTGGCACCCCCAAAGCAAGACGACCAAAAGTTTGCCAATGGCAACTCATCTACCAAGTCACCAGATAGCTCAGGCTTTGGAAGAACTCTGTCGAAGAAATCCTTGGACATGGCTTTGAGACACATGGTACATATCACCCTATCATTTTTTCCCTGTTTGGTCAGTGTAATGTCATTCACAATATATGAATGGTTGCCCTTCTCATTTTCTAAGTGTCTTGGTGTGGAGTCAAGGTTAATGTTCTACTATTCACAGATTGGGTGAATTTTGTATGCCCCTTTGAGCAGGATATCAGGCGGAGTATTCCAGGTAACCTGCGCCCATTGATGACCAACATCCCAGCTTCCTCCATGTATAGTGTGAGATCTGGTACCGCAAGAAGCAGCAGGACAGTCAGTGTCACAAACTCCCCGATCGCCACAAGCAGCAATGCCAGTTCTGAACAGAGCATAAATAACAACGCACTTTGCATCAACGGGAGTGAAGTGGGAGATGATGAACTTGGAAGTGAGAGGGGAGGCAGGTCTTCACCCTCTGTTCATCTATGCAGGTAACGAAATGGAACTGACCTCTAGAGAGAACCTCTACTGGTCAGATGTTCTGATGCTAGGTTGATCTTTGCAAGCCAGTGTTAAGAAGCATAAATTATGTTGAGGAGGAAGTGATGTAAGCTGTTTGGAAAAGTAAATGTTGCTTTCCTAATCATGATTCAGAGGCCTCACTGTACGCTGAGCTTGAAATAGATTATGAGTTTCTGCTTGCATTAGTGTCACTTCATGTCTGGCCCTTGTTTTTGGTCTTTTTTTATTGAAAAGATGTGTTCGAGTCTACTGTATGGTGGTGCTCTATTTTGATGTACTGTATGAAACATTCTCAGTTACATGTAATAGGATAGGAGTTTCAGATTCACTTGTATTATCAATTAAAAATGAAAACAACTGTTTGAAAAACATTGATTCTTCCCCTGTGCGTCCACAACCATAAACAAATCATATGTTTTAATCTTAACATGCATAGAAATAAAAAAAATTGTGAGGCTAAGCATTTCGGCATCTGCACAAGCTGAAAGAAACTTGCGATCTTAAACTTCTACAAAATCAACTATTTTATATACATGATTATGTGACTTGTATTGTGGGACTTTCATACATAGCTTGTAAATCTTAATATAGTATGCCTACATTTTAACGTATGGTGTTGGTAGTTGATTGGAATTTTGTACTTCAATTTTACGCGGTCCTTATTTCCACGTATAATCCATCCCATTTTACAAACATGTTTCATTAGATGAATCATTTTATATTTTTAAATGGGCAATTATATTTAACTAGAACATGTACTTTATTATTTATGGATGTAATTATTCATTACATGAAATATACACTTAAATAAAAAAAAATTCAAAGTATGAGGACCGCATGCCGGACTGTACCCAGGGACCACACTGAGGTGGGTTGGAGCAACTGATTGGGTAAACTTGTGTAATGGGATTTCACTGCCACTGCATATTCTGAAATTTATGGACAACTACCATCGCTTCTGAGTTCAGCATGTAGTAATTGGTTCAGTTCAGTCCACATCATACAGTTCAATTGAAATGCGACACTACATCAAGTAAAATTACCAGCATGAAAGCGAAGTGAGAACAGCTATTTAGTTAAAACAGGTTCCTATGCTAAATTAAACAGTTAATCACTAGTTGCATGAATTTCACTGGTTTGTTACAATCAGCTTGGGAAATCAGTTTAGATGCCAGTTTGGCCATGTACTTGACTTTCAAGAAATGAGTCATTACTTAATTGTTACACAGCGGTGCCTGTAAATCAGGCGGACAACAACCTAATTAATCGTCAGTACTGACTAATTGTTTCACATAACTAAAAATCATCTAAAATGTAAATCATGATAGACTTCATATTTCAGTCTATGCATAGTATGATATTAGATCACTTCCACAGAAATATTTCCTTTCTACTCAAAGCGTTACAGTGTCGTCCTCCTGCATGGGAATCTCGCAGTCAAAATGAATGACAAAGAGCCTGGAACCTTTACTGTTCATGAACTTGTCTTTCGCACAAGTCCATAATGAATCGGGTTCACATCCTAGAATACATAGATGAATTATGCTTAAAAAAACCTAGTGAAAAATCAACAACATACCTTAGAAGAGATTGAGAGATATTTTCTGCTTATTTTGTCTCCATTTAGGCAGTTCATAGAATGTTTTCTTGGTCATTCCAAACTTCTCAAGGAATTCTTCTTCACACAGATATGCCTATATATCATTGCAAACAACACAAATTCCGTTAATAAAATGGCCAATGAAGTATAGAAATGTGCAACAACAACCAGTCCCTTTAGTGCATGACTGCTATGGATGACTCCAATTCAAGACAGATTCGATGTGTGTGTAGAGTGAATGAACATCCTATATGGAGTAAATGCACATCTGAATCCATGATGATGAAGGAAATACCTCTCGTTTGGTCACATCTATCCCTGCTGCTGGATTAACTGAATTCACTGTCAAGCGTTCATAAGGAAACACTTTCACGCCTTCACTGAGCTCAATCCCATAATCATAATTAATTGCTCTGATTTTATTGAAGCTGGAGTCCCTCTCCTCCACCTTACGGGATTCTATTGTACTGTCTGCAAAATAAAATTATAGGTAAACAAAGACCCAGTTACCAATAGTATCAAATATATTCATCTACGTTGTACAACAAGACTCCAGAAGTCCTTCAAATATTCATTTCCCAATGTAAGTTTGATATGCAACAAAGCAATTTGACAACAAAATCTCATTTTCCCCATAAAATATAGTTGTGTAAAACAATGTATGACTCTTGGTTAACAATCCAGACCATCATACCACCATAATGTCCTCTAATTAACTCATTCAATATAAATTCATGGGACAAAAATAACTGGAAAGATATTCATGCTTGAATTTCAGACATCAGCTACCTTTGAGTGATTGAACTTGAGGGAACAGAGCTTTGTCACTAGCATGGGCTGGAGATCTTGGAAAGAGCTTCCTGGAACCAGGAGTTGGACTGGACAATTTCTGGCTATTCAGGGCCTCAGAACCAGTTGTCTGGACTTTATATGCTGGAGATCGACTTCTTATTTGCATCCCGTCTGAACCGATAGGCCTTCTGGAATGATCGGGAAGAGTTTCAGAATAATTTCTTCCACCCAACTTTCTTGAAGTCCTTTTAGGTGTCTGTACGCAGTAGTTCCTCAGTCAAGATTCCATGGCATTTCATATACGCTTTAAAGCATAAAAATATTCATTCCCTCTCATAGATGTATATAAGACTGACCAAAAGCACATGAAATACATAATAATGTTGTATTTAGGTATGCATCCACTTTATCACACAACATTTTCTATATAATTGTTATAAAGCTTAGTGCCTTGTGTGCCAGGATATGCAGTATGCTGTTAGGTATGCCCATCTCCTTTTCTAGTGATTAAAAAGGAAATGTGTCCATGTCCAGATAAAATCATATTCAGTGATTGTGGGCATGGTGTTAGACCCACAAGAATCTGCAATGATAGATCATTGTACTACAAGCTGTCTTTCTATTTTGCATTGTTCATGTTAGAGGAGGAAAACAAAGGAATGGAAAAACAACTTACTTCCATATTTGGAGACAGTCCTTTCATGATGGTAAGTTTCCTCTCAAATGAATTGCCATGAACCTACAAGAATGTAAGGTGTAAACACCAAATTACATAATACTAACTCTGGATTAGACATGAAGCAAATTCTTCATATATAGCAAGCCTTTTTTTTAGTTTCATTGAAGCATGCTTATCAAAAAACCAGAGCGGAGTATCAATCATCTACACCAGTAAATTTCAAGATGGTAAAAAGTAATTCTCTTCATATTCTCAATTCCAACATTATCGCCAACACACATCACAGACATAATGTGTGTGTGTGTGGGGGGGGGGGGGGGGGGGGGGGTGGAGGTGTTGAGGAGATCAAAACAAATCCTCCAAACACCCAACTATCCTCTCATTCACCATGTCATTTCATTACAACAGACATCAAACATGACAAATTCTCCATCCTGTGCACATGCACCATGTTTCTTCTGCAAGTTGATTATATGATGAAATCACTGACTAGATTGCAGAAGAACAGCTAACAACACAATGATAATATACTTACATGTTTCTTTGAAAAATCCCAGTTAAAGAAGCGGGTAAAAAAAGGTGGTTCATCTCCTTCCATGACAAAATATATAGCAATCTCCAATGACAAACCTTCAGAAAGAATATCTGCCTCAAGAAATTTCTGTGGATTACAAACAAACAATTATATTCGAAAAATCCATAAGATCAAAGGCATAAGCTGAATAACTGCAAGCAGAGATGCTGATAAGAAATGAAGATGCTCATCTAAACTGGATATATACTTTATAGTAAATAAAAGGAAATGATATTCTCATAGATACTTTACCAATACTTGTGAGCAAGATAATGAAGAGTAAGACAGACATGGTGCCATCATAATAAAAGAAACCATGCTAGTTTACCTTTCCAATTTTGAAGGCCTCTTTAAATGTGATACTGGAATGCTGTCCAACCCAGACATATATCTCATTGTGGCAATCTAGTATTAGTACATCTTCAGTAGTCAAATCATCCTGAGTGAAGTTAAAGATCTCCTTTAACTGAAGTAGAGATAGAGCATGAGTTAATATTTGTTTTTTTTTCTAGTTGCAAAGAAGCTTTTCCCAGAAGTACAAACTAATGAAACTAGAACATTTTAGCCATCTGACTTGGTGCTATCATATATGGGCATAATATAATAAATTCATCCCATTCCATGGTGTTTGGACTACAGTTCTGCATGGAAGTCTTAATTTCAATGCACACTAAATAGCTGGTAAAGGACAAGTATTTTTAGCTACCTTGAAATCACCTGTTGAAGGTACGATTAGATTGAGAGGCAAAAATAACCACAGGCCGGCGTTAAACAAGCTTTGTAAAGCCAGTAAAGGCTGAAACTACTCAAAACCTAGCAAAAATAGCAGTATTTTTAGTGAGGAAAAATCAGTGTCAGAGAGATATACAGCTCACCTGAAGTAAAGGTACATGTAAACAAATTTGGATCATCCACAAATGGTCTTATTTTCTTTTCCTTTGGATACTCTGCCTTTCCCCCTATTTTACTCCAGAAATTCTCAGCTTCACTCCCTTCCCTTATCGATGTAGATTGTTTTGAGGGCTGCAAATGAAATCAAGAACAAACCAGAGTTGAACTGTTGTCTGAATAACATTTCACTGTAGAAAATAATATTAGCAATAAAAGATATCTGCAGAACTTTAAGCTTCACTTTAACACTTCTACATACTGATGCTTTGAATGTGTCAACCACCAATACCACGTAAGAACAGATGCATGTGCTTCAATATTTTAATATCAGTTTTCAACATGTTTGTTCATCTCATGCTCAAATGGAAATTTCAATGCATTGTTCAGTTTTGGGGATTTCCATATCTTGTCTGAAAATGAATATTACAAATAATACAAGTTTTTGAGATATGATTGCATAACTAAATGAATTACAATGCTCTATTTAAGTTATTTATTATCCTTGATGGTTTATTGTGTTAATGACAAACAGTAAGGACTCATTCACCCAATACATGTAACAAATCTTTGAAACCCAGCAGCACGAAATTCATGTTAGCATTTGGCCAGAATCAAAGCATCATTAGAGGACATCATAAATGCATGAAGTATCTAAATCACTAAATGTAGAAAACAGCATACATATATCACATCCAACATCCTATCGAGAATATCATGATCACTTGGTGAAGAAAGATTCCCTGTCCAGCTGAAGATAGAGTCTCCATCTTGCAAGATGTAACAATATGATGAATTGAGTGAACCAGAAACCTGAAAATCAATATTTGATGGAATGAATTTTGATGTCCAAAAATTATACAAATATCACATGAACATCACCACAAATTAAAGTGTCATTAAATATATATTATCTTCCTTTGTTAACTTTTCTTCTTTTGTTGGTGGGTTGTTAACTTTTCTTCTAATCATTAGAAATAAAAATTTATGAAAAGAATACATGAAAGGAAATACTATGATTTTCCTATAATGAGAATCATCTGTCAAACTCTTAGACGTAAGGAAGAGTCCTATAGGCCCATCTAATGCAACATAAGCTGACCTATGCTATACTCAATACCTAATATGGTCTTAATCAAATTTCTTTCTTCAAATTCTCTGAAAAATTGAAACATAGAACAACGTGAAATATTCTCACATTCTACAAAGGCAACATTGCTCATGCAACACAGCAGAAAGAACTGGACTTTATCGTTGATGGCATGGGCATGCATCAATGTTGGAAGCTCTTTAAATTGATGCAGTAAATGTTGAAGGCGTGCATAGAAAAAAAAAATTTTTTTTTTTGGGGGTAACAATACAAAAGGTTCAATCTTGAACTTACTGGATTGACTTGGATGGCCTGCATGTTATCAGAACTTATTCCTTGGACTCGAAAAAGGGTAACCTGATCTTTGCCAAACGTCTTATCGGCAATCCCTTTTTTGGACATAAAACTCCTATATCTTGAACTCATCCCACCCTACATGAAATGACAAAAGACTATCAATGTCTTCTCAGATAAGATCATCTAATTGGCTTGATTCAGTAAAATTGAATTTGAAACAAACAAACACACCTTTAAAACAATCAGTGTCCGGCAGACTGCAAAAAATTGCATTGGCTCTTCACCTTCATATATTTGGGCCTGAACTGGGATAGAAAAATTACCAAGCACGAAAATCAAATTCCTTTTTACCTTTTAGAATTTATGGAAAATGTTTATAAAGTACGATAAACAAAGAAACCAACGTAGCCTAATTGTAATATAATTACAAAGATCATGAGTTTAATGCATTGACATTTGATAAATAGAGATGGAAATGATATATGATATGAACATTAGTGAAAACTGCCTACCAGAACAGGGTTGCCCCGCATTGACTGAGCCAAAGTACTCATGTGGGAAATCGCATCAGTTCTGTCCTCCTGCAAACAAGGAATAATTAACTCACTGGAAAAAAGTAACCAGAAGGGTTTCTTATAACAGGTTGTAGAAATAAAAGAAATTATCCAATGCAGTCACAATAGTAGTTGTCAAAGCAACATAAATAGTGGAATGACTGTTCGACGAGGCAAACATTTACTAAGAATGTCAAGTTTGATTAATAATGATTGCATAAGGGGAATCTTGGTATTTTAATAAATAAAATAAATATTAATGGCTTGTTAATAAACAAAACAGGTCTCAACTTAAGAAAATTGTGAACCGAGCTTTGTTAGCTCATTAAGCACCCCCCCCCCCCCCCATCCTGAAAGGGGATCAGGGGATCAACCGGGGGGGGGGGGACCAATTTATTTTGGAAAAAAAAATTTCAATACATTTCACTCGCAAAGGATCAATATCTGTTTCAAAAATGCTTGGGAGAGTGTTTTAAAAAATTTTGAAAAGTGGGTTTACAGAGTGTATGAGCTGATTTTGTGTTATTTCTCAGATCTTGAGGGTAAACTTGTAGTGGGGTGAGGTGGAGGTAGTTCTGAAATAACTCCCTCAGACCCCTTCTTCCTGCCTTTACTTCTCTGTTTGTTTCTGGACAGCAGATTTCTAATCTGCATGATGTTATGGAGTTTAGCACAAGTTTAATAATAGCTTTGATGGTAAAATCCCATCTTAAAAATTGAAAAAAAACTAAATGTCGCGGTTAAGGATAACCAAATTCAACAAATTTCTTTTATTAGCCAACAACCCTTACATCTGTGCTATTACTGCCTAGCCATGCATAAATGAGATGCTCTTCTTTCTCATCTACAGGATAAATATACTGCAAAATGTAGCAATCCCCAGTGTAAAGTTTAGTTTGTTCTGCAACTGGAATCAGGGAAATATCATGAGATTCTACCCGCCAAACCTGCAAAAATCATCAAAGACAAGGCTATCAAATAATTGAAATTACATATGTAATTTTGAAGTATGAGATTATTCAGATTTAACAATTACTTTCAGATTGCCACTGCAGTCTATGAATATCTGAGAGTCATCATCAGGAATTTCCTTTACATCAAAACCATGTCTCTTAAAAATTGCTGCAAGTGAAAGTTGGAATATGTTGTTAAAGAAAGATGTAACACAAATGGAGCTCAGATTTCATGCTGCAAGATGCAAAACCTGCTACTTTCCCTCGGCCTTCTTCATACAGCTTTGGAACCACATTTTGAGGCCAGTCATCAAAATATGACTTAAACAAAGCAGTTTCAGATCCTTCAGTCAAGAAAGTTATGTGAGTATCCTTTGACCTATCTTGAAAATGCACAAAATCCTGTAAAAATAAGTAGCCCATAAAGAAAAAGCAGCCTCAGATTGAGAATATCAATTCAACCACATGCATCTAGCCATGCACGCATAAATGATGGAACTTAAGCTGTGCATCTAACCATCTATGCAATTGACTAAATCATATGTATTAAAAAACCATATGGGACTGACGAATTGAAAAGAATGTTTGTAGTTAAAAGAGTGTGTGTGAATAAAGTAACCACAACACAACCACATTGCATTTGTAGATTCCTGTGTTGTGATACCAGGCTTTATCTCACGGTAAACAAAAAAAATGTTTAAGAAAATAGATTCAAAAGATAGATTGTAGGTCGAAGATGCACCAATTGGTTTCCTTGTAAAAACCATGTACATTTAAACTTATAACTTGTTACCTCTGTAGCTGAAATAGCTTTCTTCCTTTCAGTAATTGAGGTGTTCCTTCCCATCCAAATGTAGATCTCAGCAGTACAATCTAACATATAGCATTTGTCCATGCTCAACATCCCTTTCTTGAATGAAGAAGTCCCAATAGAACACAATTTCTCTTTATTAATCCTACGAACAAAGCAATGGTAAATCACACATCTTGAAAACTATAATTTATAATCAATTTAAATTATCACAATAAAATCTGAAATATGGCTGTAAATGGTGGTAATATATAATCAGTAGAGCTGTGATTTAAAAAAAAAAAAAGATCACCAAAATAGTTCTGCTGATAGATTATTCATATGCTGTTGGGGATGTGAACAGGGTGAATCACGGGCAATGGGTGCATAGCCACCAAATAAGCTCCAGAACTCGCCAGCATCAGAATCGCCAACAAATTTTCCATCCTCTACACATATAGACCAGTTAGCAGTTGAAACAGATGAGACCTAATAAAAACATTAAATCATTATACCTATAGTTGCCATGTCACACCTCCCGCCATGCTTGCTATCCTTTATATATTGAACCACCTCCAACGCTTTAGCTCTTTCTTGTGTGCTAGAATTACATCCACAGAAGAGAAAGATTTTAGACTCGGTGTCGAGTACAAATACATCATCATGGTTCAAAGATGAACGAGAAAACGGGACCTTCATCACATGAGAATAAAAATATAATTAATCATCAATCCAATGCACATGCAGAGTTATAGGGTAAACAATCACAATGATTATTACTTCTCTGATGCGAATAACATGGTCCCCCTTGCATGCCAGCAAGGAGACTCGATAACTTTTTCTGTTCAAACCTTCCAGTTCTGAAGAGAAAACACCTTCAATGGGTATTACACATGGCCTAAAATATGATAAAAACTTTTCTGTCTCAAAGCCTTGAATTTCTCTGTATTGGACAGTACGGGATCCCAGAGCCCCATCTAGTTCAACTGCTTTGTCCGACGCCAAAGCAGAGTCGACCTGCAGACATAAAGGTGGCATCTTTTATAAAACTAAGGGCAACCCAAAAACCGGGTATCTCAAAAATGAGGGGAAATTTGGATAATAGAACTCAACGTCTTTTGCATCCTTCCCCAACCAATAATGAATATCATGTTGAGCAACTCCACTCTTCAGCAGGACGGTCTGTCTCAGTTACATACATTACGATTGTCAGACTCAAAAGAACAAGCATAACTGAACTGCAAATGCCTAGGCAAAACATGTTGGAATGACTTACGTTCAAGACAATGTATGAACTTCCGGAGAAGAACTTGCCGTGTGCCGACTTTGGGATAGGAACCAAACCAAGATTATCTATGCACCAGACTTCAAGTCCTCTAATCAGCAATAACAACAAGTGTCAAGGAATCATGTGATGACAGAAACGCACGCGCCAAACATTCGATAGATAATCAAAATGAAGTTATAAAACAAACTTTATAGAACACCAAATTCATAAAACATTTTCAAGTCAGCAACCATCAAAGGATACGGTTTTGTCCCGACCCCACGAAAAGCATCGTCCACTCCCTCACCAAATTGAGACATCGTTTACTTGTTCAAGACCTGCAACTATTGTTGTAGCGTATCAGACGGAGCAAGCTTAAAGCACTTCGATCTGAAAGAACTACCTTGTTTGAGGAGAAATCCGAACATTCAGAATCAAATCGAAATCTTCAAAGGGAGTAAACTTCACTCGAGAGGAACCCTAGCAACAGAGAGATCAGCGAAAGAACATCTGCATACAGAGAGCGGGAGAGAGAATTGAAAATGTGAGAAGTCGGAACCGGAGCTGAACAAGCAAAGCAAAGCCTTCGCGTGACTGAAACCCCACCTGCTCTGTCACTGTTGATCTCTGTGTCTCTCTCACTCTCTCTCCCCCCCCCCCCCTTTTATATTATATTAGTATAAATAGATAAAAAAGTTGGCACGTCCTGGCGGGACCCGCAGGACAAAAGCAAACCGGCGATCTAGAATGAAGGAAACCGGCCATCTAGAATGGCCAATGATTGCCCCGTCCAGGTTGTACAATGGGCCGGCACAGAACGGCCCGACCCATCAAATTGACAGGACATACCGTGCCGTGTCGAACCATGATGGAGGTGAAAATCTGGCAATGTCTGTCAGTGGTTCGGGGTCTAAATCCGGATATGATAAATGATAAAATACATAAAATATCTGTTCAGAAGAATCTTGACCCAGTTTAAACCCGATCTAAAGGATCCAACCATCAACGGTTTTGTCAACCCAGACTCAATCCATTGACATGTTTCTTGGCCCTCTTCGAGCCAGTTAAGTTATTGGGCCTAATTTGTGCCAGCTCAAAAAGACAAAAAATATGAAGGATCCAAGATCCAATTTAAACCTGATCCAAAGGATCCAATCATCAAAATGGGTTAGTTTGGGTCCATCCAAATCCAACTTGAAACTGATAGAAGGATTCTATTACACTCTGTGGAGGTGGATTTTCGAGTCCCTTCCTGGGCCGGATCTTCGTTGATCCGGGCTTCTGAGATGGGTCCGGAGAAATGGTTTGAGCCTGAACTCCTTCCTTCGTCGATACTCCTTGCCTTGATCGGAACGGAGTGCTCCTCGTCGTCTCCGACTTCCAAGCACCTGTCACTCACACCAGTGTGGTGCCGGCTAACGCCCCTCCGACGCTCAAGTCAGTGATCCACCTTCTCAAAGGAATTTAGACATTTTTTCTGACTAAAGCGAGAGGGAAGAGTGTATTCCGTACCTGAGGAGGGAGGGGTAACCTCCCTTTTATAGTGGGTCGGGGCGTGCCGATCGGGACCTCGATGAGTGTCCATAGCGTGATATGGTACTTCCTGCTAGGCCTACGGATTTGGGACACGTGGCGTCTAGGGATCATCATTAACCTATAACGGTTTCCCTGACGCATCGTCCTTTTTGTCGTCAGAGAATATTCCCTTCGCTAACTGTCTTGAAGAAGACAAAGGAGGGATCCATATCTGGTTTGTTACTCAACTCGAGCACCGACGTGCCCTGGCCCGAATAGGTCGCTACAACCTTGTCCTTTCGTATGACTTCACCAGATGACTGTGTATCTCTGGTCGGGCGTTGTTGTCGTGGTCACGCCGTGGTCGGGCATACGGTTCGCCGGACCTGACCTACTCTCGTTTGTCCTTATCTTCTGCGTCCGGGTTCACCGGGCCCATAATCTCGTCGGGCGAGGTTACCTCCCTTGGGTATCGCCAGATGGGTCTGACCTCGAGGTCTGGCTAGTGGGCCTGCCTCTCTTTTTGGGCTGGCTTCATGTTAATCGCGAGATGGGCTTTATCCGGGTTATTCCCCACTTTCTGTCTGTTCGGAATTGCCCTCCTACAAATGCCTCCTTCTTTTGGGCTCTCAAGGGCTTTTGTGAGTTCAAAAGAACTAACCTAGGATAGCAGGGCAGCCTTTTCAGCGGAAGTGGAGTACCTCGTAAGTTTCTTCCTGGTTAGTCTGTGTCGTGCCGTACGGCTCTGCCTGCTTCTTCTCTGTGCCACCTGTATCTTGTCCGTACGCTTCCCTCATAAATGTCATTTAAGCGCGCGTTTCCATGCCTTTGCCTTTTGCCGCTTCATTTCCTTTTTTTTTTTTTTTTTGAATCGTCGCGGTGTTTGGGCTACCTCGAACCGGATCCTTAATATATACCCGGACTATTCACACCTCTCCCTCCGCGCGTGTTACTGAATCAAACCTCTCACCGGATCCTCAAACGTTCCTGTGTCCTTTTCTCTCTATTTCTTCTGCTTTAATGGCGCAAGTTTCCGAGGCCGTGACAATCGAAGAATACCGGGATGAGATCCCCCCTCCGCCTGACCCGTCGTCGTTCTGGGTCTACTCCGGCCAAGTAGAGGCCGGGAGGATCCTTTTTCCGCTATCTATGCTGATAGTGGAATTTCTAAGCTTTTATGACCTTCACCCCCTCCAGCTGGTCCCGAGCGCCTTCCACATTTTGGCGGCTGTCTCCGCCCTCAATCGCGCCCTTGGCATCGACCTTGGGCTGAATGAGGTGAGGAGCTTTTACATCCTGAAACCCCTGATGGGTGGTGGCTCCACCTACTACCTCGCTCGGAGGCCGGGTACTGGGACGCTGATTCTGGACGCCCAAGACTTCATCTACGATTGGCGCTCGAAGGTCCTCCGGGTCCGCGGCGCCTGGTTTCCAGTGAACTGCCCCTTCCGCATCCCTACCAGGATGAGAAGCCCATTTCAGGGTTTGCGTGAGTTCCTTCGCCCCAACGTTGGATGCAGTTTGTATTACTATTCTGTCGTATTAGAAAATGTGATCCCTTGCTTATGATTTTCTCGTACTTGTTCCAGGTGCGTCGTTTTTGAATGCGTGCCCCTCTGCAGAGATCCTCCGATCAGAGGATATAGAACGGGCTCTGGCTTTTGAAGGCCGGAGCTGGAGGGTTCTGCTGGGCACGGTTTCTTCGAGTTCCGTCACACTTTCTTCCTCGGCTAACCCGGCGTCCGGTCGTCGTCTTTCATCCACTTTCCCTTCGGGTGGTGCCCCCGGCCCGTCTTCTGGGGGGCGTTGAGACGGTCAAACCACCGGCGCAGGGTTGCAGTTAGGTCAGCCGTGCCTTACAGCCGTCCCATCGATGTCTCCGAGGATGACGAGGTTGCCGAAGAGGTTCCATTCGAAGTTGGCGACTCGCTGTCCCCCGTTCGGTCCTCATTGACCACACCCCAACCGTCCACGTCGGTCTTGCCCCCTGTTCGTGTGGGAGGGATAGAGGAGGAGAGATCGGGCAACGTTCGGTCCTTCACTGTCCCGCCTTCGGAGGCTCATGCTGATAATGTGCCAAAGTCAGCTGGTGAGGATCCTCTCCTGCCTAGACCAGTTTCGCCTCATCCGTCCTCCGGAGTTCCCTCGAATCACTCGGCTCGCGAAGGGGGCCCGCTGTATCTCCGCAGTCATCTCCTACGACCGGGAGGGACCCTCGGGCTTCATTTGCTTCCCCCATATCCCCGTCTCGGGTACCGCAGTATGTGTACTGCGTTAGCCCTTCCCGAGTTGAGGCTATGGGAGGATTTTCCATGCCCCCGGCCCTTCCTCGCAAGGCTAGCCTCGTGGCGTGTGGCCACGTCAGTGCGGTGTGCAGGGAAGTGGAAAAGATGAAGCGGCTAATCGAGGAGGAAGAGAATGAACGCTTCAGGGATTTCTGTGCCGGCTTTAGCACCGGCTTCCTGGCTAGGCAGGATGGAGTGCCCCTTCCTTCAGAGTCCCAACTGAAGGAAATGTACCAGCTCTCCCTCTTCGAGAGGAAGTGTGGTCGTTTTTCGGAGAGGGACCCGGATTCTCCTGTTCGTTCAACTCCTTCCTCGTTCCCTCCAGGGCGTCAGGGGTGAAGTTGGCGCCGAAACCCCCTTTTTCTTTTTTTTAAACATCTTCCCGATGTGTACGCCGGGCATTGTTTCCGGGCTGCGTCCCGAGGTTGACATTTCATCAAAATTTGAACTTATTGATTTGCTTGTGGATGATGAATGACTGCTTTGATTTGCTCTTTTGCTTCTCGTTATTTTCATGCGTATTGACTTCTGCATGTTACTGTTTGAATGCCCGAGCTATTTTAAATGGTTATCCGATGTGACCAGGCATCTTAAAGGTAATCGGGCAATGCTTCTCCCCGTTCTAGGTGATTTTACCCATTTAGCCCCCGCTCTGTCCCTTTCTTTTTCGCACTTCACTAAAATCGTCAGTAGTCTTACTTTAGTGGCCGTCTGATTTGCCAGGTTGGATGAGTGATCCTATTTTAGTGGCCACGTGGGACCTGGGTTAGCGATTGCGCGTATCCTCGAATATCAGAAGTCTGACCACACTTTACACGTGGCCCTTTTTGGGCGGGATATTTAAGGTGTTCGAATCGCCTTCCATGATTAGCGTTTCTTCCCAAGGCCACTCGTCGTGCTCTAGCCAGTTGAAAGGACGCGCCGCCGTTCTGTCGGGTCCCCTATCTTTAAAATGAGGACTTCATTACAGCCTTCGGACGTCTGCTCACTTCAATCGCTCTGTTCAAAGGTACTTCTTCTCTTCTTATTACATTCATTCCTCTCTTTTAAGGATGTCCATCCTAAAGTCATTGGCCGGTCTTAGGGGTATGTTCGACATCCCCGAATCAGTGGGGATGGAATGGTCGCCTTACGATCACTTCCCCATTCCGTTAGACCGCCTAAACCATTCGAGCATGTATGTATACCCCTCTCAGATTGCGAGGGGTGGCTTAACGCTGCCCTTTCCTCCCCTCGTCAGGAGGTTTCTATCGACGTACGAGCTTCACCCTACCCAGTGCAATCCCAACTTCTTCCAAGTCTTGATGTGCTTCGTCGTCATAAATAGGGACTATGACCTAGATTTAGGGATTCCTGAAATCATGCACCTCTACGAGCTTCGGAAGTCCGATAGGGGCTACCATTTTAGGGCTAGGGACTCTAGGTAGAAGCTCGTAGATGAGCTTCCAGATTCTGACAAGGGCTGGGCCGAAAGCAGGCTGATAATCCTGTCCGGAAGCTGGGAATTCGGCGATGCCCCTGAAGATATCTGGAAGGTGCCTCGCTCCATCTTAATAGGCGCAATAGGTCGGGCTGCCATTTTCTTTATTACTTGCTCTCGAATGTCTGATTTTACTTTTACTGATCCTTTTTGCTTGGCTTCCAGCTCCTGGCGCGAACTCCCGTCCTTCCGAGAATTCCGTGAAGTTGGAGCATGTGCGTGCTGCTTTCCGCATAAGCGACCGGGCTTTCTTCAAGCTTTTTGGTTGGGACAATCCGAATCCTGGCAGCACTCGTCGGTTGGGACCGCGCTTGAGAGACGTCTTTGAGGATCCGCCTCGCTCGCCGCCTCAGGTCGTATCCCCGGTTGCGCAAGAGATTCATCCTTCCGCGTCCGAAGGAGACTCCGAAGAAGAGCTGCAGCCGCTTTACAAGCTCGGCTTTGGTGACCCAATGGTGACCGAAGGCTCATCGGCCGGCGCCCGGCATGGCTCTCGCTCACGGAGAAGCCAAAGGGGGAGTCCCAGATCGGGGGAAAAATCTGGCTCTCATTCGGCCGGGAAGTCGGTGGCAATTTTGGAGAAAAAGGGTACCCGCCCCCAGCTCGGGATGTCCTCGACTGACGCCCGTCCTGAGGATAGGTTGGGCTCCAGCGCTTCCGGTTCTCGTCCTGGGGATAAGAAGGACTCCGCTGAAGAGGGAGGTTCTGCGGAGACTGGTGTTGCGAAGGAGGGGAGGTCTGTGACGGTGGACCCTCGTGTTGCCCCTTCCTTCTCAGACAGGTCGGGCATTGACCCTGTAGTAGGGTCGAAAACCCCTTCTAGCGAGGAGAAGTTGGCCCGGCTGGCGGCGCTTCGGGCTGAGGTGGACGCTCAGTCTGGGAGAATCGGCCAGCTCCCTAGCTCCGAAAGGAAGCGACTTCCCTCAGTGTCGCAGGTTCCCGCCGCCCCTTCCAAAAGAAGCAAGGTTGCTATGGTCAGCCCGATTTCTTCGTCTCCGCAACCGAGGTCATCCTCAGCCGGCGTCCTGGCCCATAAAGGGAAGGATGCTGCTTTGGTCGTCCGACCGTCACCCCCGTCGTTTGCCGCCAGGGACCCAGGATCTCGTCCTTCCGTTCCTGCTCCCCGGGCTATGTCTCGGCCCGTTCAGACTACCGATTCTGGTCTGAAGGATCGAGATGTAGCAATCGGCCTTGCCCGTTCAGTTGTACTGGAGAAGGACAAGACCCTGGCCGGTGCCGTCTCTATTCCAGAGATTGGCTCCATTATGCAGAGCTTAGCTTACCAGGTGATATTCATATCTGCGTTTGAGTTTGTGCTTATATCATCAGTATTCATTCTTATCCATCATTCTCTCTGTCGCAGCTTGGCGTTTACGCGGGTGCAGTAGGCCCGTCCTACGAGCAGGTTGTGGCGGACGTTGCCCGGGCTCATCGGGCATGCGAAGAAGAGCGGCTCGCCCGACAAAAGGCTGAAGCCGTCCTGAAAGCTGCGGAGGAGGAACATTCCCGAGCCATCAAGCGACTTAAGAAGGAATGCCTCGAGCTGTCCCTGGCGCTAGACAAAGAACGAGTTGAAAGGGCCCAGGCCGCATCAGAGTTCGAGCGGCACAGGAGAGAAGTCGCGTTGGACTTTGAGATTAACGTCCTTCAGACCGTGAAGGACCGCCTGGATCCGATCGAGGAGAAGTCCAGGGAGGCCGCTTTTGAAGCTTATGATCAGGGGTACCGAAGGGGTTTCCAGGACAGCCGGGAGGGGGCCCCCGCTCCTGGCGCTGATCGAGTCATCCGAACTTCAAGCCCATCCGACCCTGATCCTATGCCCGAGGACGCCAGAGATGCCCCCGCGGGCTCTATCGCACTTCCCGATCGTGACGGGATCCTTGAACAGGTAACCAGTTATCTCAGCTGTGATTTAACCGACATAATAGATGTTGATGATTTTCCATCCCCTGGTTGCCGAGATAACCCGTCTGCACAAAAGCCGTCACCTGCCAGTGTTGTAGGGGTGAGGAGCGAACCTCCTGAGGCTGTTGCCGGACCGGAGAGCTGGCGTTTGGAAAGTGATGCCTTACCGACCCCGGTTTGTATGGAGAAAACCCCGGTGGCATCGGCTCACGGCCTGGAGGATCCTTCGGAGGATTTGGAAGACTGCGCTCCCATGATTCGTTGTACCTCGCCAAGCCGCGCTACCCGGGAAAATTAGTGATGCCTTGACTTGCTGTAGTGCCGCGCTGGACGGCGATAGCTAGTTGTCCTTGATTTTTTTTTTATGTCTCATTGTATCGTGACGGATATTGGACCGCTTTATTATATATTTCTTTTTTTTATGAATTAAACGCTTGTGGTGTGCTACGATGCTTTCGCGTTTCAATCCTGCCTATTATGGCCTAGTCCGAAGTAGTCGATACGTTTAATCGTATAGGGGTTGATATACAGGTTTAGTTCTGCTGTCCCCTCTGTTATACGAATGCTTGGGTTGAACCGAATTTGCACTTAGTCGGGCATGATTCCCTGGTATTATCCGGCTAGACGCGCGGTTATGAGGACCGAACTGAGTCGAATGCTGAAAGCGACATCGATAGAATTGTGCCCGTTGAGCGCGGCTTAGGGTGCCATTCGGCTAGTTGCGCGGCTGCGAGGGCTGAATCGAGTCGAGTGCTAAAAGCGACCCCGATCAGACTCAGCCCGTTGAGCGCGGCTTAGGGTGCCATTCGGCTAGTTGCGCGGCTGCGAGGGCTGAATCGTGTCGAGTGCTAAAAGCGACCCCGATCAGACTCAGCCCGTTGAGCGCGGCTTAGGGTGCCATTCGGCTAGTTGCGCGGCTGCGAGGGCTGAATCGTGTCGAGTGCTAAAAGCGACCCCGATGAGACTCAGCCCGTTGAGCGCGGCTTAGGGTGCCATTCGGCTAGTTGCGCGGCTGCGAGGGCTGAATCGAGTCGAGTGCTAAAAGCGACCCCGATCAGACTCAGCCCGTTGAGCGCGGCTTAGGGTGCCATTCGGCTAGTTGCGCGGCTGCGAGGGCTGAATCGAGTCGAGTGCTAAAAGCGACCCCGATCAGACTCAGCCCGTTGAGCGCGGCTTAGGGTGCCATTCGGCTAGTTGCGCGGCTGCAAGGGCTGAATCGTGTCGAGTGCTAAAAGCGACCCCGATCAGACTCAGCCCGTTGAGCGCGGCTTTCCCGTTGTGTTGGCATGCACTCAAAGGACTCGAAGAAGAAAAGGAGGATTTTGCCTTTGTATTTAATGATAATACTTCTTCAAATGGATTACATTCCAGGGACGAGGAATCTCAAGCCCGTCCATTGTTTCTAGGCGGTAGGCCCCATTCGGTCCGATTCTGATAACTTTAAAAGGGCCTTCCCAATTCGGACTCAGCTTGCCGTGGTTTTTGTTTTTTGTTTCTGGAAAGACTTCTCTGAGGACCAAGTCTCCTATCCTGAAGTTCCTGTTTGACACCCGCCGATTATAATATCTGGATATTTGGTTCTGGTAATCCGCGTTCCTGATAGCTGCGATTTCCCTCCCTTCATCCCGGAGCTCGAGGTCTTGCATCAATTGTTCATCGTTCGTTGCCCGATCGAAATTCTCGGTTCGATGAGTAGGCATCTCAGTTTCAACTGGCAAAACGGCTTCGATCCCGAACGCTAGTGTGAAGGGAGTTTCGCCGGTGGACCTTCTTGAGGTTGTCCGGTAAGCCCATAGGACCGATGGTAGTTCGTCGACCCATTTGCCTTTCGCGCTACCTAGCCTCTTCTTCAGACCGTCCAGGATTGTCCGATTTGTGATCTCTGCTTGCCCGTTGCTCTGGGGATAGCGTGGGGTAGAAAAGTGGTGCTGTATCTTCAATTCTTCACAGAAATTCCTTATCAGTTTGCTGTCGAACTGTTTGCCGTTGTCTGAAATGATGGCTTGCGGAACTCCAAATCGGCATATTATGTCTTTCAGAGGAATGACCTGACCTCGAAGTAATCGGTGGCCACTAGCAGAAAGCGTTTTTGCCGGGGCGCCACGGGCAGGGGTCCAACAATGTCTAGACCCCATTGCGCGAATGGCCATGGGCTTTTAATAGGAACCATATCCGTGGCTGGCTGGTGAATGAGGTTCCCAAACCGCTGGCAGTTTTCGCACTTTCGAACCAATTCTGCCGAGTCTCTCTTCATACTCGGCCAGAAATAACCAATAGACACCGCCCATAGGGCCAGCGAGCGAGAACCGATATGGCCACCGCAAAGACCCGAATGAAGCGTGTTGAGGACCCGTTGTGCCTCTCGGGGTCCAATGCACCTGAGGTAGGGGCCCTGAAAGCTCCTTTTGTAGAGGATCCCCATGGATGACATCCAATATCTGGCCGCCCTTTGCCTAAGTTTCCTTGCTTCGAGCTTATTCTCTGGCAGGGCTCCTTCTGAAAGGTATCTCTTGATGTCGGTCATCCAATTAGGCGAATCATCCACGCAGGCTATCGTCAGAATCTCGCCGACTCGTTCGATGCTGGGGGATTTTAGGTAGTCGATATGGATACTTCTCGCCGGCTTCCCGCTGAGGGACGATGCCAGGGTTGCCAGCGCATCGGCTTGGGTGTTAAGCTCTCTTTCTATCTGATGCACCTTTATAGACTTGAATTGAGAGAGCAGCGACTGCACCTTCTGCTGGTATAACATCATCCTGTCGTCCCTGGTCTCGTATTCGCCCGTGCTTTGGAACACAACCAGCTGTGAATCACTGTAAACATCAATGACTCGTGCCCCCAAGTGAGTTGCGAGTTCCAGTCCTGCCACGAGTGCCTCATACTCTGCTTCATTGTTAGATGCTCTGAAGCCCAGTTTGATAGCGTGTTCGAACAAGAGTCCATCACTGTTCTTTAGAACTAGCCCTGCGCCCGCGCCTCTTCGATTGGAAGCTCCGTCGACATTCAGGGTCCATCTCAGGTCCGGCACCTCCTCTCGGGTTTCCATCACTAAGACTTCTCCTGAGTGCGGGGTTAGATCGGCCAAAATGTCAGCGACGACTTGCCCCTTGATGGCGTTCCTTGGTATATAATGCAGATCAAAAGGGGAGAGTTCTATTGCCCACTTCAACATTCGCCCTGTGATGTTGGCCCTTTTCAAGATGGGTTTCAGAGGGTAGTCGGTCACGACATTGACCGTATGGGCCACGAAGTAATGGCGGAGTTTTCGAGATGAGACAAGCAGGGCGTAGACCACCTTTTCTAGATACAAGTACCTGGATTCCGGCCCACAAAGAGATTTGCTGATGTAATAAACAGGCCTCTGCACCCCTTCATGCTCCTTTATGATGGCGGAACTGACTGCATGAGCAGAGGCTGCCAAGTAAAGGTAGAGGGGCTCATCGGGGTTGGGCTTCATTAGAAGCGGAGGCGATGACAGGTATTGCTTTAATTCTTCAAAAGCTTGTTGGCACTCGGGGGTCCAATTGAATTCCTCGGTCTTTCTTAACAATTTAAAAAAGGGGAGGTTTCTCTCGGTGGCTTTGGAGATGAACCGGTTTAAGGCGGCCAGTCTCCCAGTCAGCTTCTGAACCTCCTTCCGATTCCTCGGTGGATCCATTTCGAGTATAGCTTTGATCTGGTCGGGATTGGCCTCTATGCCCCGATGCGTGGTGAGAAAACCAAGAAATTTCCCTGACTCCACTCCGAAGGAGCATTTTACCGCGTTAAGCTTCATGCGATAACTCCGAAGTACTTCGAATGCCGCCTTCAGGTGCCCGAGGTGATCTTCTCGCTTGCTGCTTCGCACTAGCATATCGTCGATGTAAACTTCCACTGTCCTGCCGATTTGATGTTCGAACATCTTAGTGACCAATCTCTGATAAGTTGCCCCTGCGTTTTTCAGTCCGAAGGGCATCACCTTGTAGCAATAGGTTCCCATCGGAGTGATGAAAGCCGTCTTGTCGACGTCGTGCTCATACATTGGTATCTGGTGATACCCTGAATATGCGTCCATGAAGCTCATCAACTCGTTGCCCGATGAGGCATCAACCAGCTGGTCTATTTTTGGAAGTGGGAAGCTGTCTTTCGGACAGGCGCTGTTCAGGTCCGTGAAGTCGACGCAGACGCGCCACTTCTGGTTCTTTTTCGGTACGACCACTGTGTTGGCTATCCATTCTGGATACCGAATCTCCCGGATAAAACCGGCCGTCAATAACTTTTCCACCTCTTCTTTGATGGCCTCAGCATGGACGGGCGCCACTCGTCGCTGTTTCTGTTTGACCGGGCGAACCATTGGGGAAATGTGCAATCGGTGGGATATCACCTCGGGGCTAATGCCCGGCATCTCCGAAGGCGTCCAAGCAAACACATCTCTATACGCGCGGAGTAACTCGATCATTTCCATCCTCTCAGCCGGTTTCAGCGTGGTTCCGATAAGAAAATACCGTTCCGGATTCTGTGGGTCGATAACTATTTTTTCCAAATCCTCTACGACCCTCTGAGCAGGATCGGGTCGGGCCTCATCGGCTCTTACCCGATCCTTCAGTAATTGCTATCGTTTCGGGTGAATATCGCCTGCCTCCCCGGCCTGCTCCTCGGTATGGGCCTTCCCGGACGTTGCTAAAGCGTAGCATCTTCTCGCAGCAACTTGGTCACCTTGTATCTGCATAATTCCTTGGGCGGAAGGGAAACGCAGTTTTTGATGGTAAGTGGACGGAATGGCCTTCATCGCCCCTAGCCATGTGCGTCCCATAATCGCGTTGTAAGGCGACCGAAGGTCCATGACAATAAACTCTGTCAGGACCGTCTCGTCTCCCGCCCGTACTGGTAAGGTTATTCGCCCAGAAGGGACTGCTTGGCTGCCGTTGAAAGCTATCAACGGCTCCCTCATCGGCTCCAAGCTTGATGATTTCAACCCCATTTTGTGATACGGCTGCATGAATAGGATGTCCGCAGAGCTTCCGGTATCGATGAGTATACGCTTAACATCAAAATTCGCAATCGCAACGTGATGACTAAAGCGTCGCTGTGAGGGATAATTAACCCGGCGAGATCCTCATCGGAAAATGAGATCACCCCTGGATCATCCGCCTTTGCTTTCTTAGGGGCTAGCACCGCCTCCTGGTCGATCTGCAGAATCTCCAGATGCTGAGAACCGCGCTTAGCTGTCCTTGCAAACGACTTGGTGTCCGATAATCGTGGCAGTCCTCCACATATCGTGTCGATCACTCCTGCCGCCTGCGAGGGCCCAACAGCCACCACATGTCTTTCCTGCTTCTTCTCCTCCTTCGGCACAATGAACTCCCGGAGCTTGCCTTTGCGAACCAGGGACTCCAAGAAACCTTTCAGCGTCCGGCAGCCTTCGGTCTGGTGACCGAAGTCCCGGTGGTAGTCACACTTGAGCCCTTTGTCGCGGGCGGCTGGATCGCTCTTCATGGGGGGTGCCCACTGGAAGAATGGAGCGTGTTTGATTTTTTCTAGAATCTGTACGAGAGGTAAGTTGAACTTTGTGTAAGTCTTCTCCCGGACCTCATTGGCTGTCGGGTTATTTCTCTGTTCGGCGCGTGACTTCCGCGCCTTGTCTTCCCTTGGTTCGGGATTCTTTGAAACTGTGGCGACGGCCTGGGTCCGCGAAGTGGTCGCCTCGTCCTCGACCTTGGCGTACTTCTCTGCCCTGCACATGAGCTCGCTAAGGGTCTCCGGAACTTTCTTTACCAGAGAGTTGCGCAAGTCATGCTTCGGCGGCAACCCGTTTCGAAATGCCATTATCGCGGCATTCGAGTCACACCGATCTACCTCAAACATGAGGAGACGGAACCGATCTACAAATCCCCGAATTGATTCCCCGGGTCGCATCTGGATCTTCATTAGGTCTCCCAAATCCTTCTGTTGTTTTCGGCTGCAGATGAAGTGCTCCGCGAATAGAGTCCCAAGTTCTTCAAAGTTGTGGATTGATCCACCGGGGAGCTGGTGGAACCAGCTGAGAGCCGCCCCTTCGAGACTAGAGGGGAACATGCGGCACATGAGCTCATCGTGCTGCTCGTAGAGTGCCATCGCGTGTCGAAAGCCCAACACATGATCAAAGGGGTCGGTCGTTCCGTTATAAAGTCGGAACTTTGGCTGGACGAACCTCCGGGGGGTATGCTGTGTAGGATGTGATGAACGAAGGGTGATTCAAATCCCTTCAGTGCTCTCGAGATAAACTCCCGATCTCGGGTGCTGGTCATTCCACTCCTGTGTGTCTTCTTTGTATGTTCCCGACGCCTTTGTCCGCAGTCGTCATCCGAAGACACCGAATAACGGCTGGGGCTTAAATGACGTCCTTGTCCTCCAGTCCGGTGAGTGTTGGCTCGCTTTCTTCGTTGTTCCCGATGAGGTGAATGGTCTCGTTGCTCATGGGATTCATCCTCGCGTAATTCCCTTCAAGGGGAACGTCAGATAGATCCCGCCTACCCCCCTGGCGGTGTCCTTCGCCCGACGAGTAGATTGATTCATGGCTTCGCGCGTTTGGCCGTCTACTCTGGCGATCGTGGTCTCGCGGCTCCTCGCCAATTCTGACCGAGTTCGGCCGATCCTGTGCTTCTGGCGGGGGCGGCGGTGGTGCCGTGTCTTTACGCTTCAGGATCTGCTCCACCAAGCTTTCCAGATGCTGATGGCGCTGGCTCATCAGTTCGAGCTCCTTTGCAAGGTCCCGCCCAGCTTCTGGGGTCGGGTCTTGTGACGATGATCCGATCGGCGCCTTGCCTTTGGCTGGGGGAGGGTCATCTGGAGTTACGCGTTCCCCTTCCATGTCGCGTTCGAGGATCGTTGAACGAGTCCTAGTTCCCACCATCTTCTCCGGTGAGTTTATCGGGACGGCTTTTCGCTCGATCCCACAGACGGCGCCAAAATGTGGAGGTGGATTTTCGAGTATCCCTTCCTGGGCCGGATCTTCGTTGATCCGGGCTTCTGAGATGGGTCCGGAGAAATGGTTTGAGCCTGAACTCCTTCCTTCGTCGATACTCCTTGCCTTGATTGGAACGGAGTGCTCTTCGTCGTCTCCGACTTCCAAGCACCTGCCACTCACACCAGTGTGGTGCCGGCTAACGCCCCTCCGACGCTCAAGTCAGTGATCCACCTTCTCAAAGGAATTTAGACATTTTTTCTGACTAAAGCGAGAGGGAAGAGTGTATTCCGTACCTGAGGAGGGAGGGGTAACCTCCCTTTTATAGTGGGTCGGGGCGTGCCGATCGGGACCTCGAGGAGTGTCCATAGCGTGATATGGTACTTCCTGCTAGGCCTACGGATTTGGGACACGTGGCGTCTAGGGATCATCATTAACCTATAACGGTTTCCCTGACGCATCATCCTTTTTGTCGTCAGAGAATATTCCCTTTGCTAACTGTCTTGAAGAAGACAAAGGAGAGATCCATATCTGGTTTGTTACTCAACTCGGGCACCGACGTGCCCTGGCCCGAATAGGTCGCTACAACCTTGTCCTTTCGTATGACTTCACCAGATGACTGTGTATCTCTGGTCGGGCGTTGTTGTCGTGGTCACGCCGTGGTCGGGCATACGGTTCGCCCGACCTGACCTACTCTCGTTTGTCCTTATCTTCTGCGTCCGGGTTCGCCGGGCCCATAATCTCGTCGGGCAAGGTTACCTCCCTTGGGTATCGCCAGATGGGTCTGACCTCGAGGTCTGGCTAGTGGGCCTGCCTCTCTTTTTGGGCTGGCTTCATGTTAATCGCGAGATGGGCTTTATTCGGGTTATTCCCCACTTTCTGTCTTGTTCGGAATTGCCCTCCTACACACTCAGTTTTTTTTACAGTCTAAAATACAGTCATATATATCTCTTCAGAAATTCAGTGAATCATATACATCATTAGAAAATGTATATATCTTGTTAAATTTTTTCTTACGTAAACTAAAAAAAACTCAAAATGCAATAGTACACTTTTTATTAAAACATATATACCTTATTAGGGTATTTTTAAATTTTTATTTTTTAGGCTTGTATTTTCTAGAGGTATTTTTTTAATTAGGTGCATAATTTTTGTGTGTGTGTGAAAGCCGAAATGGATATGGGTTAAAAGTGTATTTTTTTTATTAACTTATTTTTTTGATATTTATTCAATTATTAAATTGCAGGATTCTTACATTCAATAAATCAGAAAGTCACACTTGTTGGGGAGAACGATTGGAAGAAAAGAGCGAACTAATATCAATCAGGTTGACATGTTGTATTACTCTTGAACTTTTATTTCAGATTTTAAATTTTTTATTTTTTATTGTTAGATATTTTAGATATATTAATGTCTACTAGAAAATATAGTAGCGGATATAATAAAGAAAAAAGAAAAAAAAAAGATTGATAAATTTATTCAATCTCGAGCAGGAGCTCTTGATAAATTTTTAAATAATAACAATTAAATAGAAAGTTCTATGAATGAAGATAATATGATTGAAAATAATGATGAAGAATGTATAAATGAAGAACATAATAATGTAGAAAAAGTTGAGTGAAGAACATAATAATGAAGAACATAACAATGAAGATCATACGAATTAGGAAAGATATTTATAAATGTTTTCTTATTTAGTTTTTATCAAAATTAAAACTTTTTTTTAAATGTATATGGGGCCCTGTTTTAAAATTTTGCATAGGGCCTCATTAAAAAAAACAATTTTCAGGGCCAGCCCTGGTGAGTTTGGGTTGGGGTTTTAACATTTGAGTTCACCCAAATCCGAATCTAATTTGGATTGGGTTTGGGTTAAGAGTTCGAGTTACCTGAACCAACCCGAATCCAAAGTTTCTATAATTAAATAAAATGTTTATATTTAAATTTATAATTTTATGTAGAATCTTTCACTTCTATAGTTTATATATCTTTATTTTTTAAATAAAAAAAAATATTTCTCATTCTCATCATTTTATTTTTATTATTGCGGAGAATCGACTCTCGCAGAGTTTTAATTGTTCAAAATAATATATTTTTTAAATCAAACACAAATCTAACTCAACTTGAATTAAACCCGAACTTAAACAAAACTAGATGGTTGAGTTCGGGTTGAGCTCCAATGCAACTCAACCCGCCCAAGTTGTACCTCTATCTGTTATTAATTTGTTGATGAACCGGCACAAATCAAGCCCAATGACTTAATAAATTGGCATGGAAAGGCTTAAACTCAGTAATTTTCCGTTAAAACCCAGACCATACATGTTTTATTTTATTTTTTAAAGGGTTTGATTACTACAATAATTCAGTAAATCAATAATAAAATTTTTTGGGGGGGAGTGGGACTGGGAGAGCCGGAGAGATCGAGAGAGGGAGACAGAGAGTCTGTGAGAGTGAGAGATTTCTTTTGAGTGAGAGACAGAGAACACATGTAAATATGTAATAAACAGAGAGATTGAAACTTGAAAGAAATATATATACCAAAAATTGATAACAAAGATCAAATATATAAAGAGAGAACCTTGAATGCTTGATGAAAATCAGTGTGAAAGAGAGAGACGTTGGAGGGATTTTGGGGATGTCAAACGGCACATGAAGAAAACAAAAAGGAGGCATGACTGATTGGTGGGAGGGTTATAGGGTTTTGATGGGGGAGAGTTTTTAGGGATTTGATGGGGAAGAATTTTTAGGGCTTTTAATGGGAATGAAACGTTGGAAAATATTCATAAGGGCGGAGTGTTTTTAGGGATTTGGGAAATGAAATCGTGAGGGGGTAGAGTGGACGGTTGGGTTTTGGGACTTATTTATTTTATTGGGCTGAGGGAGTTTGATATCAAAAACAACTTTTATATGAGCTTATGGGCTTAGAGCATCTCCAATGGATATGTTAACTCATTAGTTAGTGTCAATTTTTAGAAAACATGTAAAAATAGTGCTCCAGTGGAAGTGTTAAGGGCATGTTAAATGTGGGCCCACCTGTCATATGTTAAGGGAAGTGTTAAATTTGGCTAATGTTTTAGCCATCCAAATGTGGGCCCTACCATTTAAAATATTCAAAAAAATATTATTTTATGTGGGTGGAGAGGTTTGAGTGGGTTGAGAGGTGGGCCCACTATTATTTTGACTAGTTATTTAGCTAGTCCATTGGAGTAACAACAACCAACTAAATAAAATGTAGTAAATGAGTGTCTAATTGAGTGATAAAGTGTTGACATGGCACTCTAACATCTTAGTTAACTAACATATCCATTGGAGATGCTTTTATACCTTAGGCTTTGTAGGGCTGGGGCCCTCCGTGGATAGGAGCCCTAGGCAGCTAGCTGCCTTGGTGGCCTCTGTCCAAGGTCGACCCTGAAACTCACCCAATTTTATGTGAGTTGGATTTGGTCTAATTCAATAGTTAATTTTGTTTTTATGGTGATTTTTTTTGTGCCCCCTCAAATTTTTAAATATGTTCCTCTTATTTATAGATCTTATTTAGAAACCCTCATAAAAATGAATGATGGGTATCAAATGTTATTAATGTAGTGGATTCATCAACATTTAGTTTGTTAATTGGACCAATCAACTACCGGTTACCGGTCATAGCGATGATGAATTGATGATCATACTGATAAATAATTTTTTCATAAAACTTTAACTTTTTTATAATATAATATATTTTAAAAATAAATCTAAACTTACCATATTGTTATATATAAGTGCACTAAATTATTTTGCATCTATATGTTGAACTTTTTCATACGCAGTTGTACATGCATAACAACTAGTATTTTAAAAATTTCAGATAGAAAACTATTTTTGTTTGAAATTATATTATAATTTTGTTTTAAATTATATTTTAAAAAATTGAAATTAAGTGTGAAATTTATCCATCCAAATTTAATTATATATATTTATTTGTAAATTTTTTTCTTCAATTATTATGAAATAATGTTATACACAGAGATGTTATTAATATTATAATATCATAATATCTATGTTTGTTCTTTGATGACATCGATTATTGACCGTTCGGTAAAGAACTGATGGATTTGTTATGATTGGAAAAGAATACCAATCAATTCAAACCATTTGATATCACATTTAATTTGATCTAGTCGATTCATTTGACTGTAATCCTAAAATCTAAGTTAATTTATTTGGGTTATTTAATTTTTAAATACCTACAAATCATCATATTTACTAATCAATCCTTCACTTTTTGTATTTGGGTATTAATTAATAGATTTTAAAAATAATTCATTGTTAGTCCCTAATCCTTATCTATATTACTAACAAAAAATGTTTTCAACTTCGTAATACTTTCATTTCCGAATTTACTCTTAAATTTTTTATGATCATTATTTTTTGGATTAAGAATAAGAATGAAAAAAAATGATAATATAAGATTTTAATCAAATCTAATGAGTGGTGATCATACCACATCATCATTTATTATTATTATTATTATTATTTTAGATTTCATTGAGATAACAATAGAATATACATAAATTTTAAATAGCATAACATCATATCCACTAAATCTCATTCAATTATGATATTATAATGGATTATTTTTAAATTGTAACTTACTTATTATCATTTTATAATATATTTTTGGAATATTTTTTTAATGATTTTACATTATATCTTAAAATATATTTTTATTTATAATTAATTATAGGATACTCAAAATATTAAGAATATATGATATATCAATTTTTTTAAGCACACAATGAAAAACAAATATATATGTAATCCTTGATTATAGATCTTCATCTATCTATTTATATTATTAACCAAAAGTGTTTTAAATTGTATAACATAATTTTACATATTTACCTCTAATAAAATTTTTAATTTTTACAGATGATTTATTAACTATTATTAAAAAATTTATTATATCATTTATTATAAATAACATGATATATTATATCATATGTAAATGGATAAAAAAATTGAAGGTGTTGGTTGTGGACATGTTTTTTAAAATATTTTTTTATTTACACGCACAGGGGAAAACTAGTTAAGGACTAAACAAAAAAGCTAAATAATTTATATATAGTTTCCTATAAGAGGTTAGAAAGAACTAAAATATAAATACAAAGAAATGAGAATCGAACACTAAATATTGATAGTTTTATTTTCCTTTTCTTCCTCTCATTCTCGACCTCCGTTGCATACCAGTCGGTCGAATCCTAGAATCGAAGTTAATTTATTTTTCCATTTCTTCCTCTCATTGTCGACCTCCATTGCAGACCAATTGGTCGGACTGAGATCCTTCAGCGGTCGTTGCGTCCCCTTCCTTCCCTTTTAGGGTTTTGTTGTTGTTTTTCATTCGGTCTAGGTAACTAGGTTTCTGAATTCGTCGGCGGCGTCTGCGATGAATCCCCTAACGTTGGTGAAGCGCACGCAAAAGATCAACTTGACAGAGGCGAATTTGGGGATCTCAGATGACGCTTCATGGCATGCCAAGTACAAAGACTCAGCTTATGTGTTCGTCGGGGGCATCCCCTATGACCTCACCGAAGGCGACCTCCTTGCCGTCTTCGCACAGTAAGTACATGTGTTTCTATGTTTCATTGCTTTCTGATTCTGAAAACAATGTCTCCAAGTTTTGTTTTCATGAATGATTCCTTCAAAGTAGGGGTTTGTTATTCATTGGAATTGCGTGAAAATCAGGTATGGTGAGATAGTTGATGTCAATCTTGTACGAGACAAGGGCACTGGGAAATCCAAAGGCTTTGCCTTTCTTGCCTATGAGGATCAGAGGAGCACAACCCTTGTTGTTGGTGAGACTCATTTCCATATCAATTTAATTCTTTTTGTTTATACATGTTATGGGAAGGATATGAAAATGTTTCCACACAGATAATTTGAATGGTGCTAGAGTCGGAGATAGGATTGTGAGGGTCGACCATGTCAGCAATTACAAGAAGAAAGAAGAAGAGGATGAAGAAGAGGAGAGGAAGAAGAGGGAAGCCCGGGGTGTTTGTCGTGCCTTTCAGAAGGGTGAATGCAATCGTGGTGATTCGTGCAGGTTTTCTCATGATGAGCAGGTATGACAGAGAGAAAAAAAAAAAAATTGTGAACCATGTCATGTGTTTTTCTGCTAGTAGGCTGTAGATGAATGGATTATGTTGTGAGGAAGGACCTCTCAAAATGGTCATTATAATGCTTACCATCCTCATTTTACTCATAGTTAGTCTTCTACACTTCATCATTCTCATAAAATGGTAAAAAAAATGCAAATGATATGAGGTGATTGTTTGGAGCAATAGTAACAGGACAAATTCATGGCCACTCCGTGCAAAAAATGTCAAAAAGGTTAGGATTGTTCCAATATGTCCCCTCTCAACTCTGCTATTTGCTGGACTATTCTAGGTGATGGCCTTTTTTATAATTTGCTTAAAAGCACATCGACCGCAGCCCCATCATGCTCAATCATATTTCCTCTGAAAATAGGACCCCATATTATATTACCATCCACCATCTGGAAGTTTGGTTCCATCATCACATATAAAATCATACAGAAAAGGAAACTATTCTGGTCCAGCAAGCAATCAGACGAGAAAGGGGCATTTCTCCCATTTCCCATGATCCACCTGATCTCCTGTTCATTGGGCAAGACATCCGTACTTCTGATTATTAGGTGGTTCAAGAACATTAAATGTGACAGCAGTGTCTGTGGTAAATGTCCATTAAATATATCAAGATAACTATAACATAAGTTGTCGATTTATTTGCTTACCTTCTTGTGCTTATGATCCATCCAAAACTTGGTAGCATCTCATGATTTAACATCCTTTATTTATGCATCAGGACAGGAAGTCAATTCTCTAATATATACAATTATGTTGGAATATTTGCATGTATACAAGCAGATGTTAAGGTGCCATGTGAGGTGTCAAATTCTTTTTATTGTGTTATAAACAGTTTTTGCTTAATCTTCCTTGTTTTGAGATTATGAGAATTGCATGCTGCATCTGGTCAATGTCTCTTCCATGTTCCGTTCTTAGTGTTTGCATAAATGCTGAACCTGAATCTCATGCTTTTATCATGGCTCTCCTAATAATGTGTACATGCATGCATATTCCAATTTGTACTTATTATCTTTTTTTATAAGTCAGGTACATTTGAGCTCTATGGAACCATGTACATCAACTGAATCGAATGTTGACAATTAAATGTGTGGAGGGAAAAATTAGGGGAAATTTACCTCTTCAAAATGCAATTTCAGTTGGTGGCTTTTCTTATGCAGAATAATCCCATGGTGTCTATATTCCTTGGATTAGGAATGGTGAATGCGTATTTGTTTATTTTTTCAGTAACTTGGCATTTGTTGTTAAAGATCCTTGTTTGCTCTGTGTGTTTTGATGTCTATGGAAATGCAAACTCTGATTGGTGGAAGATGTTATCCTTCAATAACTTATTTGTTTTTCCAAAGATGCTTATTTTTTGTGTGTGTTTTGATATCCAGAGAAATGCAAACACCGGTTGGGGTGAGAAGGACGGCAAGGACAGTGGCTCTAGGTGGGATCATGAAAAGTTTGCAGGTCCTATAAGGAGCCAAGGAAAGTCGGGTCAGTCTGCTTCAGATCATAATAACTTGGAGAAAAGGGAATTTGGTGGAAATAACAAACGACTTTCTGCAGTGGATGACAATCAAGTTAGGATAAGCCGTCTAAAATTTAAGGATCCAGGTAGAAGGGATGATGACAGACATGAGGTTGAGAGATCACCGGAACAGAAGGAGAGGAAACCAAAGACACAAGATCAAGAAAGAACAATCAGAGAAGAATATTCAGGAAGGCACAAGACAGAGCGACTTCGTGATGAGGACCGCGCTAGGCAGGAAAGTAAGAAGCGGTCAAGGTATGATGCGGATGCTTCCGGTCATCGTTACAGGGAATCAGATGAAGGCCGCCAGCGGTCAAGGTCTGATAAGGGTACTTCTCATCACCGTTGAAATGAAGATGATGAACGAGAACATGGTAGACGATACTGATAACTCCATTGAGGGGCCCAACAGAACATCCATGTTCAAACTTTTGCACTTTCATTTGATGTGTGCTACTTCCACTGGCGTCCTGTTGTAACCTTTCTTCATTCTTCTTTTCCATTGGAATTTGTGTAAGAATTAAGTATACTTGAAATTTTCGACAGCATTTTTACATGATGGCTACAAGACTCATCTCAGGAGTTAGCTTTCTGTTTATTTTTCTGGTCATTTTAGACTTGCTAATAGAACTTTTTCTTTTTGGAGTAAAATTTAGACATCTCTATTTCAAAAGGTCCAATATCCAACAGGTGATGAGGAGAAATAAAGAATAATCAAGAAAATACAAAAAGAAAAAGAGCACCTGTGCTAAGAGGTCATCGACCCCGGGAGAGGAATCATAGAAAATGTTTCTATCATTCTTTTCCCGCGTTAGACCCTGGCCATCATGTCGTTGAAATGGACGCGAGACAACCCCCAATACACGAACCTTAATCTACGATAAAAGGATGGGTCATGCATTCCACCAAAAACCGTCACATTTCTCGCTTTCCAAATTGTCAAACTTGATCTGAAAATAACCTCCAATTTCATTGACACCTCAAATTCTTGAAGCGGGAGGAGCTATTCCAAAGCCAAAATAAATTTTATTTGCACCGCTTTCAGCCTTTGCTATACCATCATTGCCATGCCACATATCTATGGCAAATCTGGCCTTCTAAATAGATCACACCTTATAACCATAGCCTCAATAATAATAATAATAAATCTATTGAAAATAAATTTCATAAACTGCAATACAATGCAGTAAAAGAAATATAAGTAATCCAAGAAAACAGATTTCTGGATAGTCTTAATAAAAGAACAGCACAAAGGCTAAAATGGCCACCCAAAACTAAGTAAAATTGAGACTATAAACTAAATGAAGATTCAAACTTTGAACCCACGCCTGTTCCTCCTACCCCTGGCTTTCTCAAACTTCCTTCCCTTCGAGCGAACATAGGGCTTGGTATGACTGTGTGGCACACCTGGAGCCTTGCCAAAATGCTTCACTGCTTCCCTCATGTTCTTAGGGCCCCTTAGCAGAACCTGAGCAAAAAACAAATATATGCAATACCTGTGAGAAACTACTGGAAAGTGGAACTGATGCAGAGAAAAGATTAAAAGGAATAAAATAAGACCAATCATGGTACTAGGCTTTATAAGCATGACATTAAGATCATTCATATCATTACCATATTGAATTCCTATTGTTACGTCAGGTAGCAGATATCAAGTCGATCAATCATCTACTTGTATTAAATTTTTCTAACTTGCATAAATCACTACACAGATTTTAGAGCCATCCATATGGATGTTTTAAAAGCAATCTAAGACCACCTCTAATCATATGGTGATCCACATCTATCAAGTGAAATCTGGATGCAGTTCCAAATTTCCAATCTACGTGCGTAAAGGTTCACTTACCGTGTTTTGTCCAAGAGGTGCTCTAAAAGCCAATTGATCAAAAGTCAAGCATTCACCCCCAGCATTTGTGATCCGAGCTCTAGCACCCTTTGTGAACCTAAGTGCAGTTACCTTCAATGTAGGTACTTCGTAAACACGAGTGTCATCAGTAATGCATCCAATAACAACAGCAATCTTGTCTTCCTGAAGAATTGGCAGTAGAAACACAGAAATGAAAACACATGCCACAGAATGGAGCATATTTTAAAAAGTTACAAGTCTTCCGTCCTACCACTATCTCAAAGAAGAATAACCAAGGTTATCCATTTCCAGGTGAGAGACAATATTATACACCAGCGACCAGAACAAAACCTTGATCTGTTTCTACAATAATTGGTTCAGGCATCACGTGATATTTTATTTCTATAAATATAGGTTGTCATTCATTGCATAAAAACAATTCTACTGAAGATGGCCATGCCTACTTCAGCACATCCATAATAAAATAAATCTTTAAACAAAAGAAATCAACAAAATAGCAGAAACTTGTTCAAAAAAAAAAAAAACAGAATTATAATGAAAATGGGCGAAATACAAAAAGCAAAACAGCAGTTCGTGAAGACATAACGATTTATATCACAGCAGGCTAATCTCAATCCACATAGCATGATACATAAGAACAAATTGGGTGGATGCCTGATGATTTCAAAACACTTTTATCCCAGTTATGACATCATGGTCAGAATATTTGGAGTGTATGGGTGGCTACATGTACACACAAATTAGCATTACAAAATCCTTGCATTCTTTCAAAATAAGTTATGTTAGAGAAGTCTTTACCTTCCCTTTGGTGAACTTGATCAACCTAGACAAAGAAAGTGGTGGTTTGTTGGTCTTGCTCATGAACAACCGCTTCAAAATAACCGCATTGAACTTACTACCTGTCCTCCTCACCAAAAATCTATAAAGCTGTATATCCAATTCAAAAGGATTTAAGGAAAAAAAAAAGCACTGGAAGAGAAATTAAATACAATACTTGCTACATAAAAGGTCAAAAAGTGACGAGAAATAGGACCTAACATTCTCTTCCATAGAAGAAATCAACATAGCGCAAGCTCTCCCCCCCTATAGCATGCATGATGGAAACATAGATAATTAACAAAAACTCATGGACATCACAGGTGTTGGGTTTATGTCTTTGCATTCCACCAATGAAGGATTTTTTACTTTGTTATATAAAGGGCATTATGGTAATCTAATCTATACTCTTTTCTAATTAACCGTTTATTGGGAGTCGTAGGGTTTTGTGAGGGAGAGCCCCCATAGAGTCCAAAAAAATAGTGAAATCTCTCTTCCATCTCCATGGATCTAGGCAATCTTTTGTCGAACCACATAAACCTCCTCTCATTTATTTATGCGTTTGTTTTTCCATCTATTCTACATTGATTCATGGCCCCATTTTCAACTAAGGTTCACAAGTAAATTCAAGAGTACAATGGGGAATTGGGGATTGATTTACGACAGAATATTAATTGTAAATCATGGCATTATCAACATAAATGACAACATACTGTATCATCTTTAGGCGAGCCAAGAAAGAGTGACAAACCCTAACAATAACTGTCATGGACATACAAAGAACTGAATTTCAACACAAAAACAGTAACAGATAGACAGAAGCACAAAACAAAAACGAGAGATGCCAAACCCTAACTGATGCACACGATCATGGACCCTTCAATCAATGTTGAGGATTCTGGATGCTTTGTATTTTTAGTATTTTAGTTTTATTTGTTAGGATTTATTTTTATTTTTTTTAGTTATTGTTTGAATTCAAATCATTATTTAGTTTTAGTTTTATTTGTATTTCAAATCATTATTTGAATTCAAATTTAAATTTTAGGTAGGATTAGATAAATATTTATTAGATTTGTTTGTTTACAGATTTAAATAATTAGTTGAGATCCTAGTTTGTTAGGATTCTCTTCTATAAATAAACATGTAAACCAATTGACAATTCAGAGATTATTAATATTTGAAGTTTAGTTATTTTATATCTTGTATATTGTTAGGAGTACTAACAATTGCAAAAGACCTCCCAATTCTCTAGTATTTCATCCTAAATATAGATTATTGAAGCCCAACAGCTGGCATTCTTCTCGAAGAATTAACAATGTCGTTGGAGTCTACCGACTATCGTTCTTTTGAACGGATCCATAGAAGAGTGTGGTTACACGCTGCATCAGTTGGTATCAGAGCCAAGTTGCGACTACCATCGCGAGCCGCCGCTACCGTTGAGCGCCGCTGCTACCAAGAGCCACTGCCTCCGAGCCCCGCCGCCGCCGAACAGTCGTCCTCACTGCTGCTATCCAGCACAACCACCGCTTCTGTCGAGAGTCGCCGTGTGCCGCCGTCATTGTTGTTGCCGAGCCACTACCACTGTTGAACCATATCCATTTTACATCTTATTATCTCATTTATTTCTTACATTCGGATTACACCCCAACCCAGAAAAAAAAAAAAAAAACTTTCATACTCCACTACCCCAACCACCAAACAAAATTCCCAGCCAACCCGTCTCCATTACCTCACCTTTTCATATAAAAAAAATTTCATTTAACCCCTCATACCAAGTTTTCTTTTCAAAACACCCAACCACACATGTATTTAAAATTCCCATGGTCGCCAGAGATTGAAAAAACACAAATGTCGTCAGCTTTGATCGGTTAAGTGTCCTTGAAGTTACACCATCAAAATTCAGTGGATCACGTAATCAATTGTTCGGGCTTCATCACCAAATTGTTCAACTAAACTCGAGGACGAGTTTTTCTAAAAAGGGAGAGAATGATACAGCACGATCATGGACCATTCAATCAATGTTAAGGACTACCATATGGAGGATTCTGAATGCTTTGTATTTTTATTATTTTAGTTTTATTTGTTAGGATTTAGTTTTATTTGTTTTAGTTACTATATTTAGATTGGAATTTCAAATCATTATTTGAATTCAAATTTGAATTTTAGTTAGGATTTGATAAAGATTTATTTGTTAAGATTCTCTTCTATTTAACCAATTGACAATTCAGAGATTATTAATATTTAAAATTTAGTTATTTTATATATTGTATTTTGTTAGGAGTACTAACAATTGCAAAAGACCTCCCATTCTCTGGTATTTCATCCGAAATATAGATTATTGAAGCCCAACCCTTGGCATTCTTCTCAAAGAATCAACAGCGCCGTTGGAGCCTACCGATTATCGTTCTTTTGAACGGATCCGTAGAAGAGCATGATTATACGCTGCATCACTAACCTTCACAAAGAGCTTCAAATACACATTGTCGGATTTGGGGGCTGCTCGCTTCGACTTCTTGCTCTTCCCACCGGCAACCAAATCAATACCCTTCAACAACAAAACAAAACAGAACCGAAAAAAAAAATCAATTTCAAAAGCAGAGAAAATGAAGGTTCGATCGAGATCAGATCAACAATGGAAATGAAAAAAAAATCGAATCGATCGAAGTACCATTTTGTCTTTTTTTAGGGTTTTGGAACACGAGGGAGGAAATTGAATAGGGAACGAGGGCCTTGTTAGAGTTTGAAAGCCTCTCTAGTTAGATCTCAGCCTTACATTGTGCATCCAACAGTCTGAGAGTGATCGTTTAAATGGAAGTTTATAAGTACATTCATCAGACGGTACAGGTTATGCTAGCGTTTTCGGGTTGGGGATCTTAGCCCAATCACACATATGGGCTAGGATCAGAAAAAGTCAAGACTTAATATTTTTACCTTCAAAGTTCAGATTACACGTGTTTTTATTTTCTAAAAAATAATAAATATACAGATATCATTAATAGAGGAAACTCTTCATCGCAAGCTTGGGTAACCTAATTGATTCCAGCAAGATTATAAGCAAATTAGCTAGTCAGAATTGATCTTATATTTAATGACAACCAGTTCTATCTTGAAAACTTATGGGAAGCAGCTTGAGCTATCATCTTGGAGGATGCGCCATTGCTAGGGCGAAGAAGGTGAAGATCCAGGGCGGCAAGATCATGGTTGAGACGTATTATGAGAGTCAGGTGGAGAGATGTGTTAGAAATATTTTAAATATTTTGGTTTTCCTTGTTTTGTTTCCCCCCCAGATTATTTCAAATGTTTTCAAATAAAGAATCAAAGGTTTTAAAATGTCATGGAGGGAAAGTATTTCCCCTATTGGTTTTTGTTGCTTGGGAACATAGTCCCACATTGGTTAAAATGTTTTACCTCAACTTCCTTATAAAGAAGAAAGTTGCTACTTGGGTAGGGTCTTAAGGGGGGCAAGGGCTTGTGGATTGCATTTGCATTTGCATTTGGTTTCTGATCGCTGGTTGCTGGTTTCTAGTCGCTGTTCCTGGTTTCTGGTCTCTGGTTCCTGGTTTCTGGTTTCTGGTCGCTGGTTCCTGGTTTCTGGTCACCTGGTTATGAAGAGATGAAAATCTTCACCAATCTGTAACAGTCGTGGACTGTAACCGCCGTAATTAAGGCGACGCGATCTGTAACCGCTGTAATTAAGGCGACGCGTGATTAGGGGCAGACTTTTGTGAAACGTTCTATCTGTTTTTCTAAACGGCTCTCTTCTTCCATCGCCTATATAAACAGGCTATAGGAGGACTGCAGAAATAGGCGATCAAAAGCAATCAGAAGCAATCTCCACTATCTCTCTTGTTCCATAAAAGTTTTTCTTTTGTTCTTTTTGGCGATTATTCAAGTCTGCGACCGGTTCACATAGTCTTCTTCCTGTTGCAGCAGAGGAGAAGATCAGCGAGGCTGGGTGGTTGTATCTGGGGAGTAGATCATCGAGTAACCCTATGCGATTGAGGGGGCGATTCTGTTCTTAAGACAACGTACAACATGCCTCCATTCAGGCCATCTCTGAAACCCTTTATGTTTTGATCTACTGTTTGATCCACTGTTTATTTGTTTAATCTGATTTCGAAATTATTTTTTCCAACAAGATGGTGGGGTTCGATGGGACGGGGGGACACCCCTCGTGTTGTTACCCGATCCATACCCCAAGTCTTGGACCTCTCTACCTTTTTCTTTCCCCTACCCCCAACTCTATTTTCTTATTCTTTTTCGTTTTGCTGCTCAATGTATTGTGCATGCACTTTTTCTCCATTTTGCTTACAAACTTCATACTGATTGTAACTGTTGTTATTAGGTTATAAAAATTCTACATTTTTTTGAAAATAAAGTAAATGACATCCACAGATATATGCTTTGATAAAAAAAATTGTTCAATTTTGAATTTAATTAATTCATTTTAATAACTGTAAAAAAAATTAATGAGATATTTACATCATTTAATGACTTACGTAATTCATTCGATTTCTAACCAGTTAAATAGAACTGCATTCTAGAGTACAAAAAAAACTGAGTTAAATATATACTTTTCCGTTGTTTAAATCAAGTTAGGTGGAACAATCCTAACAATAAAATAAAATAAAAATGTTGTTGGATGGAAAAAACTTTTAAAAAAAAATCACTATAAGCGTTTTGGTAATAATAAATAAAAACATAAGATTTTAAAATATTTGAAATTAATTTAGACATTAGTTAGAATCTCACTCTCAAATTTTTTTATTAAAAAAAATGTTAACGTTTGTGTTACAGATTCGGTCATTTGTTCACCATATGAGAGAACCTGTGATTCCGATAGAAATTAAAAATGCACAACATACATTTTTTGTTGCTTGGGATATCAAGGGAACCAAAAAAACAGAACACGCGAATGTTCAACAAAAGTGCCTGCATATGTGTATAATATCACTGCATCAGCAATCAAATCACTCATGGCACATTTAATATGCACATTGATTGATCTCCATGATATTTTCAACACTGCTTTTGGCTACTAAAACTGCTTTTGGCTTAATGATTAATGGCGAAAGAGATAAGAATTCTGAATGTAGAAAGAAATAGTAAGTATTGGAGGTCATCATCATACATATATGTGACATCAGCGCGATATATAGTCGAGTGATAACGGTGCGGATTCGACTACGGACCGTCGATCACGGGTCCATCGCATCCGATCGAAGTGAATCGCACCCGACCGTTCGATGCGATGGACCCCGTGATCGACGGCCCGTAATCGAATTAAACCGCACGTAATCACGAGTCATATAGTCGATGATAGGGAGCCGATCACGAGTCATATATGTGACATAGCGCGCATATATATATATATATATTAGGTGCGGTTTACGGTCGGTGCGGTGCGCGATCACGGGCCGTCGATCAGGTCGCATCGGACGATTCACGTCGATGGATGCGATGTCGGACGGCCCACGTCGTAAACCGCACCGACCGCACACCGCACGTAATCGCGACCATATATATATATATATATATACAGGGGCGATTAGGTGCGACGAATGGCAGGTGCAACGGCGACGTGGACCGTTCGATCGCGGGTCCATCACATCCAACGGTCGACGTGAATCGCACCCGACCGTCTGATGCAATGGACCCGTGATCGACGGCCCACGATCGACGTCGCACCTGCCGTTCGCCGCACCTAATCGGCCCCAATACTCTTTATAGCATTAATAAAAAAAAAACACTATTATATATACCCGTATAGCCTTCTAAAAAATTAAAGACCAGAAACAAATTGAACATGGCTTTATTACTGGAAGGTGGAAACACTGATTTTGATAGATGAAAAGATAATTCTTTAAAAAAAAAAAGATATTTATGATCATATGCTTTAATAAAATGATATATAAAAAGTGATAATAAACAAAACTAGCGTTGACATTTTCTAAATAATTACTTTTAACAAAAATGATACAATTTCATTCTATGCATTTAATTATATACTTTAAGTTTTATGTACATTTTATTAGATAAATGTATATATTGCTAAACAATTTGAAACAATCAGATATATTAAGCACTAATTGCAGATTTTTGTTTTTTAAAAAGGAAAAAATCCATATAACCCCCTGCAATCTTGCCTAAATCCATATAACCCCATGCAATGTTCATATATCCATATAACCCCCTGTAATCATACCCAAAATCCATATAACCCCTTCTATCCGTCTTCCATCAGTCGAGTTAACGGCGAAATTGAAAAAAATTCATATGACCCCCTGTAATGTGGCCTAAACCCATATAACCCCTGCAATCTTCATATATCCATATAACCCTTGTAATCTTAGAAAAAATTCATATAACCCCATGTAATATATAAAAAATATTTTTAAAAATTAAAAAATTTAAAAAATTCCTCTTGGCATTTTTGAATTTTTAAAAATATTTTTTTTTTCAAAAAACTATCACATCACACACACACATCTCTCATATTTATTCCCAAACACAAATAATTTATGCAAGAGTATAATTATCATTTAAAAAGTCATAAACTCTTATCCATCTCTTATCTACCATTTATCTTTATTTTATCCAAGGTGAATCAAACAACAAAAATATCAATTTTACGTTTCATAATGAGAATAACAGAAAATATAACAAAATAAATATTTACAATCCATTAGATGTTAATGCATGTAAATGTTAATTTACTCTATTATTAATGAGTCGGGTACTGGTTATGAAATCACATGTCATTTATAATTCAAAAATTAGGAATAAAAAAAATAAATAAATAAAAAAATACTCTATTATTAATTAAAAAAATTAATTTTTTTATTTTTGAATTTTTAGAAAAATATTTTCCAGATTACATGAGGTTATATGGATTTTTTCCAAAATTACAGGGGGTTATATGGATATATGAAGATTGTAGGGGTTATATGGATTTAGATCAAATTACACGGGGTTATATGGATTTTGTGTACGATTATCAGGGTTATATGGATATATGAAAATTGCATGGGGTTTTATGGATTTAGACAAGATTTTAGGGGTTATATGAATTTTTTCCTTTAAAAAATGAAGGCAGTTCGAGGTCCAACTACTGTCCAAGTGTTAAGGCTCTGTTTGGTTGCACAATTGGGTTAGATTCTGCTTTTTGAAAAGCTAAAATCCTAAAATCATGTAGCCAAATTGGTCGGATTCCGGCGAAATTAAAAGCTGGATTCCTTTTAATTTTTTTCTCGAAATCCGTGTTTTTAAAATCTCAAAAACAATGATTTTTTGTCGGAATTAATTTTTAAAATTGAAAATCAACTTTGTTTTACCAAACGTTAAACTCATTCCAAATATTGATTCCTAAATTAAAAAAAAATATTTTAAAAAAGTCAAGGTTTAAAATTATCTTAGAAAATAGTTTTATATCAAAATCTACTTTTTAATCTATGTTTTTACACGGAACCTGAGCAATATTTTTTTGTATTTTTTAGAATTTAAAGAGCAAAATGATTGTCTACTGTTGCGATTGATTTCATCCATTCATTGACTATTTCGTACCAACAGTGACAATTGATGATTGAGCCTTCTCCAACAACCACTCTTATACGACCAGTTCCATCCATCCTTTTTTTTTATTTTTTTTCTCCCCCAACACCCACCGAGAAGTGTCCGAAATAGTCGTGTTCGAAATAGTCGTGTTAGCATCTCTCGTCACAGTGGATCCATTTAGGTGAAAAATGATTCATTAAATAAATACAATTTAAAAAATAGTTTTAAATTTTATATATAATTTTTTAAATGTAATTATAAAAGCTATTTTTTAATTAATCAATTAATTATGTTTGTTATTGATGATAGAAGCTATTTTTGTTCAAACAAACACAAATTTCAACACACATTTTTTTTTATAATTATAAAGATAATTTTTAAATTAAGTAGACTTGTTTAATAATCTGTTTTAAAACTTTTGATTTTTAATAAAAAAAAAATAAATTGTCAAACGAAGTCCAAGACAAAGATAAAAACTCTATCTGAACGCAAACCCAAGTTTCCATTGAAAAAATTAAGGTCTCTTAGGCCGAAACTTTCCACGAGTATCTTGTATTTTTCAATATTGTTTTCTTTTCACTACCTTGGTCTGACTTTCGTGACGCGTGAAGTGAATGTAAACCATGCGACACATTTATACCAGGAATTAATGATTCGTGACGCAAAATTGCAATTATTTTCGTGTTAGATGTGCTGGCCTGTCTGAAAATTGTTTGTCTAATTTTGTTAAAAAGTCATTAATTTATTAGTTTTCATCTAGCACTGCATCTTTATAAGATTTCCACGGATGGATGCAGTGAGTGGCGTTAGTTATGATTTCACTAAACCCAATGACATCAATATTAGTGTCATGTCATTTATTTTATTTATTTATATATTTATTTGCATAAATGATTGTTTTTGTGATTCTTCCATAATTTTACTATAATGAATTGCACACATGTATTTATAAAAAATATAAATTTTTTTTTATCGAATCATATATATTGTTAAGATAAAAATATGCTATGATAATTTTATCTCCATGCATACAATAAAAAGTTGTGTAACAACATTATTTATGATTAAAAATATTAACAACCGAGTTCATGATTCCAAAGTGGCAGGCCATCCAAGACCAATTCAATCGAGACCACAAACATAACTAACTCTCTTTTTAAAAAAAAAATCACAACCAATGAAATGTCCCCTCAATTAATCATCCCTTAATAATATTTTTCATTTAATATAACTTGCAAGTTAAAAAAAAAAAATCCAGTGCACGTGTAACATCTGCTGAAAGGCCCAAGACTTACGGGCGACCATAAAAAAAAAAAGAAAAAGAAAAAGAGGGTGGCCGTCTGAGTGAGGAGGGTTCACGTAGGCATCAATAATGGCTGTACGAGTGTTCACATCGGCATCAATGACTGTGAGTGCGTGTAATAAATGTGAAACCACATCAACCCACAATTAATTTCGGGCTCAACGACATATATATACCCAAGAAAACTCAACGAAATCTATAAAGTGAATAAAAGTCGTTCTGCAGTGGCCACATAAATTAAATGCCTGTGCAGCAATGGAAATCTACATAGAAATTTTAATCAAATTATGACATGACTAGTTCCAGCGTGAAATAAACTGACAACGATGTCACGGAACTCTTCAGATTGAGTCTACACGATAAGTTTGAATTTATTCTAAATTAAATTTTTGTGTTTAATTAGCTTTTATGTTATTCTCATTCAAAAATTAAAAATGATTTTTTGTTTAGATAATTAAATTGTTTTTTTTATTCACTTTTAATAAAATGATGGTAGTGATGGATAAAAGTTTATGGCTCTTTAAATGATAACCATGTTAGAAACAACACTGAAAGTATAGATCATGTTTGCGAAACAGTATATGTATATAAACTAGAAATACAGTATAGAAGGACACAAAGAAGAAGAACAACTGTACTGGATTGACGAATCTGTTCTGAAGAAAGTCGAGGTTAAAGTTGGACTCTATGTCCTTAAGATAATAATTGTCCCACACTAATGCTCACGGATCTGACGACTGTCTCCCAAGATATAACGGCGATCTCTTTATGGTAGCAGCACTTTAAACCACAAGGACAGCGGACCAACTCTGTTACACTCTCTCTCTCTCTGTTTACTGACTATATGAATGCACTGGACTAGAGACTCGAATGTACCCTGAGAATGTCTACTGCAGTGAATGATTGAATGATTTAACAATAATGCAAACTTTAGTGGATTTTATAGAAGAAAAATAAGTTAAAGAGGCTCTTGGAAGAGTCCATTCATCTGTTTAATTTTCACTGAAACAGAGTCCATGGCATCCCTTCTCCTAGCAACGTGCACCTTCAATACGCCCTCGCGCGCGCGCCGTGCGTGGTGGTGTCATGCACCATCCTGCATGGAAATGTCCACCATAAGGTGTCCACCAAAATTAATTCACTAGAGTACAATGAGCTCATCTTATAAATCCTCAATATTTTTTTATTTTTAATCGATATGAGACTATAGCTTTTTCTTCCTCAATCACCAACCACTTTCATCATGTTATTGAGAAAACTTTGAATTTAATTTTCTCATTCATCAAACCTTGGTTTTGAGAATAAATATATTACTACGTTCATCTACTCAACGAGAGGAAATGCAAATCAAAGGATTTCCATTAAAAATAATTAATGGAACCCAAACTCATTTTAACAAAAAAATATGGTAAAAAACCCAAGTTTTTCCAACAAACCATACCCTTGAATAAGTGTGAGAGCTGTGTGACTGATTTGATAGATATGATAGTTTTTGGAATGTGTGTGTGAGAAACTGTTAGATGAGATAAATTTTTAAAATTACATATAAATGTATTTTTATCTTTTAGTATAGATAAACTTTGACAAACAATTTCAGTATTTCCATATAATAGTTATCAGACTTTATTATAGCTTATTCAACATAGCTATCATAGTTTATTCGAGAAAAACAAGTAGCGAATAAGGGCTATTATCCAATATTCACCCCTATTATTTGTTAATTCTCCATCATAAATAAAGGGTAAGATTGTACTATGTCATCAACCTATGGTTCTTATGTTGTTTGTTTCTTTGTTTTTCTTTCATCTTTATTTTCTAATTTTTAACTTTCTACCATGATATTTCTCTTACAATCGATGTAGTACTGTATATAAACAAAAGATCAATTATTGACCATTATGCGATCTATATGACAAATACTTATAATAATTTAAAATCATGATAAATCTATGTTTTTCATTAACCTTCAATCCGGTTAGGATCAATTCTCACTTCCTCCTGAGGCTCTGATACACCCGTGCTGTTTGTGAGAACTTGTTTTTTTCTATCGCGGCATCAGCTCGACCTCAGGGCGATAATGTTTTGTTTTGTTTGCTTTTTATGGGGGTAGTCAATGCAGACTTTGATGGATTTCTGTGGACATTGTTTAAGTGATGGACTTTTGTAGATTTTGCAGACTTTCGTAGACTTTTGCAGACTTTCACATATTGATACTCATGGACTTTCACAGACTTTAACAGACATTGACAGACTTTCACATATTGAATCTCATTGACTTTCACAGACTTTAACAGACATTTGCAGACTTTTACAAATCACTCTTATGGACTTTCATAGACTTTCACAGATTAACTCTTTTCGCATATGGATTTCTATTAATAAACACTTATGGATTTCAAATAAGGATAAAATTGTGTACTCTCTTTAATTTTTTGTGAAACCAAACATCTTGGTTTATACATGAACTCCGGTGCTATTGTATTCACTGTCTTCAAAATTTTATTAAAATTCTTACTAGTAGTCCATTTAGACCGGCCAAAGGTCTTACGAGTTTGACAATATCGAAAACTTTGTTCAACTGTCATTAAAAAAGTAGCAAGCATCTCTTCGACACAAATGAATTTAGTATCTCGTAAAACTGTTATTATAAAATTATAAATTATATCACTTAAAATAAAATAAAAGCAATCAGTATATTTAGTTATATATATACATGTGCCTAAATATATCTTTTTATTTTTATATATGTCTGAACATTATAAAAAAAATATGCATGTATATTGTACAATAATAGAAACATCTTCGAAAAAAATCAAATTAAACATTATACATATAATCAAATATATGATAAATCTATATGTTAGAAAATAATTGTGGATGATCTAGGCATATATTATATAATATATAATAATGAAATGATTGATTGCAACACAAACAAATCTAACATTCTCATATATTCATCAAACATATGAAGTGATAATAATATTTCATACAAATGGACATTCAGAAGAAAAAAAGATGATAAATAAAGAAAAAAACTGTGAATAAAAATATGAAAGGCATGACATAAAAATCATAAAGGTGTTTTGTCAAAAGAAAAAGAAAAAGAAATATTTACAATGCTAGAATAAAAGTCCATGAGAATCCCACTCATTTGGGTGGTATTTTGAAATGCCTTTTTCCTTTGTATTTCTCTCTAAAGTCCACAAAAATCCACAAAAATCCATCACTTATGAAAGTCTTCACAAATCATGTTTAAATTGAATAACACAAGACAAAATGTCTACTATAAGGAGTCTCAATCGAATAACGCTGGACTTTTTATCTACGAAATAATGTCTCAATTGAATAACAGTGGACTTTTTGTCCACGAAATAATGTCTCAATCGAATAATGTTGGACTTTTTGTCTACGAAATAATATCTCAATCGAATAATGTTGGACTTTTTGTCTACGAAATAATATCTCAATCGAATAATGTTGGACTTTTTGTCTACGAAATAATGTCTCAATCGAATAACGCTGGACTTTTTATCCATGAAATAATGTCTCAATTGAATAATACTGAATTTTTTGTCTATGAACCAATATCATAATTGAAAAACACAAGATTTATAAATTCATGGATATAAATAATTTATCCATAAAAATCCTAATTGAGTACCCTGTTAATCTTTTTACCCTTATTTGGATTTGTAATTGCGCGTTGCTCAAAAAAAAAAAAAAAAAAGCATTATTAAAAAATTCATGTCATTTGACCTCATCATCTGATGTCATTTTTTAAAAAGTATCTTTATTTGATCGAAAAATATAGAAAAACAAATAAAAACAAAGGCCGTCTGTTCATTTCTCTTCACTTTCTAGAGGATTGACCATTTATTCAGTCAGTTTCAAATCGAACATAAAATCGATATAATTTTATGTAGGTCTCTCACTTAGTACTGAATTTCGGTCGAAAATCTCCTCCTCCTCCTCTTTCGCCTTTTTTTTTTTGTTGATCTTCGATTCCATCTTCGGCTATAAGGGTTCGCGCCAACTGTGGGGGTTTAATGTAAGTTGGTTCTCAACATATTCAATTTTCATGTACTGATAATTGCAAAGATGAAATCTTTGGGTTTTTTTTTGTTTTGGATTTGATACTCTTGATTGACTGGATGGGAAGCTTAATAAAAGTCCCGTCGCGTGATTGACAATGTCTCTGTGGGTGAATTTTTCTTGTGGCAGGTCAGGTCGAATTGTAGATCGATTTTGAAAGTAAGAGAGCAGAAAGAGTAGCGATGAGGTTTTGTTGTTTCGGTGTGCGAAAATCTAATGAGAAGAACCGTGATCATCCAACACATGAATCAGGTAGGACTCATTCAAATTGGGTTTGTGTTTATGGAGCAATTGAAGCAGTATAGGATGTTCGGTTACATTAAATGTTGAAGTCATGGTTGTGTTTTGATTGATTTTATTGGTGAAAGCATCAGCTATGTCAAATGATCTTGAATGATATAACTGTTTTCTTTACCTCAATTTTGTTTTATAATCAGCCCAAATTAATTGGATTTATGATGTAAAATCTTGTGATCTGTTACAATTTGGTTTTAGATTTTTTTTCTCTACTTATATGCTATGATTCTCTTATTCTTCCTAGCTGGTTTCTGTTGATAATTCCTGTGAAGCATGTCTTCCATCTTTCGAAACTTTATATTGCGATTTGTAAGGGGAATTTATCAGTTCAATTTTCTTCAGGAAGTTTGATTAAATTGAGATGTTAGTAAATGCTGATGTTTATTTTTCCGTCATTTGCAAAGAAAAAATTGGTCCATAGAATATCTCAAATTCTTGAACATTGTTCTTCCCCCAAATCCTTGAACCCAATATTTTTTTTTATAATGCAGGCATTGACTTTCAGCAGACGCCCAAGAATGTGAGGCTATTTTCTTATAATGAGATGAGATCAGCAACGCTGAACTTCAGTCCTATGAACAAAATAGGACGGGGCGGCTTTGGAGTTGTCTATAAAGTGAGATTTCACTCTTTCTGTTTACTTCTTTCCATAATCTATTTTTGTCCATATTTTCTTTGTTAGAGTTCATCCTGGACAACCCACATTGTACACGAAACCAATTTAAAAAATAATTATCCAGATGGCTGGTGCAAAATCTGCATCTCAAATGTTTCCTTCTGTTGCCTTTGCAGGGTGTTTTAAGGGATGGAACCGAAGTGGCCGTAAAGTCACTCTCTACCGAATCAAAACAAGGAACTAACGAGTTCTTGACAGAGATTGACATGGTATCAAATGTTGTACACCCAAACCTCCTTCGACTAATTGGCTGCTGTGTCGAAGGCGCTAATAGAATGCTTGTATATGAATACATGGAGAACAACAGTCTTGCAAGTGCTTTACTTGGTAATACAAAGAGTGATGCTAGAAAAATAATTGAATTTTTTAACATCCGTGAAGTGGTGTGTGGTATTTGAACATGATCTCTCACTCATTTTAGGTACAAAGAGCAAGAGGATTTTTATAGATTGGCCTCTTAGGTCTGCAATTTGCATTGGTACAGCTCAAGGTCTTGCTTTTCTTCACGAGGAAGCTAAACCACATATCGTGCATCGTGACATCAAGGCCAGTAATGTTCTTCTAGATAGAGATCTTGTGCCTAAAATCGGAGATTTTGGGCTGGCAAAACTTTTCCCAGACAGCGTCACACATATTAGCACACGTGTGGCAGGAACCATGTAAATTTTTTTTCTCGTCCCTCACCTTATCCTGATTACATCCAATGTTCCATATGTTGTGTTCTTTAATTATAGTTTGATTTAATTTTTTGTAAGAAGTTACACATTCTTGTGCGAAAAATTGAATCATTTCTTGGGGACATCATTAAGCTGTTTTGAGCTTTAAAAAACATAAAAAAAACCAAATAGTAAATCATTTGAAGAAACCCCGTCTAACCCTTTATTTATGTATTTATGTGCAGGGGTTATTTGGCACCTGAATATGCCTTGTTGGGGCAGTTAACCAAAAAGGCAGACATCTACAGTTTCGGTGTGCTTATACTTGAAATTGTTAGTGGCAGAAGTAGCACAAAGGCAGCATGGGGAAGGGACATGAAAGTTCTTCTAGAATGGGTAATCCATTTAACCTTCTCAGTATTTGAAGACTGCAAATCTAGTTGTAATGTGCCTGATATTCTTGTTGCCCCATGAAGGTTGTGAAGTGATAAAACACTGTGTCTGCTTTATTTGGTCATATCAACATAGATGATTCGTTAAATAAGTTTTAGGCTAGCCATTATGTTTTTGAATTTAGATCTGACTGATTAACTGTTTTTTGCCCTATGTTTATAGACATGGAGTTTAAGGGATGATGACAGACTGTTGGAAATTGTAGATCCAGAGCTGGCCAATTTTCCCGAGGATGAAGTGTTGCGATTTATTAAGGTGGCCCTTTTTTGCACTCAGGCCGCCGCACAACAGAGACCATCCATGATCCAAGTGGTTAAGATGCTGACCAAGGAGACAAGTCTTGATGTGAGCAAGCTCACCGAGCCGGGCATCACTAAAGACTCGAATCGAACATATAATGATACGGGGACCAGTTCACGGATCTCTCAGGTACATGGAGGCAAAAAGTCACCCAATCCTTATTCATTTATTACTTCGACAAGAAACTTTAACAGCAATCCTATTATCACAACTCAGATGGAACCCAGGTGACAGACTTCCAAGTCTGGGATCGGTGCCATTGGTTTTCTTTGATGCCGTAGACGAGTCCAACATTTTGTGTATACAGCAAGCCTTAACTGATCTTTTTTTTTTTCTTCCATCGTGAGGGAAATTGATATACATTATAGTGAGGGGAATTGAACATTCTTTATTCTGTATGTATCACTAGCCCTGTACGCGAGTGAGATGGGTGTTTATGTAAACTATTACATCCAAGGAATTGAAAATTTATGCCTGGGTCCCTGGTAATGATAAAGGTTTTTATGAGTATTCAAAAGCCCATATGATGCAAGATGAAAAACATCATCCAGTACTTCAGATAATGTCAGAAACAGACCCACATGTCACCATCCACATGCTTTAATTTTCTCATGTAATAAAATATGTCCCTTCATTCATTTAACAAAACATATATCTTATTGACAAAATGAAATTAGACTTACAAGAATTGCATGTCACAATGCCCTGTTAAAATATCCAAACAACGCCCGAAAGTACTCTCTCATGTATCATACTGTTAAATCACAATATTGTAAACCCCTAATATAAATAAATTTTGATTACAAGCAAAATTCGACCATAAGATGCTCCGAGTTCCTATGCAGAAATACAATAAAATATAATTAATTACACACACCATTTACGACTTTCATAAAATAAAATCGGTCTAAAAAAAAATATACTCTCAACATACACAAACCCAACCCAATGAGAAACATCATTCAAGCAGCAACCACACCTTCAGCAGCAGCCTTAGGGGGTGCAGCAGCAGGAGAGGATTTTGCATCCTTAGCAGGCGCAGCAGGAGCTGCCGCTGGTGGGGGCGACGGCTTCATGTGAGGTGGCGGAGAATGCTTGAGCTTGACAAGTATCTGACGCATTCTCGAGAGATCGGTTGGCTTGCCTGGCTTTGGCCCTTGGATTACAAGTATGGATGGTTTCTTCTCATCTTTCTTTCCTCTTTTCTTTTCTATGCTTGGCAGCTCGTGTGGGATGAGTTCGGCGATTGCCTTCCAGTAATGCTTGTCAGCGTTGGCATGGAACTTCTCCTGACCAGCCAAAAATAGCTGACGTGCAAGAACGACAAGAAATGGTAAGTCATAGGTAGGTGAGAACATGAATTTCCAAAAATCAGCATGTGAGGTATGTATATGCCAAGCTCAAAGTTTCTTTTGAAATTTTTTACACAGTATAAGGAATTCTTAAATTAAGAAGGGCTTTCTGAAAAGTTTAGATGAAGCTTTCTGAAAAGTTTAGATGAATGGTTAACAACCAGAATACAGGGCTTAAAAACAATTGAATTAAATGATAAAATACATCATCAACCAAAGGCCAAATCACATTCTTTGATATATGCTTTGGTAGACGGAGCATGTAATTTTTTACTTTTCCAATAAGTTCCATACAATTCTTCAGAGGACATATCAGCATGTGCGGTCGAACATGCCATTCTAGAAGCCCACGACATATGATTTGGCATGTGCGGTTTTAGCAGTGACCATTCGAATGGCCCAAATTTCATTGGAACAGAATAATTACTGTTCGAATGTCATTCGAACGATAGTTCAAACATCTAAAAAATGAATACTCTCTAAACAAATACCGTTCGAATGGCATTCGAACGACAATGTAAAAAAATTAATTAATGACCGTTCGAACAGACCCATGAGTCCGTTTGAACGATCAATGTGCGACCGTATATATAACATATGCGGCCACACGTGCAGTTTGGACCCCAACCGCACATGCATATCGCATATTACTTTGAACCATTGTTGGAACATATACTTCATTTTTATGAATGCATGTGTTCTAAAAAGAATCAAAGCTCTATCAAAAGAATCAAAGCTCTATCATTATCCTTTTTTTTGGTAGGCAAATGTTTGTTATTTATTTATTATTATTATTTTATAGTTAAAGCTTATCTTATCATTTACCAAAACAAGCTTATCCTATCAATATGACTAAAACCCATGATCCTCACTCATGAGGGTCCTTTGCCAACCTGTCAAGAGGCGGTTTAGTTAAAGTATTAAAAATAATACAACCATAATGAAATATAGGCAATAATATACACAGGTCTTGCGTAGCAGACAATATATATCAAAGATTCAAAGTGTTTTATGCCCACAGAACTATACCAACCTTATGAAGGTAACATGCTTATGTGAAAATTACGATGAAAAAAGGTGAAAACAACTGAGACAGCAGCTTCAAAATGAAAAGACATGATGAAACCAAAAGGCCTTGATGAAGTTATGATGAATAAAACCTTGTAATAGAATCTCTAATATTTATTAGCTTATGTCTAATGAAAGTCTAACAACAATGCGAACAAAAACAAATTTGGCCACATACCTTTTCTTTCTCTCTATTATTTGTTCTGTTGGTTTCACAGTTGATCATCCTCCTCCGGAAGAAATCGATCTTGTACTCCTCAGCTTCCTCCCTTATCTGCATCACCAGTTCTTTCTCCCTCCTCTCCTTCTCTTCAAGTTGGATTGCATTTTGGCTTTTCATCACAAAAGAACAAAACAGGAAAAAAAACCACACTTCTTCAAACTTTTTCAAGATCATAAGACACCAGCCTTCAATCAGAGATAATAAAAAAACTCAATCTCATGATCATGTAATGCCTCACAGAATCTGATATGATAGAAAAGGAACATCAGGAATTCACGTAGAAACATTGAATCTACCAAGCGATTAGCCTTTTAGGGCCAAGATTTATTCCCACCAAATACTGTATAATTCATTAGACTTCAACACAAAGCTTCTCCAATTCATGCTTTCTGATCGAGTTCAAAATGGGACTAAACATTGGTATCCCCAAAATAAAGCTCGACGAAAACATTACTCTATAAATCCAACAACTCAAAAAAATTAATCACGAGATTTATCATCTGAAGAACAAAGAGATACTGATGAAACTCAAAGCATGGCTCACAAGATCTACATCAGATCTAATTCAATCTATTAAACACCACCATTAAAACTACTATAATCAATCACCAATACAAAACACAAAACCATACATCGTCCAAAACATAATCAGAATTCAAACAGATCAAAATCACCAAAAACAGGATAAGACAAACTCACCGCCTCCACTCCCGAAGCACGAACCCCTCATCAGGTTCCATCTCCGCCGGGGGCGGCAGGATCGGCCCATCGGAGGGGGCCGCAAAGACCCCGTCAAAGTTCTTCCCGTTGGACTCCGGAGAGAACGGCACGTACCCCTGCGGATCGCTGCCATAGATCGGGATCTCCGTCGACGGAGGCGGGAAACTGTCGTCGCCGCCGCCGTTGAGGGCGGGGGTGTAGACAGGGAAGCGACGTCGTCGGCCGAGTCCTTGACGTCGTCGGCGTCACCAGCGAAGCTGGTGAAGGCGTCGAAACGCTGGGAGGGGAGGCGGGGGTCGTACCCTAGGTAGCCGTCGTCATCGAACGGCCTCGTCGCCGGCACCGCCGGCGCCGGCGCCTGATGGTCCTCACCGTCCGATCCGAAGGCGTCAAATCCAGACATCTCTCTCCGAACCGATCTGATCGCCGCCGCTTTTAGCTCCTCTCCGTGCGCTCGAGCGAATCGGTTCACTGTGTCTTCTCAGTGGGTCTTGGCATTTTCAATCACGCGTTCAACACCACCTCCTGTCCGGTCATGGCTGTCCACTGTTCCGCCAGGACTTGTTAAACCTCAATAACATTCTACGTGTCACGCCTTCACGCCTTATCGTCCTGACGGATGCGACGCTCCAGACCCTCATAAGAAGGGTAGTTTCGTCATTAAAGGAGGATTGCCTTTCGTCACACTCTTTTTGGTATCCGGTTAATTGAACGACAGGTGTCGGTTGAAATGGCATTTTCAGCAATTTCTATTATATAAAGGGGCATTCATTCACTCCTGCATTTTCTCTATATAATGAGGGGTATTCCCTCATTTTGAACCGCTTGGAGTTACATTTTTGGCTCGCCCCAGAGAGCGGGAGAGAGAGAGAGAGTCTTTGGTGGGGGTTGTGTTTTTTAGTTTTTTTTCCCTCAGAAACCCTAATTTGGCAAAGAAGAACAGTTTTCGATCGTCAGAGGAGGCCTTGATTTTTCCCCAATTTGAGGTGATGAGTCCAAGGATCAAATCGAAGGTCTTCGATGAGGGTTCGTGCTTGGGTGAGGCCGTGGTGATCCCCACAAAGAGCCAGAGCTTCCAATTCCCCAACAATGAAATCCGGATTACCCGATTGTCACCCCCGAGCGAGCGCTGCCGCCCTCTATCGGTCCTCCTGACAATCTCTCCCCTTTCCGTCTGTTGCAAGATTGAGTCGGGGTTGTCCCAGGATCAGCCCCTGCTGAATAGCCTCCACTTCACTTGTCTTCGGGATCGCAAGGTGCTCTTTTTGAACATATATTGGTTGGGAAATTTGTTGTGTTTTTTAAATGTTTTGAATTTGTTGTATTTTTAATTGTTCTGCACAGACAGCGGTGGTGTCTGCTGGAGAAGAGGACCTGCATTTGGTAGCAATGATGAGCAAAAACGAGAACTACCCTTGCTTCTGGTGCTGCTCTGTGCCTGTGGGGCTTTATGAGCCCTGCCTGGCGATGCTCAACCTGCGGTGCCTTGCCATCGTGTTTGACCTTGATGAGACACTCATTGTGGCCAACACGATGAAGTCATTCGAGGATCGGATTGAGGCGATCACTCGCAGGATTTCTGATGAGGATGATCCAGGCAGGATCTCGGGAATGTCAGCAGAGCTTAAGAGGTATCTGGAGGACAAGGCCCTGCTGAAGCAGTATGCAGAAGGTGATCATGTCTTGGATAATGGGAGGTTGATTAGGGCCCAAAATGAAGAGGTCTTATCAGTCTCTGATGGCCGTGAACTCATTGTCCGGCCTGTTATAAGGTTGCAGGAGAGGAATACTATCTTAACTCGTATTAATCCGGAGGTTTAGTCAAATCCAACTGAGCTTCTCTCATATCTTCATTTCATTTTCTATAAGTTGTAGGCTGTTTTTATTATGTTCTTTGTTGTTTCATTTCACCTTCACTGTTTTAACTGTTAAAATGATGTAATTTGCGGATTGATATATGTGGTCACATATGCATATATAGAAGCACGGGTTTCTTTATTTTCTAGGATTCCATATGTTTATCCAATATTTCAACTAGGATAATCATCTCCAGGAAAAGAAAAAATGGGTGCAGAATTGGTGAAAGACTAAGTTAATTCATATAAAGAATCATGGGTTTCTTATATTGCAAGGATGTTTATAAGTTTGTTCAATGTTTCTAGTTAGGGTAATCATGGTCAGGCTTCTTTTTATTTTTTTGCCCAATTTGTCATTCATGGCAACAAGTATCTTATCTTTGGTACCATTGCTAGCGTCGAACTTTCTTCTATAAAAGGGAATATGCATGACAAATGGTAATTTCACCATAGTTGTTTGGGAGACGCCTAGGCGGCTCATAGGAGGCTTGGGGGTCCATATGAGTCTAGCATCCATCCGCCCACTTAGCCTATTCATTAGGCGGACGCTTGAGCCTGAATGAGTGCCCGGCCCACCTAGGCATAATAAATGGGTTGCACAGACGAGCAATGGACGTAAGTTATTTATTATGAATGGTGGTGGAGACTGAAACAAATGAATATTTGTGATTTAAATAAAACAACAAAAATATAAGTAACTATGTAATTGTTTTGATTAAAAAATTACCTAAATAAAAAAAATTCTAACTTTTTTTTCATGTATCATTTGTTGACTAACGACAAAGAAAGTCAAGATGTACATTTAAAATATGATGATCAAATGGTGTCAATAGTCATGGTTCATGATCAAAAGGGAATTAATTTTCTCTCTGTTTTTTGTGTTCAACAAGCAACAAATAGAGCAACACCATGTAGATTGGCCCTCCCTCCCTAACGCTCTATGTTGTGTTCTAAACTTATGCTTTTCATTCATAAATATAATATTGTCATCTTATATTCACTTGTAAAAAAGCAAAGCATGAATAACAGAGAATTAGCATTATTAATAAAATACACATGTAATTAAGCGCCAGTTAGGCATGCTTAGGCAGCTAGGCGCATGCCTACCGCTTAGGCTCGCCTGGTTGCCTGGATAACTATATTTTAATACTCTGGATTCAGAGGATACTGGTTTAGTAATAAAATACGAGTTCACCAGAATTTAACTGTTGTTGTCAGTATTACAGATCCATGAAATGGGAAAATTACCTTATGGCATATGCACCTGATATCTATGTCAATGTTATAGATAGGCAAAGAAGTCAGATCCTTATGTTATCCTGTCATTTCTAAATTTAATGTAGTTTCTCATGGGTAGTTATGCTTATGCATCTTATAAAGAGTACCTAATTTTTCCACAAGAAGCTCATATGTTAGTGACTTAAAAGACTGATTGATGTGGTAGAAGCAATAATCTTGTTGATGGATATTTCTAAAATAAAAAAATTTTGATATTAAATGACAGATACAAGTTATAAGTCTTTCTGCATAATTTCTGGAATGGAGGATCATATCTGCGGTTGTGCTGCATATATTTTTATAAGCTATTAATTAATGTGCAGGTCCGTGATACTAGTGTGCTTGTGAGGCTACGACCTGCTTGGGAAGATTTGAGGAGTTATTTAACCGCAAAAGGACGTAAACGGTTTGAAGTGTATGTGTGTACCATGGCTGAAAGAGATTATGCTTTGGAGATGTGGAGGCTTCTTGACCCAGAATCCCATTTGATAAGCTCCACACAACTTTTGAATCGTGTGGTATGTGTAAAATCAGGTACGGACCTTTGCACTTATCAAGTGACTATTTACCTGCTAATGTATCATTAGACTTGAGGCACCATTTAAACCGAATATATGAATCTTTATATGACACCTGGTCTTTCTCCATTCCTCTTATTGGGCATAGACCTGCATGTTCCACAAAATACATCCTTGGAGATTCTCTAGTTTGATATGGTAATACCATTTGCTTCATATTTGAAAAGGAGCCTGCACGATGTCAGAAGGGTGCATTCCATTGAATTTCTTCTTCATTTTATCTTTTACATTGATAGGTTTGAGAAAGTCACTGTCAAATGTTTTTCAAGATGGAAATTGCCATCCACAGATGGCAATGGTCATTGATGATCGGCTGAAAGTCTGGGATGATAAAGATCAGCCTCGGGTTCATGTTGTGCCTGCCTTTATGCCTTATTATGCTCCCCAGGCTGAGGTGATCAATCCGAATTATGATAATATTTCTTATTTATTTCTTATTTACTGCCAAAAGGATATATATTTTTTGTTAAACTGATAAATTGCTTGTTGTCTTCCCTATAGACTGCGAATGCTGTTCCTGTCTTGTGTGTTGCAAGAAATGTTGCTTGTAATGTCAGGGGTGGCTTTTTCAGGTTTAGTTTAATTTGATTGATATAATTTTCGTACCTATAATTTTTTTTTTACATACATTTAGCTGTCATTATATCCATATCTGTATTTTTTTTATTGGCAGGGAATTTGATGAAAATTTGTTGCCAAAAATCTATGAACTGTGTTATGAGGATGAGACGCAAAATTTGCCTCAGAGTCCTGATGTGAGCGACTACTTGATAGCTGAGGTAGTCATACATATTCCTATTTATGTGCTGTGGATTTTCCAGTTCTCTTAGTATGCTATTGTTTGGTTGCTGATTGTCTGTCAGGATGCTTTTGCTGTACCAAATGGAAACCCTGTTCCTGAGGGCATGACTGGAGCTGAAGTTGAGAGAAACTTCATAATGCGGTGGGTTTGTACAATTTTACATTTGTTAATCTGTCAACTCCTTATAATTGCTCTGTCAATTCCTTGTGTGTTCTTCTATGGTTTGTGAATTGGGGTAAAAAATATTGGTTTCTCTATGGAGCCTTAACGCCATCTATCATGCTTGAGTATGTTCTACTGATGCATGATATATACGGTCCTAAATCATATGCGTTTTATGACTGTTTTTTAGTGTGCATATAAACTAACCAATTTGCTCGGATTTCGATTTAGTTGGATGAAGTGTTTAGCAACCTATATATGGGGTAATGATGGGTTACAGGTAAAGGGGGTGACTAACCAATTTGATTAGATTTCGATGTAGTTGGATGAAGTGTTTAGCAACCTTTATATGGGCTAATGATGGGTTACAGGTAAAGGGGGTGATGAGAAAAGGGTGGAGGGGTAGTCCATATATGTTAAGAAGGAGAAGAATGCAGAGAATGATGAGGAATGGACATTTGAAAGGTAGATAAGGGACAAAATGTTGAAATAGATGTGGGAGATCAGAAATATAAAGGGAGATCCTTTTCTCCAACATTTAGTCGACTCATCCCGTCATTGCCTGCCTTTCTTCTTAGAAAGGCAGGTAACTATTGATAATTTCATAATTATGTCTAAGACTGCTGCTAACTACCTTAGATTGCCAATTTCTTGCTAAGACCATTGCTTATACCTTTACAACATTAAAATAAATAAACCCACAACATTTGGCCTTCGGGAATCATTTATATATATAAAATATTGATGAATTGACATATAGAACTCAGCAACATTCTGGTTGTGATAACTTTTGTGCTTTGCTGAGGAGGGAACAATAATTATGTGCGCAAATACTTGATGAAAGCCGAAGATCATTAATTTCTGGTGCATATCTTTTCATTTCAGTATTCTTTTTTTCCATATGTATGCATGTTATAACCTTGATGGCATGTCTGAGATTGAGCCAAACAACAATAGGCGCACACATATGTTGGTTCTTTTCTTAAAAGATAATTATGACAAAACACTTTTAACAATCTGATGTTTTTCCTTTTAGGATGAAAAGCGTGGGACAGACTCTGATCCTCCTTTGGGTATGGCTCATTCTGATGTGAATCATGAAGCTTTTCAGCAGCCTGCATCTTCTGATGTTACTGGAGTACCAGTTTGTAGAGAAACAGTCCAGAGTACCATCTTCTCCCTTGAATTGTTGAGTGTAATAGCTTATTAAGACATATTTCTCATTCTTTGACATCGCCTTAGATCTTCGCGTGCCTGGAGCTTCTGCTGGAGGAAAGGTCACCCAGTCTGAAACAGGTCTTGACACACGTCTGCCAAAAATGGAAGATCAAAACTCTCTTCATCTTTCTCAATTGAAAACATCTGCACAGAGATCAGTAATGGTCACACAACCTTGTGGAGGATGGCTTGTTGAGGACATCAATCCAGATCAGTTCACAAATCAAGGTTCAAGAATAAATCAAGAGTTTGAATCATCGGGACCTGAAAAACATCAAGTTCAGAATGGCAAGTCAAAAAATTCAATTGACTCTTCCGGTTTGGTCAGTATATCTCAAGTTGAAGAGGTTTGTACTTCTCTCTATTCTTAGAAGTTAGAACTGCTATTGGAATTAAATTGTTATCTTATTTAATAGTTGCTGATTATGGCCTGACCCTCACTAAAAGTCAAGCTTGTTTAACTTAAACTTACCTTCAGGCACATTGTGGAGATCAGAGACCAGCACTTTTGGCGCAGTCATCTCCTCCTTTCTTAGGTATTATGTTTGAGATATTCTAGGTTTTCTCCTTTTTGTGTACTTTAATCTACATCATTAAGCTTCTCCATATGAAGTTTAAAGCAGACAGAGGATTTGCAAGTGATGGAAAACAATTATCGTGTTAGAACTTATCCGTAGAGGATTTTCTTTTTTGGTTTTAAGATTTTCATTTCAAAAAGGAATTCTGCATATGCAACATTGAAACTAATGAAACTTCACTCTTTTTTTTTTCCATTTCAAAAAGTAAATTGAACAGGACAAGAAAAATAATCTAACCGTAACTTCACTGTTATATCTTAACTACAGTTCCCCTGGGAAACCAAAGGAAGGGACCAGCAGGAATAGGATGTTGGCTTTCTGCCTCATACCCTGTCAACTCTTAGCTAAATTTGGTGATGTAGTTCTTCTGTTCTTAAAAAAAAAATGGTGTACAGAAACTTTCAGCTTTTCCAGTGAGCACTGCTGGACTACCTGAACATGGCTTGTGGTCATGAAGATTGGTTTGAAAAGCTTTCTGTATGCTAGATTTTTTTTGTTATGTCTTTGGAAATGGGGAATATATCAAATGCAAATGTTTGGTAAGTGATTCACTGTGAAGCTGGTTTGATGAATTTTTCAATAAACAGTAAAGTAAACATGGCTGATAATGTACTTCCATTGGGAAATAATTGAAGTATTAATGCATGAATTGATGTTGAATGCTGAATAAAGCTTTAAAAGGAAACTGTTAAAACAGGTTAAACTTGTCCAATGAGTATGATCATCTATGCTAGATAGATAAAGTGCAATGTCAGCCTATCCGACATTGCTTTAGCATATCCATGTTGTTCACCTTGCTTGGATTTTTGCACATACTTGTTTGTTTGAATTTGTTTGCATGCTAATGGAAATTTTCTTTGAAGATGAGGAAGGATCTCAAAATCAATTATATAAAGACAGTAAAGATATTTATGCTGAAGGATCAGTTGTTATCTTTCCATCTCTTGTCTCTATAGGTGTATTGCTTGAAATTGGGAAGAAGTGTGATTATAAGGTACATAAATGTCTTTTGAATGTCAACTGCTGCAGCATTTTTAAGTATCTTGTGTTCATGTAGCTATTATTCTTGTTTTTCTGATTTATGGTACCATTCTTTATTGTGTAGGTTGAGTTCAGGTCTATTGTAAGCACAAGTAAAGATCTGCAATCTGTTGAGGTTGGTAACAGCAGTTTGGGTGTTTATATGATTGATATGCTGATCATTCTATATTTTTTGTTTCTGGTTGAGCAATTGAGAATGGTTTATTTTTATGCTGCTCTAACTTTGCAGGTTGTTTTCTTAATCACAAGTGTTCTTTGTAACTCCAGGGGAAACTATTATCTGATGGAATAGAGTTGCACCCATTGGCTTTTGTCCAACAAAACAAGCTTTATATTTTCTCAAATTACCTCATTTAATTTTAATGGGAAGTGGTTCAGTTTTTCCATAGTGGGACTGGGTGTCTGAGTTAAACTGTGACCTGTGAATCATACTAATCTATAATCTAATGCCACAGAACTTCTTCATTACCACACTATCTTGTTGTCTTGGCTTTTCATAAACGCTGGTTTATAGTGTGCCTTATATTTTTTCAGGACTTCAATGCACAACATTGTAATTTGTATGTTCTGTGCATCAGGTCTTGTTCACGGGTGAGAAGATTGGTATTGGGACCGGTAAAACACTGAAAGAAGCAAATCTACAAGCAGCTGAAAATGCTCTTCACAACTTGGCGAGTAGGACATTCATCCTTTGTTTTATAATTTTTGTTGGTTTTTAGGCACCATAGCAGGTCCCTTGTTCTACTTATCTATATAAATGGAATGGCATATGATTTTAGAAACACAATTTTCATATAAAACGTGGTCTCTCTATATTATGTTTTATGAGTTATCCATTCCATCAAAGTGCATTTTCTCATAGATATCAGCCAGGAGGTAGAGTGATAATTTAGTGCATGACAGTTAAAATTTTCTTCTTTGGCAGTCATTATGTTTAATGCTTGAAATTTGATGCATCGAGTGCCTTGATGTTTTTAGCCTACTTAATATTCGTTTTATGTATTCCTTACTGGATTAATTTTTTTTTAATTAACTAATGTAAGGTTTCGTGGAGGGTGAGTGATTCTCTTTCGTTTATATGTGATACAGTTAAATATGCGGATTTCATTGCGCCAAATGCACAGACAACTGGTGGAGAATCAAGGAAGTTTCCACTCGGAAATGAAAATGGAATTCTTAGTGATACCCCAATAGGGTCAGACAAGTTGTCCAGTAGAGAACCAATGCCTGATGTGAGTAGATCAGGTCTATTGATTTCTCCAGAGGATTCAGAACGATTATCCTTTTTGGTATCTAATATCCGAGAATTGGTAAGGTGCCTTGGGCTGTTTTAACGATATTTCTTGGAAGTATAACTGATACCATAATTCAGAGTACTGACGAGACAACAAATTGTATATTAGTGCATGACAGAGGGCCTACGAGTAGCTTTTCAGGATCAGCCCCCTGCTTCGGTAATTCTCAATAAAGGAGAATTTTACCATCAGGTGTGACTTTAGGAATTATTTTCCTGATCTTAATGTGTTCCACAAAATATTCATGTCGAACTGCATAAAGTATATATGGGTCATTTTATATCTTATTTTAGCCCTCTGATATCATTTTCCTTTTGTCTATATCAAAGGTTGAGATAGATGGACAAATTTTAGGAAAAGGAATCGGTTTAAACAAAGACAAAGCCAAGCTTCAGGTTTGCCTTCCTCTGGCCAGCTCTTCTATTTTCTGTCAGATAGTTAATTATCTAAAGATGTAACCAATTTCTCTGTTGCATGTAGTAATTACAACTGCAGGTAGTTAATATGATAATAATGGGAATATCTTTTATTAAATGATCATTGCATCATGTAGACATGTTTTTGATAACCTAGCAGCATTATAATTCAAATTTACATGTAATGAAGAGTCTTCTGGTTCTCATATAACATATGCAATGCTTTACAGGCTGCTGAGGAGGCATTGCAGAGTTTGAAGTCCACAGTCAATCAGCAAACTGAGAAGCCTCCAAACCCACAAAGGTCATGATGCTCTATGAAACTTTCAGAATTTATTTGGGTTTCACCATTCCCATCAAACCTGGAATTAGGAAAGAATGGTTGATGATTCAGAATATAAAGCGAAAAATACATCCTTCTCATTTACTTGGAAATCTTAAGTAGATGACATCTTGCATTTGTTTCTTCTTGCAGGTCACAAGCATTTCCAAATAAACGTCTCAAGGTGGATAATTCTCGGGGTCTGCATGGAACATCATCCTCGAGGTATCATAAGAACGGTCAGCCAACATCTTAGAAGGTAAAAATGACATAATGGTGATTTTTTTAGGAGTGAGCTAACAACATAAGATATGGGAATTGTAATGTAGCAATGTTCCATCTGAAGGCTATTCGCAAGCCATTTCAGTCTTTCTGATATTGTGGTAATTATACACCCATGTATCATGAGTTTTTTTTTTCTTCCAATCTCACTCAGTCTGATAAGCTTGTGTAGTATACAGTAGATTGTTTTTTTTTTCCCTCTACATATTTAGTGATTTACAATCCTCAGGTTGCATTTGTAAACTCTTTACCCATTTGAAGAGCACAATTTTGTTCATAGTTCTCTTTACATTCTTCTCTGTTTTGTGAAACTCTTCAGGAAGTGTGAATTATGGTTAGACCTACCTGGTTAAAGAGGCAGGGCTATATTATGCATTTCCTCCTGCAATGATCGTCACAGTAGTACAGATAGGTTGAGTGGCATGCATGATAAATGTATTGTCAAAATGATGTACAAAGGTAGAAAAGGAAGAAATACACAGCAGCTGTACTTGGCTGATGCATTCCTGTAGAGTGTGGACTACTGGATTGATACAGCATCGTATACCATGTATGATGTGCAAATTGAGACAAGGTCTATGGAGTGCGAGCCGCATCTCTGATGACCAAATTTTTTTGGTTGGGATCCGTGGATGTCACTCTGCCCAAGCCAATGAACAGTCATGTAACTTTGCCCGTGCCAGAAGACGAACGCAGCCCCGGCAGAATGGGTGGATGTAACAATGTACATTCGATTAGGAAGCAGTCACAGGTGGAGATGGGTGAAATGAGACAGGAGCATACTCTTGATTTTTTTTAACATGTAATGCTTCTTTATGTAAAGATATCAAAATTAAAAAAAAATCACATGATTCATAAAGTGAAACAAATATTTTGTTAGACAAAATAAAATAGCATTGAGTTAACAGAGTTGTATATAAGAATGGGACTTGTATATAAGATTGCGTCACATTTGAAAATCAAACCATGACTTCTGACATGGACTGCTCCGACCCATTATGCTCTGATACGAATGGAGACCCAATGAGCGACCAGGTAGAACTCCCGACTTAAAGAGAAAGGACTCCAGTATGACCCGATCAAAAGTAATCACATCATGGAGTCAATCTAATATGAGGATTGTACTCATGCGGGATATAAACATTAAGAATATCACGGGAGAGTCCAAGGAATATTCCCTCACATTAAAACAATAAGAGAATGGTTATGATGAGCTGATCCCGAGGTTACATGTGTTGGCTGATCTCACAGTCATGTGAAAAATTTCAACCCACAATATGCTCACCCCGCCCCAATGCAAAATTGACATGCCACTTCCGCCCATAAATAGGAGGGTATTTCCTTCATCACAAGGGTAACCTTTTTTTCTCCATAAATCCTAGACTCAAAGCTTAATTCCTCTTTTTAATAGAGAATGACTTGAACATCGGAGAAGCGTTAGCTGACACTACATTGGTGTGAGTTGCAGATGATAGGAGCGGAAGATCAAAAAGGGTGGTCCGCCGAAGGAAGATCACGATCGTAGCAGAATTCTCTTGGTACTTCTTATCGGATCTATATCTAAAGCTCGGATTGCTCTTGTATTCAGCCCAGAGTATGAAAATCTGATTCCACCTCCCATAATCACAATGGGTACAAGATAACTAAATTTGACAAACTGAGAATATAGAGGGAAAGTTGAACACAATAATTGACTTCCTGGTATTCTCTTGTCACTGATAATATGGCATTGTTGTACTGAGAAAGGCAATGACAAACAACGGCTCTATAAAGGACCAGAAATAATTGAGTTGCACCCACCACACTCCATTATCAATTACAGAAACTCTTCTACTCCTCAATTGTCCCCTCTGAAGCAAGAGGATGGGAAATTTACATATAATTTTAGGTTTCCTAATAAGATAAAATACAATGCATTGAAACATACCCAAGATCTGCTATACACATTATCATTATCATTCAATTAGATGTCACACTGGTTATTTTAGAATCTCGCATTACAAAACGTGGGATCTCCCGATTAAAATCAGAATACAACAAAAACACGGTCGAGGATTGAGGATGCACTCACTCATAGTGAACCACAAATTAACGGTAGTGCGTATAACAAGTCACTTACAGACATGTAGATATGCAATGAAGAGTTTCATTCACCACGCATTTCAACTGTAATTTCTACTACTGGAACCCCAAGTTCATGAACAACTTTTGCAGCATATGATGACCCGATCGCATGTCATTCCTTGCAACATCAACGGTTGATTCTGTATCTGTTTCTCTTGACATATGGAGAATTTCTGCTTCAGGTTCATCATCATCACACAAGGTTTCTGCTTCAATCTTGCCTTTACAAAAATCTGTATGTGGTGTGGAGAATTTTACAGCATTCAGGTCACCATTAATGGTCTTGCATGCTTCTTCTCCCAGTAACTGATTCTATAGTTGCATTGAATGATACATAAAACAAAAGCAAGGAAACGAAGTGTTATGCCATGGTTGTGCTCGTAGAATATGGAATAAATGTATAATGGGTTGGATTCATATAGATCACTCTATATCATACCGAATCCAAAACTGCATTCAAAAGAATGTTCGGTTACTCCTGCTTCTGTCGTTTATGTAATATGCCAATGCCCAAATACAAATTAGGAAGGGAAACAATGTTCTTATTGTTTGTGCTGTATTGCATATCATTGCTGTAGTAAGCGCCATGCTCATTGTATTAGACTCTTTCAAGACAATAGCTCCACACAAGTACACAAGCAGAAAAAACACAGTATTTATTAAACTAGCAAAGACATTACTAAGCCCTGCATTCCTATATTAAGCAGTTGGTTTAGGCAAAAGGAAGCTTCTGCTGTAGGCAAATGAGGGGATATCTGGATGCATAGTTGCTCATAAAGAAAATACGAAATTAGAGTGGCAGAAACCTGCATCTTATCAACCAAACATTACCTCTCCCACATTGTCTTCAACTCCATCGGAAGCAGCAGTGGTGGTGGCAATCGTACCATGCACAGTTTCTTTGGAGAAATCATCTTCGATGGGAGCTGAAGTGGGAAGTGTGGTTAAACCTGGGACCAAAACAGGGAGACCTCCCTCATTGTGCATCACTGCCTTGCCCTCGCCTTCCACACTTTCTATCTGGTTCTCCTTCACTGCAGTCAAGGAGTCAACATCTTTTATGCTTGTTGAAGCATCCTCTGCTGGGCCTTTATTTCCCAAATTTCCCTCTAGAACAACTGATTCTTCCACCATAGCAACCAAAGTCCCTTTCTCAGCTATCCTCTGCAGTCCTGAATCATCCCAATCTTCTGACACAACAATTGTGTTTTCGGTTTCCCAAGTTTGCAACACACGGTCTGGTCCAGGCTGCCAAAGAAGCTCTCCAGTAAGTCCTCTCAGAATGAACTTGAAATGGATCTCTTTTCCGACTGGTATGTCCTGTTTATCAATAAAAAAATATATATTATGATAATAGCTCTCAATCCTTGACAACAAATTCCGATGTTAGTAAAGTATCCCAAGGAACTACTACACACCAGGTCAGCAACCCATATATGATCATCAGACCATTCCAGTGGGATAGCACTCACTGGGTCCCAATGGCCAAAGATGGGGTCATCACCGGTGATGAGGAACCGCTGGCCAAACTTGCAGACCTTCTGCAATTCGAATCTTACATGGACAGTCTTGGTATGACCTGATAAGATGGAAAAAGAAAAACTTTTAATATACTTCTTTCAACAAATCATGGATGCAAAGATGGGAATGAAAGACTCACTTTCCACTGCAATCTGAGAGTCGACAGTCTCTTCCACTGCAATCTGAGAGTCAACAGTCTCTTCCACTGCAATCTGAGAGTCAACAGTCTCTGCATCTGCCTGCAAATGTAATTATTTTTTATTATAAAATTTTAATTTTAAAATGTCCACCAAATATTATTAATGATGTCTAACCATCCACAGGGACAAGGAGATAAAAACAAGCAGAAATCACCCACAAATCGATCCATTTTACTGACTGGAAAAATATACAAAATTCTCATCCCTCTTAAGAGTAACCATGGAGACCCCAACCTTGTGCTTCCCCAACGTCCCATTGCAACCAAATACCTCATCCCCAATGTTAATAATAAAAATTTGTTGGCATGGAAAAGCATTTGTTATTAGCCAACCATAAGTTCGGGAAATGGCATGGGCCAACTTTCCCTTCACTATCTTGTTCAACTTCTTGTTAAACGTAAGGAAAAACTTCCACACCTCCCTAACCTAGTGTACTCTTTTCCCGTAAAATAGGTTCAGTTTTCTCCACCTCCCCTTATTAGGTGGTCAGGGTCACCTTCATTCATTACACAACACTTAAGACTACCATCTTTAGCCCATATTTTTTTTACTACTCCAAAACATACCAACCACATATATGTTTGATTCTCTAGGGGAGACTTGACCCACCAAATATCTTCATATTCATTCACTGGTCCCATTTTCGTCACAACATCATTCCCAAATTAGTGTATGATTGTATTAATATATTTTCAGGACAATATTTCAATTTTTGTGATTATATATGCCAATATGCATCTCTAACCTATTAGTACCGTTAGATCAAATCTCTCTCTCACCAATAAAAGCAAAATCTGACACCGAAAATCCATAAAAACGTCAGAACAATCAGGGCTCCAAGAACCACCAAAGTCAAAGGAAGAAACACCTTTTCGGCAGAGACAGCAGTGAACGAGTTCGACACGATCGACCCCCTCCGCCGCTGCTTCATCCGTCCCCACAGTGAAACGGGAGTTCCGGCAAGAGAGAAGCACGAAGCGAACGGCTTGGCCGATTTCGAAGGCCGGACCACCACCGCCACTGCCGCAGCCGCCGGCGTCAACGGAGCTCTCGGACCTAGGCCGAAGCCCCTCTCGAAGAACGCATTCGAACAGGGTCTCACTAGGGTTTCCATCTTCTTCTCCAAAACCCTCTCTGTTTGTTTCGGACAAACACAGTATCTCTCACTCACTCTAAAATGTTCTGTCGGTTCACGTGGAGTTAAATAAAGGCGCGGGACCGGGGCCTAAATGCGTCTGATTTATGACACGTGGCGGGTTGATGGACGGTCTGGAATGGCTATTGAGCATTTCAGGTGTCTTGGTGGGGATCGGGGAACACGTGTACGTTCCATTTCGGGCGGACATGACCGGGTGTTTCTTTCCCCTGATTTTGATGTCTTTTTTTATTTTCATTAAAATACATTTACATTTATATACAATAAAAATAATTTTTTTTTTCAGACCCATTCTAATAGCACGTGAGTAGATAGAAAATCTGAAATATGTACTTTGAAAAAAAATTATATTTTTTATAAATACATCAACATAATTTATTAAAATATTTTTTTTTATAAAATTATGTAGATAAAATATGCTATTTTAAAAAAAAATTAAAACGTGTGTAGACTAAAATTGAGGTTAAGATCCCGTTTGATATCGTTTAATCAAAGTGATTTCGTTTTTAATTAAGTAAAAAATTACAAAATATTGTCAAAACACATTTTAAAAAGCTGACTTAATTAAAAAATTACTTACATTTTTTAATGCAAAAAAATTGATTTAAAAAAAATAAAAAAAAATCTATTTTTTTATGAATTAAATCTATTTAAATCACTTTATTCAAAATTTTATTTTTCACACATGTTTTCAAATGAACTCTAAATAAATGTTACAAATAACATTATTTAATTTTATTTTTGTCACGTGATAATCCTCATAATAACTCTAGGATATTATTAAAACATAAAAAGGAACAGCAATCAAAATGTTTGTTGAAAAATATTGAAGTAATTAATTAATTTTTTATTGAGGACACCACGTGAATTGATGAGATTGATTGCTTTCTAAGTTTTTGATACCCCTTGTTAAAATTAAATTGCACTGGCACAATTTCCTAAGAATATTTTGCATATTATAAACAGACTTCCTTAACCGTTGGTGCATACACAATGATACAAATTAATTAATTAATTAAAGAAGCTTGATAGCGCTCATATGCTACGCAAAGTACCTCAGCAAAAAAGCATATGCCCCATCGTACTCTGAAGTGAAACTCTGATAAAGACTCTTGTCGGTAGTTTCAAATTTCGATTTAGAACTCTCCAGAGTTTAGTTTGTTCGAGGGGTTCTTTGAAAACACGTTTAAAAAATATGATATACTGTAAAAATAATTTAATAACACTCATTTTTAAAAAAACTCATTTAATTGTTTTTCAAGAAAAACGTATTTTTTATATTAAAAATTAAGAATATTTTTAATTAAACATCTTTTTAAAGCCATTATAAACATGATTTAATTTTTGCAACTCAAATGTGTTTTCAAATAAACTATATCTATATGCAGGTTTATTGCAATTTATTCTGACAGCCTTTATACTAGGTTATTTATAGCATCCAAACAACCAAAATCAATTATTCTAACATATTCCAATTCATTCGGGGTGCTATACAAGTATACATTATCCAAACGGGGCTAAAGTTAAATAATTATGCTTTAATAATATGTTGGAGTTTTTGTATAAAAAAAAACCTTGTTCCAAAATAAAATTGTTTCTTTTTCAACTTAAAAAAAAATGAAAATGATGACTTCTATGTTTGGGTTCAAAACCAATCTCCCCATGGTCAGATTAAGTATTCGATAATTCTAGGCTAATAATTGACCTATAATGGTTGTTATTGGGCTTTATGTGCAGTCATAAACATGTTCCATATTACTCCTTTAGTATGCATGAAAGTGCTCTTGCTTTGGATATATATGCATGAATTTAAGGACCTGATTTAATTTTATATAGGTCAGGTGGCTTTGTGTGAATATCACATGTAAAAGTCAATCCATTAGTGGGTATGAAAGAAGCCACGATTTGCTTTGTAACCTTACACCTGTCTTTTTTTTTCTTTTCTTTTTTTGATATCGGAGAGACTTCCCGTGGCTGATCTTATGATCGAGCTGGGAAAGTAACCTTACACCTGTTGCTATCAATTCATGCATTGTTATGTGACTTATGCATTGTTATGTGACCTACCATGGGTTATTAAGCCCATATCGAATAAACCCCTTTTTGTTTAACCGACCTATCCATCTATATAAACCCTTGACCCCCATATTTTCAGACTCCTAGATAATCATCCAAGCAGTGCAACTAGTAAAGGTTAGAGTCCTCTGTATGGTATGCATCCTCTGTTTATGTATCTATTCATTAATTCTATTGGTATTATTCTATTTGAATTGAGTAGTATCTTATTCTACAAGTTTAGAATAATGTTGTTGGAATAAAAATTTAGTATGCACTTTTAGGTGCATATAATTAAATGTAATATTATTTGAATAATATTGCATATGCATGTTTTAGAGTACTTTAGACTAGCACAAGTATCAAAATGTTGTCTCTGTGGAAATGAAGCCCAGTTGTCTATGAGACATGTGTAACAGCCCAACGCAATCGATACTGGTAGTCTGATGTTTTAATAGAACCCAGAGTCAAGTGTTTCTTCAAAGGTGTGCACAAATTTGTGTTGCAGAACAGACAAAGTGCATGAAAGGGTAATATATATATATGGTGCTAGATTGGTTACTGCGCAGGTGCAGACGTAGTGACATGTAAAAATGGCTTGTGAATCCTAGGGGCAAGTCTGACCGGAACCTATGCATTAAGGATGTCCTACGTGCATGCTCCATGCACCTCAGGCCATCCAACTGTTCAGCTTGATTATCTGGTTTAACTCTTTAATATATTATATACAATTTGTTATATCTCCACCCTTAGTGCTACCCTGGTTTAATTTGATTATTAATTATTCATTTTGTTTTCATAATTTTTAATCAAGTGCCATATGGAAATCAGAGATACAACATAATATAAAATAAATCTTAATAATTATTCGAAGAAAGTTATTTACTGGGACTTATCTATATCAATCAATTAAAATATCATTTCGCATCACTAAAAAATAATTCCGTGGACATTATATATCCCAAAACACGTGGACGAATAACCTCGTTCCTAAAGCAAAGGTAAGGGTTCCGGTATCCCACGCAGGGATTTTAGATGAAGAACAGAAGGCATTACAGCTTTGACATGATGATAGATCACTGCAGATCACCAATAGTCCATGCAAGAACACTCTCCCCCTCTGAAACGGTGGAACCGATACCGATCCCTCAGAACAACCTCCCTCTCATAGACGCTCGACACGAGCTTCGCAAACGAGTGACAGTCCTCGCACACGCGCAGATTCTTCATCACCCGAATCTGCGTGCGCGAGCCAGTACTGATGAGACCAAATGCGATCGCCAGCTTCTCGCTGTGCAAATACAACGCCTGCTCCTTCGCATCATCGTCTTCTACATTCTGCAACAGCTGTGACCTGTTTGGAACATAACCTGAGCTTCTCAACCTCGATGCAATCTCATTCAATTTCAAATATATCTTTCGATAGGACGGATGCGATATATCCCCCACTAGGAAGTTGTATACGACTCCATCGACCTCTATCGAGCTGCAACCCTTCTCTTTCTTCATGCCCATCTCTCGCATTCGCTTACGCAACTTGGCAACACCATCCCAGTTATCGGATTTCGCATACAAGTTTGACATGAGCACGTACGCCCCATCATTTCCTGGCTCAAGCGCGACGAGGTGCTCGAATGCCTTTTCGCCGAGCTTTACATTTCCATGAACAGCACATGCGCCAAGTAGAGCTCCCCAAACAGAGGCTCGGGGAGGCACGGGCATTCGATTTTCGATCAAATCCAATGCTTCATCCAGTCTCCCCGCGCGGCCGAGGATATCGACCATGCAACCATAGTGTTCAACCTTGGGCGCAATTCCATAAACAGGTAACATCTGATTCAAATACATCCTACCCGTATCAACCAATCCTGAATGGCTGCAAGCGCACAACATGTTCATGAAAGTGACTTCATTGGGTTTCACCTTCGCTTCTTGCATCTCCAAGAAGAGTTCGATCGCCGCCTCACCATGGCCGTGCATCGCTAAACCTGCCATCATTGCGCTCCATACGAACACGTCTCTCCGATCCACAGATCGAAACACCTCGACCGCCTTCTCGAGATCCCCGCACTTCGCGTACATGTCGATAAGCGACGTCGCAAGGTGACAGTTAAGGGTGACTCCATGCTTGTGTATGCTTGCGTGGATCAGACGGCCCAGATCAATCATGCCCAACTGCGAACACGCGGAGAGGGTGCTCACAAACGTGACTTGATCTGCGATCATGTCTTCTTTCAGACACTCGTGGAAGAGACCCAAAGCTTCCTTTGGTCGCCCGCCCTGCTCGTAAGCGGAAATCATGGCGTTCCATGCAGCGATGTCCCGACTCGGCATTGCTTCAAAGACCCTCCTTGCGGCTTTGAAATCCCCGTCGCTCGCGTAACCGACGAGCATTGTCGTCCAAGTGAAGGAGTCCCTCTCCCCCATCGCGTCAAACAACTTACGCGCTTCTTCGAGATTCCCACACTTTGCGTACATATCGAGCATCGCATTGTTCAGAATCAGAGACCGTCGTATAACGTTCCTCTCGGTATAAGAACAAACCCACATCCCAAGTTCCAAATCACCCATTTGTGCGCACGCATTGACGATGCTCGTCATCGTCACATCGTTCGGCTTCACATCCTCCACTTCCATTCGCCGAAATAGCTCCAACGCTTCCTCGGGCCGACCAGCCTGAGTGGAAGCAGCGATCATCGAATTCCATGAAACAACATCCCTAACAGGAATTCCATCAAACACTCTGCGAGACAAACCCAAATCCCCGCAAGCGGCGTAGAAATAAATCAGAGAGTTTCCGATGAAGACGTCGGCGCGGAGCGCGGACTTCAAGACCATGGCATGGACGGCGCGCCCGAATCTCGAGGCGGGGAGGTCCGCGGCGGCCTTGATGACGAAGGGGAAGGTGAACTTGTCGGGACCGAGTGGGGCTTCAGAGAGGAGTCTCAAGAAGACGAGGAGGCTTCGAAGGGGGGTCGATGAGGAGGCGAAGGCGCGGATGAGGGCGTTCCATGTGAAGAGATTCGGGTGGGGGATTTGGTCGAACAGTTGATGGGCGTAGTGGAGGTTGCGTGAGGGGGAGAGGGAGAGGGCGGCGATGAGCCGACTCGCCGAGTATGGGTCGGAGAGGAGGCCGAGCCGGAGCATCCGCGCGTGGATTTTCTTGATCTGGGTCCGGTCCGGGGGTCTGTCGTGGTCGTCCAACAAGGAGAGGATGGGATGGTCTGGGTGGGTTCGAGTGGGTAGGATCTGCAGTAGTTGCAGATTCGCCATTGATTTCTAGGGGTCCTTTGTTTAAACAAAATGTTCCGAATAATCCAAACTTATCTGTTGAGGCTGAAATGCCGCGAAAGGTCTCTATAATGACATCAAATATAATCAAACCGCGACTAAAAAAAAAAAATCAAACCGCATATTTTTCTAGGACTCAGGATCTTGTTAAACTTTGTACTATTAGTATCGAATTGCACTGTCAATTAATCAAATTATATATAGCATAATAATCAAACTACAGATAAAGTGGCATTATATCTAACAATTGATCGTGTAGTTTAATTAATTGGCTATATAGTTCGATTAATTGACGGTGCAATTTGATACTGATGATATTCAAGCATTATCGAATCCGGACTCGTTTTCAAGTGTGAATGTTGTAGTTGCAGAGTCATCATTGATTTATGTTGGTCTTTGTTTAAACAAAATTTTCCTATTAATCCAAACTTATCTGTTAGGCTGAGATGCCGCGAAAGGTCTATGTAATGAAAATGACATCACATATAATCAAACCGCGTATTTTCGAGTGTGAATGCTGTCTTATATAAAGAAAGAGTTTCGTCATAACAAGCCAACCATTCGTTCATGAAGTCATATACAATAAACAATAGCACACCCATTCACCCAACACTCACCATCTCCAAAACACTCCGATCCGATGGAGATGATAAGGAGATCACATGTTCTGTTTCTATTCCATGCAATCCTCCTCTGCTTCTCTGTTTCCCAACCCATCAATGAAACCAACCGTCTCGCGCTCCTCGAATTCGAAAACAGAATAGCTTATTCTACCCTCGCAACCCCTCTGGATTCATGGAACAACACACTCCACTTCTGTCAATGGAAGGGAGTCACTTGTAGTCCCTCTCAACCGAGGCAAGTCATCAAATTGGAGTTGCCGTCCCTCCATCTCTTCGGCTCGATGTCTCCCGCCGTCGGAAACCTCACCGGCCTCCAAGTTCTCAACCTCGGCGACAATGATTTCAACGGGGAGATCCCCGAAGAGCTCGGCCGTCTCACCGCGCTCAGAATCCTCAATTTGTCGAACAATGCCTTCTCCGGTCCATTCCCGGCCAATCTCACGCGTTGTCGAGCCCTCGAATATCTCGATCTCAACACGAACGGACTCGTCGGGGAGGTGCCCGACGAGCTCGCGCCGCTGTCGAAGCTTGACACACTGTATCTATTTGTGAACAACTTCACGGGTACGATCCCGCCTTCGATCGGGAACCTCTCCTCACTCACAGTTATTGGTCTTGGAAGGAATGGCTTCCAAGGGAGGATCCCCGAAGAGATTGGACGTCTTAAAAATCTGACCTTTCTCCAAGTCGGGGATACCAATCTGACAGGTGAGATTCCTGAGTCCATCTATAACCTCTCCTCACTCACATTCATCACCTTCGCAGGGAATCAGATTCATGGGACTCTCCCACTTCAACTAGGCCACTTGCTTCCGAACCTTGAAACACTTTATCTTGGAGGCAATCTATTGACAGGTCCGTTTCCCAATTCACTCATCAATGCTTCAGCACTTCAAAACCTTGATCTTGCCTACAATAACTTCACTGGGCCGGTTTGGAGCGATCTCGGAAGATTGGGTGGTCTTCTCTGGCTGAATTTGAATGGTAACCGCCTCGGAACCGGGCGTCCCGATGACTTGGATTTCCTCCCCTCCTTGGTGAACTGCACGGGTTTGCAGACCTTGGGTATAGACACCAATGGGTTCGGAGGGACTCTGCCAGACTCTGTCACCAATTTCTCAACCCAGCTTTCGATGTTCTTGATGGGTGGAAACCATATCCATGGGCCCATCCCTCCTGGCATTGGAAATCTAGTCGGCTTAACTGCATTGGACATGAGTTCTAACATGTTCGGGGGTAGCATCCCTGCTTCGATTGGTCAGCTTCAGAGTCTTCAGTTTCTCAGCTTGTCTGGGAACAGAATCTCAGGAGCAATTCCAGAATCCATGGGAAACCTCACAGGTATGAATCAGCTCTCTCTGAGAGATAACAACTTGTCTGGGAAAATACCTTCAAGTCTTGAAAACTGTCACAACATACAGTCATTAGACCTGTCTCAAAACAATCTTGAAGGACCGATACCTCCCCAGGTTATCGGCCTTTCATCTTTGTCAATTTCTCTGTCACTGGCCCATAATTCGCTTTCCGGTTCCTTGCCTTCTGAAGTTGGTAATTTGAAGAACATTGGAGCTCTGGATATATCTGATAATAACCTCTCTGGTGAAATCCCTAGCGAACTCAAAAACTGCCAGATCCTGGAGTATCTTAGCATTGCAGGAAATTCGTTCCAAGGATCCATACCTTCGTCTTTGCGAAGACTGAGAGGTCTACAGGAACTGGACCTTTCGCGCAATAACTTGTCTGGACGGATTCCTGAGTATCTGGGAGATCTCCAGAATTTATATTACCTGAATCTGTCTTTCAATGATTTTGAAGGAGAAGTACCAAGAAACGGCGTCTTTGTCAATACGAGCGCACTCTCAGTCATCGGAAACAACAAGCTTTGCGGTGGCATCACCAGTCTACATTTGCCCTCCTGCCCTACTCAAATGAACAGAAAACAAAAAGGTGGTCATTCCCTTATTATAGTAGTGGCAGTGGTTGTTCCAGTATCTTGTGTGTTTTTCCTACTATGTCTGTTTGTTGTGCTTCGTCGAAGAAGATCAAGAAAAAATCCTCCATTAGTATCTTCTTTGGAGGATGGGCACATGAAGGTCTCTTATGCGGAGCTACTCAAGGTGACCGATGGGTTCTCTTCGGCCAATCTAATCGGTGCTGGAAGTTTTGGTTCTGTGTATAGAGGAACTCTGGCTAACAGCGAAACAGTAGTTGCAGTGAAAGTGCTCAACCTTCAAAACCGTGGAGCTTCCAAGAGTTTCATGGCTGAATGTGAAGCGCTTAGAAACATCAGACATCGTAACCTCATCAAAATCATCACCACATGCTCCAGTATAGATTTCCAAGGCAATGATTTCAAAGCTTTGGTATTTGAATTCATGCCTAATGGGAGTCTGGATGACTGGCTTCATCCAGGAGAACCTGGACCTCAACGAAAGAAGAATCTGAGCATAATTCAGAGGCTGAACATCATCATTGATGTGGCATCCTCCCTGGATTATCTCCATCACCAGTGTCAGGCCACGATCGTTCATTGCGATCTGAAGCCAAGTAATGTCCTTCTCGACGATGATATGACTGCCCGTCTAGGTGATTTTGGGCTAGCAAAGTTTCTCTTCGGAGAATCCAATTCTCGCGCTTCGACTTCCTCAATCGGGATAAAGGGATCCATTGGTTACACTGCTCCAGGTAATTCAATTCAATAGTTTATTTTCTATATGATTTCTCTTATTCATAACCAGAAATGTGGGTTCTGTATAAACTTACAGAGTACAGCATGGGCTGTAATGTATCCACACAAGGAGACGTGTACAGCTACGGAATACTTCTACTAGAGATGCTCACAGGGAAGAGACCGACCGATGACACGTTCAAAGATGGGATGAACCTTCACAATCTTGCAAATGACGCGTTCCCTGAACAGGTGATGGAAATCATTGACCCCCATTTGTTGCTGGAAGTTGAAAAATCTGCCCAAACCGTGGGCGATGACGGTGAGAACGCAAGCAGCAACAGAATCAAAGAATGTCTGGTGTCGATGATTGGAATCGGAATATCATGCTCCGTGGCAGTACCGAAGGAGCGGATGGAGATGAAAGACGTTTGCGCTAAATTGATCGCAGTCAGGGATGCACTCATGGGGATGGGACTGATGAAGTGATGAAGCAAAGTCCAACACCTGAATAACAGTCTGTATTGTAAAGTCATGTTGATATGAAGTCTTTGCTTGTAAAGTAAAAGAGTTTAGTGTTTACACTTAAAACAATTGAATTTACCCAAACCAACAAAAAAATTGGGATTATCCAACATGAGACCAGAAATCCATAAAACAATTTTCTTGAACAAAAATTTTAGACCACAGTCTGAACAAGGTCTGCTGAAAAAACATGCAGTTTAAGCACAAAGATTTGCAATGTGAACTGATGTCGAGTTTACGCTGTGTGTCGACACCGAAGTCCAAAAGAGTACATTGAATTGAACCAAAAAGATGGAAAAAGAACTACTTTTGACATACTTTTTTCACCAAATCATAAAATAGAAAGATGAAAGAATTACATGCCATTTCAATCTGAGAGTCGATGGTCTCTACATCTGCCTGCAAATGTAACCCACCAATGATTATGCACAATTTATAAGCTTTCGAATTCGAAATCACCTTTTTTTGTGGTCACACATTGATTATGCAAATCATCAATTTGCCTAAAAAGCTTCAAAGATTCGGGTGGAGGATTTGGTCGAACAGTTGCAGGGGGATAATGCCTCACATAGTCATCAGTGATAACATTATTATTATTATTTTCGATATTTTTTTATTTGAAAAACGTAAAGCGCTTGCTATTCGTCAACAAACGTAAATAATAAAAAATTTAGCCAATTAAGCTTTGATGAAGATAGCTAACACCCCTTCCCCCGTAAAGAAGATCAGATGATCAAACCAGGAGCACCGATCTTAAAATAGAAATAATAAAAATTTTGTTGTTCGGTTCACCATGCATAAGTTGCGGATTATAGATTAATAAAATGTGGATGAAATATTATAAAATATAAAAAAAATTATTTGACATGTGACTCTTAAATAATAAAAGATTACGACATATGATTTGACAAGCGAATCACCTGTATCAATAAAATAAATAGCATAGAATAATACAATTTTAAAAAAGAAAACTAGTTTATTATCATCTATTCTAACGTAACTATATTAACTAATTTCTTGCAAACAAACAAATTTTCCAACTTAATTTACGTTCCTTCCATCCTATTCTCAACCTATTCCCTACCCAAGGGAGTATTTTATTTTATTTTCGTACATCGTGGAAGGTGAATTTTCCAATTAACTTTTATTGCTGTTGTCCACCACCAAGGAGATCAATAATATAATTAGATAAGAAAACGACCACCGTTATCAATAGAGAATTCGGAAGAAAAAAAATTTCTTTCATGTTCATCAGATAATTAATAAAATGACTCCCCCACGGCCCCACCATGAAAAGTGAGATAGTCATAAAAGCAAGCCCACGTTTTGTTCATGGAATCATCACATTATATTAAATTTTTTAAAATGATTTTTTATATTTTTATAATCTTAAATACAGTTATACATACATACTCTCTTTTTGCTTATAATAAAGAGATGTATATATACAACATTAAAAATTATTTATATTTTCTATAATATTATTTAATATATTAAATAATATAATTTATAATTTTATAAAAGTACACATTTCAATAGAGGAGATACATGATTTAAAAAATATAAAAAAATTTATAGTTTGCTTTTCATAATATAAAATTGATCGAGTGTAATATTTCTTTTTAAAAGAATCGACTCCCCCACTAATATGAATATTAAAGTGCGTGAAAAAGAAAAGACCCGAGTATATCAAATTGTCTAACATTAAAAAAAAAACTCCCCCACCATGGAATATGAATATTTAGAGGGAAATTTACACAAATAGCCCCCTCACACTAAATATTTGCAGAAATAGCTCCGCTCATCCAAGATTTGTAAAAACTAGTCTCATTGACTCGGTTAACGTTGCTATGTTAGCACTGACTCTTTTTTTTATTTATACAGGAGACGTGTTATATATATATATATATATATATATATATATATAGGGAGCCGATTAGGTGCGGTTTACGGTCGGTGCGGTGCGCGATCACGGGCCGTCGATCACGGGTCCATCGCATCGGACGGTCGGGTGCGATTCACGTCGACCGTTGGATGCGATGGACCCGCGATCGGACGATCCACGTCGTAAACCGCACCGACCGCATACCGCACGTAATCGCGACTATATATATATATATATATATATATATATATATATATATATATATATATATATATACGACCGCGATGAGGTGCGGCGGCCGCACCGTGCGGCAGCCGTCCGATCGCGGGTCCATCGCATCCAACGGTCGACGTGAATCGCACCCGACCGTCCGATGCGATGGACCCGTGATCGACGGCCCGTGGTCGACGCCGCACGATGCGGCCGCCGCACCTAATCGGTGCTCTATATATATATATATATATATATATATATATATATATATATATATATATATGGTCGTGATTACGTGCGGTGTGCGGTCGGTGCGGTTTACGACGTGGGCCGTTCGATCGCGGGTCCATCGCATCCAACGGTCGACGTGAATCGCACCCGACCGTCCGATGCGATGGACCCGTGATCGACGGCCCGTGATCGCGCACCGCACCGACCGCACACCGCACGTAATCGGATCCCTATATATATATATATATATATATATATATATATAGTCGAGTGATTAGATGCGGCGGCCGCACGGTGCGGCAGCCGTCCGATCGCGGGTTCATCGCATCCAACGGTCGACATGAATCGCACCCGACCGTCCGATGCGATGGACCCGTGATCGCTGCCGCACCGTGCGGCCACCGCACCTAATATCCCTCTCTCTCTCTCTCTCTCATCCCTCTCTCTCTCTCTCTCTCTCTCTATATATATATATATATATATATATATATATATATATATATATATATGCCGACGATTAGGTGCGGTGTGCGGTCGGTGCGGTGCGCGACGTGGGTCGTCCGATCGCGGGTCCATCGCATCCAACGGTCGACGTGAATCGCACCCGACCGTCCGATGCGATGGACCCGTGATCGACGGCCCGTGATCGCGCACCGCACCGACCGCACACCGCACGTAATCGGCTCCCATATATATATATATATATATATATATATATATATATATATATATATATATATATATATATCATATCTCCAATGTGCACCTTCCTTTTCTCTTATATATTTTTTACTTATATTCGTTATCAAATTAAAATAAAATCAGATGGGATTGAAAAAATATTTTAAATTTTATCTCAATCTCAATATATGAGTTTTTAAATTTTAGATAAAGATAAAATCTTAATAGAAAATAATGAGATAAAATTTAAATTTTGAAATATATTTAATTTAATAAATAAGATTGAGATAATTTTAAAACTTGAATTATAATTTAATTAAATTTCAAATTATAATATAATTAAAAAAATTATCTCAATCTTATCTATTAAATCAAATATATTTCAGAATTTAAATTTTATCTCGATCTCATCTATTATGATTTTATCTTTATCTAAAATTTAAAATCTCATATAATTAAAATTTTAAAACTTTAATCTTATTTGTTGAGATTGAGATGTTTCGATCTTATCTAATTTAATTTTAATTTGATAACAAATACAGAGAGAGAATGTGTGATTGATAGGCATGAAGTATATATAACATGTCTCCTATACAAAATTAGTTTTTGCAAATAATAGATGGGCATAGCAATTTTTTCAAATATTCGGTGTGAGGGGGTTATTTTTGCAAATTGCCCATATTTAGATGAGCGTTGCAGCCCTAACACTACTCATTCCATTTCCACTCTTCCACATTCCAAATACTCCCATGGAGTTCAACAGATCACATGTTCAGTTTCTCTTCCATGCATTCCTCCTTTGCTTCTCTGTTTACCAATTCATCAATGAAACCGACCGTCTCGCGCTCCTCGAATTCAAAAACAGAATAACTTATTCTCCCCTGAGAGTATCCCCATTGGAATCATGGAACAACTGATAGACAGACTAAAACAGAGTCTTCAATTGGCTCCATCAAAGAAGGCTCTCAGACTCTCATGAACAAGTCCACGTAGTCCCCGTTTGGATAGAGGAATTGAGTTATTCTGGATAGATAACAAATCTACATGAATAAGAGATTTTCTGTTTGATTGTGTTTTTTTTTTATTCTCATTGAAAAACGTAAGAATAAAAGTTGAGTTGTTTGGTTGATAAAGAATAAAATATAAATAAAGTGTAAAAAAGTTCATTTGACATGTGAGCCATTTGATGTATAAGAGATGTTTGATAGGTGATTTGATGTGATAAGATGTAAAAAGTTGATCTGACATGTGGGCCCATGAGAATAGATAAAGTGAGTATAACTTATCTTAGGGGTTATTTAGAATTGTTATACTCTCTTATACTCGTTTAAACTGACTTAGTAATACCCAGTTATACTCTGCAAACAAACAATCATTTTCCTTATCCATTCTTATACCACCCTTATACTACCCATATACCCTGCCTATTCCGCTTCCCAAACGGGGCAGTAGAGAATAAGTCATCATGCAAATCCCATGCATCTCTCCACTCATGTAACCAAACCAAGCCTCTCCAAATCCCAAATATCTCTCCACTCATGTAACAAACCAATCCTCGCCTCTTGTAACTACTGTGTATATATATATATTTGAATGAAATGGAAACACCAATGTGTGTGTATGGTTTGAAACTTTCCACTGTGTAGAATTATTTTTCATGGTATCAGAGCCTTTCGTCTAACGACAATTAAATATATTGTTTCCTCCCACCACCAAAATGGATAGTTCTATGTCGTCCAACCCAGGGGCGGAACCAGGAATTAGATCAAGGGGGGGGCCAGAGGACCAAGAGATAGAGTGAAAAATCATCAAATCTCATTATTCACATCCCAAAAAAAAAAAAATGGACATGAAAAAAATAATTGATCATAAAAACATACAAGGATATCATTTAAGCTTATATTTTTGAAAAATTTTAAGACCTAACTTTAAAAAAAATCTAAAAAATTCAATATAGCAATCATGAAAAATCAAAATAAACAAAAAATCGATAAAAAAAGAGGTTAATTATTGATTTTTCTACTCTTCACCACAAGATACCAATATTTTCTTGAAAACAAAGCTTTTCAAAAAATCTATTCAAAAATATCTATGCCTTCAATCTCAAAATATTCAATAGACACTAATATACTGTCTATTTTGCAGTCCTATTTACATTTGTCATGTCTAACGTAGTATATAAAATTGGTTAACTCGGTATATATTTCACTGTCTCTCTATATACTATAATAGAAAATATAAATTAAATATATGTATTTATTTCATATGAGCATATATTTCATTTTTTATAAATTATTAATATATTTTATTATATAAGTATATACTTAAAAAATCAAATGTATGTATACTAACCGGGATGCAAACATAACTGAATATAACATTTTTCAATTTTAAACACTCATTTCAATTATTCAATACCCACCTAATACCCACCTTTCTCTATACATATGGTTAAACCATTTTATGGTTTGTTATAATGATTGATCAAGAGAAAGTAACATTTAATTTAATTGCCTTTTGTTATGAGTGTTTATGCTGCTTATAATGCCCCCCTCTGTATACTAGAATATACATGGCTCAGTTTCAATTAATTTTTAATGTCAGGAATTTTTATTCCCATTTCATATGCATGCATCCACTGATCCACACCCTTTGAGTTATTAGGATAACCCAGACTTCATCAACATCAACATTTCAACTTATGTTACATACATTATGACCCACGGCTTGGGGGGGCCCAGGTCCCAGCCCGCCCCCGCTTGGTCCGCCCCTGCTCCAACCTAACTGGCTTTCTAAAAATTAGTCTTGATTGCACTAATTACCCCTTATGGTTAGTCCAAATTTCTCCCATCCTCAACATGAAGGGCCTCATAAGAATCGCTGATGGAACCGTCAAGTGTCCATCACAGTTCAAGTTAGGTGCCAATGGTGTGGCGACTACCGACCCCAACCCGGAATATGACAACTGGAAGCAAAAAGATCAGCTTGTGTTAAGTTGGATCAACAACTCACTGACTCCTTATGTTCTCTCCACTATCGCTCGATCCAAGTCATCCATGAGACGTGGGTGTCTCTTGAAAAGCGCTACGCTTCGCAGTCCCATAATCGCATCATGTACTTGCGTAACGAGTTGTTCAACACCAAAGGCGAGGGCCTCTCCGTCATTGATTTTGTGGATATAAGACCTCACAGAGACTACTTCCCCCCCCCCCCCCACATTGCCGACAACCTCGCCTTGGCCGGGAAGCTGATCGATGACAATGATCTCATATCCATCATCATGAACAACGTTGGACCGGCATTTGAAGCCATTGTGAGCTCTGCGCAGGCCCAGGATACTCTGATTTCCTATGACGATATTGTGGCTCTCCTTCTTGGTGCGGAAATGCGGATGAAGGCGAACTCTTCACCGGCCCTTGATACCTCCCCGACAGCTCTTTATGCTCCGAAGCAATCTGCATCCCCGGGAAGAGGCTCGACCAGCAGAGGTCATGGCTCCTTTCGTGGACGTGGTCGTGGTCGTAAAACTCCCTCTATGCCATCCTCTCTCCAGCCTTCATCCACTGTCACCCCGGTTTGCCAGATTTGCAACTGCCCTCAACACACAGCGATCGATTGCTATCACGGAATGGACCAGGCCTATGAAGGTCATGTACCAACCAAACAACTTTTAACCATGATTGCAACTGGACCAGGTTCCACCACCAACCCATCCACTTGAGTTACAGATACCGGGGCATCCAACCATATCACCAACCATCTTGCGAATCTTACGGTGCATGATTCTTATCATGGGAATGACAAAGTTGCTGTAGGTAACGGTGTATGTTTACCTATAACCCATATTGGCTCATCTACATTTTCTCATAAAGACTCTGCCTTTAGACTTTCTAATATTCTACATTGTCCTAATGTTTCCACTATCTCCTATCTGTTTATCAATTTACCCGTGATAATAATTGTTTCTTTGTCTTTTTTCATGATTCATTCTATATCAAGGATCTAAAGACGGGGAAGACGCTTTTCCGTGGGTCGAGTGATGACGGTCTCTATCCCTTGAACATCCACCACCATATTTCTACCAAGGGGCGCCCTTTTGCTCTTATTAGTGCTTGTGTTGCAGCTCAAGTTTGGCACTCTCGTCTTGGACATCCTACCTCACCTATTATTTTTAGACTTTTATCCAATAAATGTTTACCCACTACGGGCTCCAACTCTCTCTCATTTTGTCATTCTTCTCCTATGGGTAAAAGCTCTAAGTTCTCTTTCCAGTTATCACATTCTATTGCTCATCATCCACTTGACTTAATTCACTCTGATGTTTGGAGTTCTCCAATCGCATCTATGCGCGGCTCTAGATATTATGTCTTATTTGTGGATGATTACTCTAGATATTCATGGATTTTTCCTATGCATTTTAAGAGTGATATTTTTAATATTTTTATCAAATTTAAATCACTTGTTGAAAATATATTTTCTTCTAAAATTAAGGCCTTCCAATTGATGGTGGTGGAGAATACACCAAACATTCTTTTCAACATTTTCTTGCTACTCATGGCATTTAATTCCGATCTTCATGTCCCTCTCATCCTAAACAAAATGGCCTCGCCGAACGTAAACATCATCACATTGTTGAAACTGGGCTTACATTACTTGCCCATGCACACATGCTCCTATCATATTGGGTAGATGCTTTTAATACCGCTATTTATTTATTTAATTGTCTACCCACACGTACTCTCAAGTACTCCACCCCATATTACAAGTTGTTTCATCAGGTTCCTAAATATGATTTTCTTTAGGTTTTCGGTTGTGCACGCTTTCCTTACCTTCACCCATATAATACCAATAAACTCCAATTCCACTCTAATAAGTGTGTCTTTATTGGCTACTTTCTTAATCATCAGGGATATCGTTGTCTTGACATTCATACGGGTTGTGTCTTTCTCTCTCGTCACATGGTATTTGATGAACACTCCTTTTCTTTTCATGAAATCCCACATTTCGAATCCTCATCCACCATTACCTTAGACTCATTTGCTCTATTACTTGAACCTAACCCACCAGCCCACACTCCTGACCCAACTCCTCAACCCACTCACCACCACTAACCCAATCAAATTCGCCACCCACTGTACCTCCCAATATCATAGAATCACTCCCCAACTCATCATCTGTACCCCACATTCCTCTTGAACCCACCATACCAACCCCTATCTTGGCACCACCACCAACTCACCACCTCTACCTCCAATAAACCGCCCTACACTATTGCCCACTACAGCGTCTTCGACTCACACAATGGTTACCCGAAGAAAAGATGACATTGTTAAGCCTAATCCCAAATATGGATTGCTTGTGACTACTGACACTGAGATTGAACCTTCTTGTTTTAGTCAAGTAGTGAAACAGGTTGCTTGGAGAACTGTCATGGGAGCGGAGTTTGATGCGCTACAGCTCAATGGGACATGGTCATTGGTGCCCCCCCGACCTCATATGAACATTTTACCTAACAAATGGGTGTTCAAAATCAAACGGCAAGCGGATGGATCCATCAAACAGTACAAAGCTCGTTTAGTCGCGAATGGATTTCATCAACAAGGACTCGATTTTACTGAAACATTCAGTCCTGTTGTGAAGCACACCACCATTCACACAGTTCTTGCTTTGGCGGTCCATCACCATTGGTCCATTCGTCAACTTGATATTCAAAATGCCTTCTTACATGGGCTCCTCAAAGAGGAGGTCTACATGCGACAACCTGCAGGATTCACGGATCCCAACTTTCCTCATCATGTTTGCTGCCTCCACAAGTCTCTCTACGGCTTGAAGCAAGCTCCACGGGCATGGTTTAAAAGATTTTCTGACTATCTTGAGGATCTTGGATTTCAGAGTCCAAAAGTGATTATTCTTTGTTTATTTTTTATGATAAAGATATTCTCATATTTTTACTAATTTATGTAGATGACATATTGATCACCGAAAAATAATTCTATTTATATTTCACGATTTATCGATAAGCTTGAATTGTTGTTTTTCATGAAGGATCTGGGCCACCTCCATTATTTCCTTGGAGTGGAGGCTACCTATGCTAATGGTGGTTTGCATCTCTCTTAGAACAAATATATCACTGATTTGCTGCTTTGTACAAAATTTGCAGATGTCAAACCCATGTCCTCTCCTGTTCCTACGGGGAAGAAGCTCAGTCGTCATGATGGTGATCCATTACCTGATGCCTCTGAGTATCGCAGCATCGTCGGTGCACTTCAGTACCTCACTATTACCCGTCCGGATTTATCCTTTGCGGTGAACCAAGTGTGTCAGTTCATGCATCAGCCCACTAACTCCCATTGGACGGCAGTCAAACATATTTTACGGTACCTGAATAAACCACCAAATCAAGCTCTGTTCTACAAACCAGGTTCTATTCGTCTCGAAGCATACTCAAATGCAGATTATGCGGGTGATCCGAATGATAGACATTCAACGGGCGGCTATTGTGTCTACCTTGGAAGTTGTCCTATTTCATGGAGTGCTAAGAAGCATAGAACGATCTCCTGCTTTAGTACGGAAGCAGAGTATCGCCAATTAGCTTACACTACAGCAGAAATCTCATGGTTGCGTTCTCTATTCCATGACTTGCATATCACTCTGACAACCCCCATAATTTGGTGTGATAACATTAGCTCTATTTCCTTAGCCTCCAATCCATTATTCCATTCTAAAATGAAGCATTTGAAGATTTACTACCACTATGTTTTTGATAAAGTTGTTCGCAAAGAGCTCGACGTCCGCTACATCGACACTACCGATCAAGTGGCCGATATTTTTACAAAAGGTCTGTCCTCTTCACGTTTTACTTCACTAGCTGCCAAGCTCATGCTGCGTCAACGCCCCATCAGCTTGCGGGGGTGTGATAGACAGACTAAAACAAAGTCTTTAATTGACTCCATCAAAGAAGGCTCTCAGGCTCTCATGAACAAGTCCACGTAGAGAAAAATGTCATCATGCAAATCCCATGCATCTCACCACTCATGTAACCAAATCAAGCCTCTCCATATCCCAAATATCTCTCCACTTATGTAACAAACCAATCCTCGCCTCTTGTAACTACTGTGTATATATATATATTTGAATGAAATGGAAGCACCAATGTGTGTGTATGGTTTGAAACCTTTCCACTGTGTACTATTGTTTTTCAACAACACCCTCCACTTCTGTGAATGGGAAGGAGTGACTTGCAGTCCCTCTCAACCAAGGTGGGTCAACAAATTGGAGTTGGGGTACCATCGTCTCTCTGGCCATTATCTCCCTTTCTCGGAATCAACTACTCGACCTTTATGACAACGAGTTCCATGGGGAAATACCCGAAGAGCTCGGTCATCTCACGGTGCTCAGAAAACTTGAATTGACGACCAATGCCTTCTCTGGGCGGTTCCCGGTTAATCTCACGCATTGTCAAGCCCTCGAATACCTTTATCTCGGCACGAACAAACTCGTCGGGGAGGTACCCAATGAACTCACCTTGCTGTCAAAGCTTGATGAATTGTATCTAGATGACAACAACTTCACAGGTTAATCCCGCCTTCCATTGGGAACCTCTCCTCCCTCACCGTGCTTTCTATTAGAAGTAATGGCTTCCAAGGGTGCATCCCCAAAGAGATTTGTCGTATTAAAAATTTATACAACTTGCCATCGGGGAAACTGGACTGACAGGTGAGATTCCTGAGTCACTGTATAACAAGCTCTCCGCGCTCACCTCCCTCGGCTTGGAAATTAACTGGCTTCATGGAAGTCTCCCACTTCAACTAGGCAACTTACTTCCAAACCTCAAGGATCTCCTTTTGGGAGGCAATGTCCATTTCCCAATTCACTCATTAATGCTTTAGCACTTCAAATACTTGATCTTGGTGACAATAATTTCATTGGCCGTGTCTCGAGTGATCTCGGAAGATTGGGTAACCTTTCCATCCTGAGTTTGGATGGTAATAGTCTCAGAACCGGGCATCATGACGACTTGGATTTCCTTCCCTCTCTGGTGAACTGCACGAATTTACAGTGCCTCAATATAGACACAAATGGGTTCAGCAGAACTCTGCCTTCCTCTGTCACCAATTTCTCAACCCGGCTTTATTATTTCTCAATGAGCGGAAACGAAATCTATGGACCCATCCCTCCGGGTATCGGTAACCTAGTCAGCTTAACTGACTTGGAATTATATAATAACATATTTGGGGCTTGTATTTCCGCTTCGATCGGTCAGCTTCAGAGTCTGCGGTTCCTCAGCTTGTCAGGGAACAGAATCTCAAGAGAAATTCCAACATGCATTGGAAACATTACAGGTATGAATAAACTCTACCTGAATAATAACTTCTTGTTTGAAAAAAGACCATCAAGCCTAGGAAACTATCAGAACTTAAATTGGTTAGACCTGTCACAAAACAGAGTTACCAGATCGATACCTCCCCAAGTTATCAAGTTATCTATTACTCGCCCAAAATTCTCTTTCTAGTTCCTTGCCTTCTGAAGTTGGTAATATGAAGAACATTGGAACCCTGAACATCTCTGATAATAAACTCTCTGATGAAATCCCAAGCGAACTTGAAAACTGCTGGAGCATCTTCACATGGCGGGAAGCTTGTTTGTAGGATCCATACCTTCATCTTTGCGTGCACTGAGAGGTTTACGAGAATTGGACCTTTCACGCAATTACTTGTCTGGACGGATCCCCGAGTATCTGGCAGACCTCCAGAGTCTGTACTACCTGAATCTCTCCTTCAATGATTTTGAAGGAGAAGTACCAACAAGAGGCGTCTTCCTCAACTCAAGTGCACTCTCAATCATCGGAAACAACAAGCTTTGTGGCGGTATCGCCAGTCTGCGTTTGCCCTCCTGCCCTACAGAAACGAACAGCCAAGGAAAAGGCAGCCATTCTCTTATTATTGTAGTAGCAGTATTTGTCCCAGTATTTTGTTTGGTTTTCCTTCTGTGTGTATTCATCGTGCTTCATCGAAGAAAATCAAGAAATAATCCTCCACTAGCATCTTCTATGAAGAATGGGCACATGAAGGTCTCTTATTCGAAGCTGCTCAAGGCTACCCATGGGTTCTCTTCGGCCAATCTGATCGGCGTAGGAAACTTTGGCCCAATGTATAGAGGTACTCTAGCAAACAGTGAAATGATAGTTGTAGTGAAAGTGCTCAATCTTCAGAACCGTGGAGCATCCAAGAGTTTCATGGCCGAATGCGAAGCTCTTAAAAACATCAGACACTGGAACCTCATCAAAATCATCACCGCATGCTCGAGTATAGATTTTTGAGGTAATGATTTCAAAACACTGGTGTTTGAATTCATGCCTAACAGGAGTCTGGATGTCTAGTTTCATCCAAGAGTGGCCGGACCTTAACAAAGGATATATTTGAGCATGATTCAGAGACTGAACATCCTCATTGATGTGGCATCGGCTAGTTTATCTCCATCACCATGGCCAGGTCACGATCATTCACTGCGATTTGAAGCCAAGTAATGTCCTTCTTGACCAAGATATGACCGCCCGTCTAGGTCATGATTTCAGGCTAGCAAAACTCCTCTTCGGTGAATCCAATTCGGATGCTTCGATTGTCTCAATTGGGATGAAGGGATCCATCGATTATGTCACTACAGGTAATTCAGTCTCAGAATCATTCATTCACGTCAATAGTCTGTTATATATATGATTTCTCTTATTCATGACAAGAAATGTGGGGTCTATGTATAAACTTCAGAGTATGGCATGGGCCTAGATGTATCTGTTAAATGTATATATGTTAGGGTTAAGGGTAGATTAGTCTTTTCTGATTTTTCTTTTTGTATTATAAATATTGATACAAACCCTAATAATATTCTTGGTTCATTCTCTTCAATTGATTCTAACATGGTATAGAGCTTGAATCCAATTTTTTTCTTTGATTTTCTTTTACGCTCAGCCGTCCGTGTCACCCCGGTGCAGCCTCACCGCTACCCCCGCCGCTACCCCCGCAACTGCCCTGCACAGCCCCACAGCCCCTGTCGCAGCCCTACATAGCCCTGTCGCCGAGCTGTCGTCGTGCTGGCCTATCGCGCCGCCCCGCACAGCCCAGTCGCTGTCCTGCACAGACCCGTTGCCCCGATCGCAGCCTCGCTGCAGCCCCGTCGCAGCCCCGCCGCCACGCCGCCACTGCACCGCCCAGTCGCGCTGCCCCACACCGCAGTATCCCGTCCGCACGCTGCCTACGCGTGCCCAGACCGCCCATGCCCCATCCGCGCGTGCCCAGCCCTCCCACGCCCCCGCGCCCTGTCGGCGTCCAATCCCCACGCGCACGACGTCCGCACCCTGCCGGTGCCCCGTCCACGGCCTGCCCGCGCGACATTCGCGCCTCGCCCGTGTCGTGTGATATGTGCAGATCCGACCTGATTTGCTGGGATTCTGTCTCAGATCCTGTACCGGACAGCATCATGGATCTACCGGGAATTCGTCCCGAGTCCGCACGCGTCAAAGCCCGCTCGTGCTCGGATCCAGGACCCGACCCGGTTCCAGCACCAGACCCAGTACGGGACTCGACCCGGGACCCGACCCGGCTTTGCGACCCGACCCGGATTCGCGACTGGTTGCCGCTCCGTCATCGCTCTTTCGATATTTTCTTTATCCAACCGCTACGGGTTCATTCGGACTCCAAATATAGTCATATTGGTACTCATTTTGTTTAGTGTTTTGTTCTGCACGTATCTGTGACCTTATTTTCTTCATCCGAGACATTTGTTTTTGTTATTCTCATTGTTTGGTTATTATGGCTACGGATAACACTCAGATCATCGATGTCAAGTTTAATGGTGAAAATTATGTCAAGTCTTGAGCTTCAATTTGATTTTAATCGTCTATTGGGTCATGTTACTGGCACCACTCCGGCCCCTGTACTTGAAAATCTCCATCGGGTTCTATGAGACCACCATTAAGGCCAACTTTGAGGCATATACTAAGGCATTGTTGACATGGAAGGAAGCCGATTCTCAGGTTCAAAACCCACCATCCCCACTTGTTCAAAACCCTTCCACCACTAGAAATCCCAAGAGAGAGAGAGAGAGAGAGAGCCCTTTTATGAGAGAAACACCCATTCCCTACATAAAATACCCTCTCATCCCACCCTCCATAAACCCAGGCTAAACCTAGCTTAGCCTCTGCCCAAAACCCCCCCCTTTTCCTACCAAAGCCCTGCCCAAATTCCCCCAGACCCTGGACGGCTAACCCTAGATAGCCGCCCCCTGGCCGACGGCTAAACACAACTAGCCGCCCCCCTATCCACACCCCATATCAACATCCCTTTGACCCATAACTCCTTTAGTCAAGCCCGGAAGCAGAATAGGATTACTGTTTTTCACCTCTGTGTACGGTATATCCGTGTCTCAGAGCGGAGACCCCACAAACTCCCCACGTAGGCGATCAAATCCGACCCAAACCCTTTCCTGTTTTTTAGAAAAAGCAAGTGGCGATCACAAAACCCCCCTGAATCCTCTTGAGCCGCTGTCGGGCGCCTCGACCAGGAACGACACCCTCACCCCTTCCGAGAAGACGATCCGACCGAGCCCACCAGGGCACGCATCCGATCCGAATCCCCGAAGAACCCCCACACACGCGGATTTTTCGACACCGACAAATTCTGGCGATCACGGTGGGACCTCCCTCGTGAAAAACAACAAAAGGTAATCCTCTTCTGCCCCCCTTTTACAAGCTTGACTAGAATGCTATCAACCCTCTAGGAAGGTTAGAGTTTCTCACTCCTTGAATTAAATCCTCTTCTACTGTGCATTATAACATCCTTTATTGCTTTGTAAGCCGCACACAGCTGCGCAATCCTTTACTGCTTTCGTAAGTCACACACAGCTGCGCAATCCTTTACTGCTTTCGTAAGTCGCACACAGTTGCGCAATCCTTTACTGCTTTATTTACTGCTTTCAATCTGCATTCATCCCCCCACTCTACGTCATGGAATCCCACATAGAAGAGGAGATATTAGAGGAAAGGAATCACCAAGAGGGTCAGGCCACACAGTTCCTGACCCATCTAGAGGAAAGAATGGCTAGTCTAGGGTATCAGACGGTAGAGGACATGTTTCATGACCTCGCTGACTACCGTCATACCAAGACCTCAAGACAGGAAACCCCTGTCGAAACCCCTAAACCCATTCCCAAAACCCCATTCACACCCAGTCACTCGGTCAACCCAAGCGTCTTTTCATTCACCCCCCTTTCCCCAGCGAATCCAAAATTCCCAGTTGTTTCCACCCCAGGCCCTTACCAGGCCACCCCAAACCCGGGACCGCTAGGCAGCCCTCCCCGGGGAGAAACACTGGACGATACCATCCGGAGAATTCTCTCCGAGACTGGTCCCTCGGCCCCCAAACACATGTCTCTACATAACCTGAGACAAATCCCGTCAGTCCACCTACCGGAGGGATTCAAAGTCCCCAAATTCCGCCGGTACAACGGTCGTGGAGACCCAGACATTCATTTAACTGCCTTTTATCTAGACGCACGCCCGTTTCTGGATAATCAACCTCTACTAGTCTTCCTCTTCCAGAAATCATTGGAAGGAGAAGCACTACAATGGTTCTCCACCCTCCCTGTAGATCACTTGTCGAATTTCTCGGCTGTAAGCGAGAAATTCTTGGGCCGCTACGGTTACCAAAGGATTAGGACCCCCTCTATTTCAGATTTAACCGTAGAGAGAATGAGGCCTAGGGAGGAATTCGAACAATACGTGTCTCGGTGGCGCACCCTTGTCCACCGAACCGGCCTGCAACTCACAGAATGTCAAGAAATTGACATGATGTTACAGAGCCTGAGTCCAGAGCTCCGCACGAGCCTTTCGTACGGAGACTGCACTACGTATCAACTTCTGATTGACCGCCACAACAGGATTTCCCGTTGTGCAGCCCCAGCAGTCCAAACCCAGTCCCCACCTATCAGCCATAGGGTTGGACAACCGCCTCGTAAGGCGCAAACCCCCACGGTAGAGGGGATTATCATCCAAGTATCGGCACTCTACCCGAACGGAGCGCGAGTTCCCGACCGAGGAATGGCTCTGAGACAGTACACACCCGGTTCATCCGGATATGCGCCGCCTCGGCAAGCGAATCAAAATTTTACTCCTCGATCGATACCCGCCCCCGTGCCGACACGACTAAGTCCTATATTCCAAGACTTTATAAATCAGATCTCCGTACGTACAGATCCTGCGACGAATAATGAAAAGCAAAATCTAGAACCTACTATGCAACCCCTGATGGAAGAACCAGAAGACCTGCCTAGGATCATTCCGGACGGCCTAATCCTTCCAGCACCTTCCCCAATACACCCAAACCCCATCAAACCCCTCCCCCTATACACAGAACAAGTATCCGAGCCCATTCTGGTTCACCCGATAAAGGGAGGTCCCATCCGACCATTGAACCATTTCTCCCATACACAACCTAGTCAGATCTTTGGCAACAAAGCCAGAGTTCTTCCTGCCTGTCCCTCTACTCCATCGGGGACACAAGCCTCTGTTCCCCAGCAACCACCCCAAAGGAAATACACCGCTATTCCGCCCCCATTGACCTATGAGTCTCCAATACCTGAAATTATTGAATCCGCAGAATGTCCCAAGCAGGATTCTGACGATGATGAAGAGTTTTTGGACGGAGAACTATCGGAACTCTTTTACCCTTCCCGAACACAACCTGAATCCATCATCCAAACCTTACAACAGATTAAATCTGAATACCCCTTGTCTCTACCTGTTCAAGATCAAATCATATCAATGTCCGTCGAACCTACCTTGGTGGTCTCAGATGACTCACCTTCTGACTCATCAGATTCTGAGACTGATCCAGATCCGATTCAACCAAATGTGCATGTTCCCAAATCAGAACCACTCATATTTAAAAATGCACAATTTGAGGGAGCAGTCAAGCCATCCAAATTGCCGGACTTGCCATCTCATCTACCTAAGGAGCTCTTTCCTTCAGATTCCCCCGCCATATCCAAATCAATTATTCCATATCTGGCCCGCGAGCCCCTGATTGCACCAGTAGATAAGTCTTTACCCTCGCCATTATTAGGGCCTCAACATTATGGTGAATCGTTCTCTCTTGCACCTATCGAGTCAATAGCCGCCCTTGCGACTTGCTTCCCCATATCTACATCTTTATTGACTAAACCCCTTTGAAGAAAGATTCTCTTCCTGCTAAGGGTCTATGGCAGATCAAACGCCACTTGCATTTTCAACGACATTTAGGCTTTGATATTCTGATAGATGCTGTCAGAATAGACGCTGAACAACGGTGGCTGAGAAGGCGTCAAACGCGCTTCAAGACAGAGAAGAATCGACACACAATGAATGATACATCAGAAAATTCAAGTATCATTCCCCTAAAGATCTTGCAATTTGAGCCTCCATAGAGGACTCACCTTGCATCATCATTCCTGGAGGCCATCCTCCAGTCCTACGTATATTATCTTTTACATACTTTACTATCTCCAAACCTTTACACGCTTTATAAAAACAAAAAAAAAAAACAAAAAAAGAGAGAAAGGAAAAAGAAAAAGATAATACTTTCGAAAATCAAGAGACCATGCCCAGGCCTACCAAAGAAGGGTGGCAAGGGCATTTGAAAAGAAGGTGATAAAAAGAAAATTCAAGATCGGGGAATTAGTACTTAAGCAAATCATGCCATCAAGACAGCCTCACCCGAGAGGAAAGCTACAACCCACATGGGAGGGGCCCTATGTGATCACTCATGCCTATTCCGGGAATGCCTACCGCCTGATAGATGCCGAAGGAGTCGAGGTTCCAGGTTCGTGGAATGCACTTTATCTAAAGAAATTCCATGCATGAAAAGCTTTCAATACTTAAGAACTATTATTCTTCCTTCCTGCGATTTCCAGCGTTTAGTACTTGATGATAGAATTATAAGACTCTGAAAGATAAACTCGTATCTATTTAAACACGTTTCCGCCAAATCATGTCATTCCTTTCGCACACGTATAACTGGACTAGATTTGCCTGATGAAAGAAAAATTGCCTACCCCGTAGACTGGGACAGTTTAAAAACTCCCCAAAGCAAAATGTCCCTTATTTCCGCCCCGCTCGTATTAACCCTAGGTCAAAATGAGGAGTTACCCGGACCTAGCACATGTCCCAAAAACTGGCTCTGGCACTATATAAACACTTCTAGAGGGGAAGCATGAAAAGAATCGGGGTGAAAAACAGAAGACCCCCCCCCTCAAATCAAAACACAACACAAAAAAAAAGAAGAGAAAGTCAGGCAAGGAGAGGCCAAACACCCAAGTGAACGGGTTAAACTCTCTATTTAGCAGGCTTTCACGCCTTTACGCACGGTATACGCTAAACAACGGCTATACCAGTATAGATCCAAACAACGGACTGTACCTTTCCACCCAAAAATAAAGAAGTGGTAAAAAGAAGAAAGCCGGAGGGACCTAGGAAGTAAGACATGTGCTAGACTGGGACAATTCTAAAATATTGCCCGAAAGGAAGATATTACTCTTACCTCATTCACCCTCTCCCCTTTTTATTTTTTTGCAATGGGGGTTCAAAATTGAGCTATGTCCACTGGGAAATGCGAAATTTTGACCAAGGGTAGATCACGTCCAGGTTTACACCTACACACACACTCACACGAGTTCACTTAGAAACTTGCCTATCCAAAGGAAGCTTATTTGACTTGACTCTTGGTACATTCATGGATTTATCAGCATGTTTAGAATAATACGATTAAGCATTTGAAAACCATGAACCTAGGAAAATCGACGCCTAAGGCTTATACCTCTCAAATACAATCCTGGTTTGGACATAAGTGACCACAAGGGCTCCTCCACGGGGACTTGATGGCGTCTTTTACTTATGAAAATCGAGAACATTGCCCTCTCACCTAAAAAAGTCATTGAAGAACTAAAATGCCCCCTTATGCCACTTATACTTACGCGTAAGCTTGCATTTTCCTTCTCAAAACACCTTGGCATCTGGTTTTCTTGAAACATTAAAGTTAACCCCCCCCCCCCGAATTTAAAATTATCCCCACTCATATGAGAATTGTCCCCACAAAATTCAAAATTATCCCCACTCATGTGAGAATTGTCCCCACTCACCTCATGCCCTTCCGCACATGCGTAAGAAGAAATTGTCCCCAACTCCTACACATAAGTTCTTCTTCACTCACGCACTTGGAATCCCTGCCTTGCGCACTAAAGCCTGGTCTCCCGCACTTTAGTTTCTCGCATTTACATTTCCATTCCGCCTTAAGATGGATTGTAGCCCTTGACAATTCAAGCAAGAAGGGCTCGAAAGTCAGTGCAGGGGCACAATCTGGACAGATTTAATACTTGGTCCATGGAAAGAATGTTTTTATAGGTACTGAAGGTTAGAACGGTCGCAAAAACTTTCAGCGGCAGCAGCAGACAGGAGCAGCAGGCCCAAACTACCCCAGGCAGGGGGCGGCTAAGCTCGACTAGCCGCCCCTCACTGGGCGGCTAGTTTGTACTAGCCGCCCCTCCCCCTTGTTCCAGGTAAGGATGCCCCAGGCAGGGGGCGGCTAAACACAACTAGCCGCCCCTCACTGGGCGGCTAGTTTGCCTGCACCTATTCCAGTGCTGTCAGTCCTATTTTAATCAAATCTTCGTGTCTCCAATACCTGTTAAGAACATTTCATTCCAAAAATTGCATACACACATTTCATACGCATATACATTCATAAAACCAATATAAATACACTTCGAAAAAAACCATATCTCAAAATCATATGTCCATCCATGAATCAAACCTATGAAACCAAGATTCATCTACACAAACATACATATCCGTGAACCATCCATGCTAAACTACTCTAACACATGCATATAAAGGAGAATGATTAAATTGTCCCACCCAAAACCACAAGCATAGACTGTTTTCTAAAAACTAAAAGAGGGCATAAAAAAGGGGGAATCTTTTCCTTCGAGACGCTCCAAAATCCGAAAGTCTTGAGCTATGCATCATCGAAATATTCACCTGAGTCAAAAACAAAAGAAGAAAAGCATGAATTCATCGCATATAGACTATTCTTCTACTTAAAACCAAGACACAAAAGCTATACCTCGGCGTATCGTCATCCGCTGGAGGCTGAGTAGGAGGAACGTCCTGACTTGGCTGAGAAGGGAGCGGCGGATGAGGAGAAGACTGAACCTCTGGAGCATCGGGAGCAGCAGGAGTCTCTCGAACCGAAGACGCGGCCCTTGCATATATCCCACGACTCCGAGACGCCGAAGGACGAGAGGCACGGCTAAAGGTGGCCCCGGTAGCCAAGGAAGCCGAGAGAGAATGGTCAGGCTCAAGTGGAAGAAGATCAAGGTCCGCCTCGGTCATAGAGCCCCCTCCGACCAACTTCCCCCTCATAGTGGCCTCCCAGAGACGGACCTGCTGCATGTCTCTGTCTCTCCTCTCCAATCTCTGTCGGAGGCGACTCTCTGTCCCTCTGGCCCGATCCTCAGCAACCCTCAACCTCTCCTCCAACTCCTGTGCCCTCACTTCCGACGCCCTGAGTGCCTCTCGGTCCCTATCCCCGGCCGCCTGGAGAAAATGAACCAGGTCTCCCATCAAACCTCCGGGAACACCCGCCGAAGCCTCCAACTCCGACACCCTCATCTGGAGGGAGTCCCTCTCACGGCCTAGGGTAATGAACCCCTCCTCCCTCGAGGCTATCATGGACCTCAGCCGGTCCGCCTCCTCCTCAGCCCGGGAAGCCCTGCCCCTCGCCTGGCCCAACTCCATCCTTGTGGCCGCCAACTCACTTCGGGCCACATCCAATTCCCTCGTCAGTTCGAGCTTCTGCTCGGAAACCACGGAAGGAGGAGGGACGGAAGAAGAAGAAGCGCCATCGGCCCTCGCTCTCGACAGAGCATCCACCTGAGCCTCGAGGACCCTGACCTGGTCCTGCAAGCGTCCTCTCTGTGCCCGCAAAGCCTCTATCTGTCTGGCCCGCGCTTGGAGGTGCTCATTGGCGGTCTTGAGCCTCTTCTCCATCTCATTCAACTCAACCTGCAAAAGGAAATACCATTCAGAAGATGTTCAAACAAGAGAAAGAACGAGGAAAGAAAAAGGGATTTTTCAACTTACATAAGCGTCCGGGATCTCCTCCTCCATCGTCCCGAGGATATCCGCATACTCCCGACGATACCAAGCTAGGTATTCGTCACTCGAAGTCACCTCAGGACGACGCTCCACCAAGACACCTCGACTCATCCATCCCGCCACGTACGTCGCGTAATTCCTCGGGAGATTCGTGTCCCGAGGAATCCCGGCCACCGGAATCGAAGGGCGCCGCGGAAGAGGATCGGGCACCCACGGATGGTACCCAAGCTGGCGGACGACCCGGCTGATCGCATGGAACACGACCTCATTGAAGTAGATCAGCCAGACGTCTCGCGCCAGGGCCTCGGGAACCTCCTCCGAGTAAGGCCTCCACGTCATCTAAGAAAGCATCGAAAGATAGGAAGAGCGCTTAGTCAAAAAGAAAACCAAGTACAAGCCAAAGAGATTCAAAGAAAACTCATACCTCTTCCTCCGACAAAACACGGAAGGCCTCTCGGAATTGGGCGAGGCGGTGCAAGCGGGAAGATCCCCGGGGTTCCCATCTCATGGCCCAAGGGAGGGCATGATCGAACGGAGCCAAAGTCGGGCGATCGATGGCGAAGTGCTCGTACCCGAAGATCTGACAAAGCGAGAGGAAAACCATCACGATCAAAGTGAACTGAACTAAAAGAAAAAAAGAGACATTTACCAATCACTTACACATACCTGAAGAAATGGCGCAAAGCAACCAAGGTTCTTTCCCCCGGCCCTCTTGACTTTCTTCGAGAGCTCCGCAAAGAGATGGGCAAGCATCGCCGCTCCCCAAGCATAGCGCCCCATGCCCTCCAAGTCCCGCATCAGTAGAAGGGAATGAGAGGAGACCTTATCAGAGGCCGTCGAGAAAAGGACCCGGCCAAAGAAGTAGAGGAAGAACGCTCTCAACTCCCTCCGTGCCCTCTGTGGGCACGCAGCCGCCTCTCTCGCCTCAATCATCACCCGCCGCCTCTCGAAGCTAGCTTCAGCTTTGCCCTTCTGGCGCTCTGTAAAGGAACCGAGGCCGTACTGCCCCGAAAGCCGCCCCAAAGGGATCCGGTTCAGCGTCCGCTCCCGCTCCACGAACTCCCATTCCCCGATCAACTCTCGGAAAAGCCCCCTGTAGTCAGCTAGGGTGGCCGCGATCACCGCCTCCCCCAGAACCGGAAGGCCGGTGATCCGATAGACGTCCTCGAGCGTCGGCATGACAGCACCGGTAGGGAGGATGAACGTGCAACTCTCCGGATCCCATCTCTCCGCCAAGGCCTCCACATATGGACGGTGGACGTGGAATGGCTCGATCAGAAAAAAGGAACGGAAGCCCGCTCCATCCACCAAACTCCGCTCCTCCTGCCCCAAGGCGTCGTACCATCTCTTCGTCCCGTGCCATAAAGCCCGGATACGATTCGACCTCTACAAAACAAACGAAGGGAACATAGGTTAGTTTAAAAGCGAGCAAGAGGTAAGAGTCCAAATCTACGAAATCATTTTAAACCATGCTTAGCGAAATCGAAACTCCCACATGCTAAAAGAAAAGGAACGAAAGCATGAAAGTAAGGAACTACACTCCTCATATGATCAGGCATGCTAGACAAATATCAAACACATCCCACCGTGGTCACCACTCACACACTTTCTTACATCAAGCCTATCATGCACACCTAAGCAATACGGCCATATGGAACTCGAACCCATGAAATGCATGCATACACTCCCTCATGCCCTACCACGATCAAACACGTACGAAATCACATATACATAGAAAAGTATCGCATGCAAGCATATTAGCCATATCATTTCTCTCTCCTTTATATGCATATAACAAACATGGATATATATATATAGAAATTGCCCCCCTCCCTATAAAAACAAACCCATGACAGCATGCTTACACATCCCACTATGATTGACTTATACGCAAGCATGCCTATTTAAAAAAAAAAAACACACACATATACGAGTACAATACACACATACAACCTGTTCATACCACCAAGACATGCATATACACCAAAAGGCTAAGACTAAAGAGTTAGGAACATACCACGGCCCGTGTGGACCCAGGAGCGTCCACCTCGGCCTCGTCGGGATCGTCCATCCCGTCGTCATCCTCCTCCTCATCCTCCTCAAACACGGCCTCCTCGGCCTCAACCCCAACACCCACACCGGCCTCAGCGGCCCCAGTGCCCATACCCTCGGCCTCCCCGGCCCCATCCCTAGCCTCTCCTATCCCCTCCACCCTCCCCACGCCGGAGATAAACTCCGCAAAGGCCCCCATAGCCCTACTCTCCTCCTCCTCAGCCCTGGCCTCTGTGGCCTCCCTATCCAACATCCCGACGAGGGCATCCAATGACGCCCTCACCTCCTCGCTAACTCCCTCGACCCCTACCCCCTCGGTTGCACCCTCAATCGATCCTCCAACCCCCGGAACCACCTCCTCGGCCACCACCGCGTATATAGCCTATCACACTCCCCCCTACCTCCGGGACAGGCCCCGAAGGCAAATCCCCGACCTCGATCGGCCACCACCGGTCGATCCCCACGCCTCCTCTTGCGTATATAGCCTATCACACTCCCCCTACCTCCGGGACAGGCCCCGAAGGCAAATCCCCGACCTCACCCACGCCAATATCCACCGGCGGCACCTCCGTCATACCCATACCCTCCCCCATGACCTCGACCTCCGGCCTATCGCTCTCCGATGATGAAGAGCTCGGGCTACGCTCTCCACAAGCCACCCGTGGTCGTTTCCCCCTCGAAGCAATCGCCTTCGACCTCGTCATCTCCTCGGTTTGAAAAAGAAAAGAGAGAACCCAAACCTAGGGTTTCGAAATCAAGAGAAAGAGAAAGATTGAGGTCGAAATGGAGGAAGGAAAGGCAAAGAAATCAGGGTTTTTGGGTTTGAAACCGAAGAAAAGAAGAAGAAGAGGGAGAGAAACCGTTTTTGAAAAATGGGAAGAGAGAGGGTCCCTTTTTCGGTTATAAGGGACCCAGTCCAGGGGCGGCTACCCGCGAGTAGCCGCCCCCTCTCGGGCGGCTAGTTACAACTAGCCGCCCCTCCCAGTTTTTCTCTTTTACTTAAAAATCCCTTTCCAATCTTTTCAGCCCTAAAATCTCAAGGTTCTCCATACCAAACAGCCATGTATTGGCTTATTTCCAGGCATTACTTGATCAAACACGACTCTCCCGAAGTTTTGCAACACGTTCAGTACCATTCAAATTCAAATTTCTTCAGTTCTGGTTCTTTTCCAGAGTTCTTATCCCTCGGATGATCCAATTCACCCAAATCAACTTTTACTTGCTTTCTGTCGGCGATATCCCCTCCTTGCTGAGTTTTCCCAAGCACGGGAACGGTAGGCACGAGGAAACTGACGCTGGGCTGCTCCGTGCACGATAGCTAAGAACCCCGACCGCGGGTTGGATCACTCACCATTTACTTTTCCCCGCCTTCCACCTGGATCATCTTCTCGGATAAAATTCTAAGTCAAGACCTAGCCTCTGACAGCCAAAATCAACTCCCCGAAAAGTACTGTTCGTGTTGGCATAACTTCTTGAAGGTCGGGCTGGCCAAAATAGGGGTCTCTTTCCTTATCATCGGTCGAAGTCTTTCCTGCTTCGCACAAAGACTCCGCCCGATGAGGGACAATTGTAGATACCCCAATTTTGACCGTCCAGAGAGACAGAAATACTTCAAGTAACACACGGAAATATCCCACAAGTGGACACCAATAGAGAACCGAAGGTTCGGTAAACCGGAAACCCTAACCCTAGCCTTGACCTAAACCTAAACCGGAAACCCTAAACCTTGACCTAACCCCAAACCCTAGCCCAAACCCTAAACCTTGACCTAACCCCAAACCTAACCCCAAACCCTAAACCTAAGCCAAACCCTAACCCAGACCTAAACCTAAACCTACCCTAAAAACCAAAACCCTAAAAACCCAAAGTCCAAGGAAAGGGACGGCTAGCCCTAAACTAGCCGCCCCTCACTGGGTGGCTAGTTTACACTAGCCGCCCCTTTAACCGCCCCCTGGCCGACTTTGGACCAGTTCCCTTGATGGGACATAAAGCAATATTAAATGCTGATCATTGCGGCGGGTCATGACCTTTAGCCGCCCTCTCTTGGCCGGATTCAAACCAAGTAGCCGACCCAAGCCACCGCTTGTCAGAGATGGGACGTTTGGCAGGTCATGATAGGGGCGGCTACCAGGAAGTAGCCGCCCCATCCCGGGCGGCTAGTTAGCACTAGCCGCCCTTCACCTGGTCTCTGACAGAAGAACCAGAGCATTAATGAGAAGTCCAATCGAAGCCAACCCGCTCCATTACCCCCTGCCTCTCTTTTACTATAAATAGAGGAGGTCCCAAGCCTTCAACAACATGAACAAAATCCACAAATCACCAATTCATCTTCATCATCAACCCACCATCCCCACTTGTTCAAAACCCTTCCACCACTAGAAATCCCAAGAGAGAGAGAGAGAGAGCCCTTTTATGAGAGAAACACCCATTCCCTACATAAAATACCCTCTCATCCCACCCTCCATAAACCCAGGCTAAACCTAGCTTAGCCTCTGCCCAAAACCCCCCCCCCCTTTTCCTACCAAAGCCCTGCCCAAATTCCCCCAGACCCTGGACGGCTAACCCTAGATAGCCGCCCCCTGGCCGACGGCTAAACACAACTAGCCACCCCCCTATCCACACCCCATATCAACATCCCTTTGACCCATAACTCCTTTAGTCAAGCCCGGAAGCAGAATAAGATTACCTGTTTTTCACCTCTGTGTACGGTATATCCGTGTCTCAGAGCGGAGACCCTACAAACTCCCCACGTAGGCGATCAAATCTGACCCAAACCCTTTCCTGTTTTTTAGAAAAAGCAGGTGGCGATCACAAAACCCCCCTGAATCCTCTTGAGCCGCTGTCGGGCGCCTCAATAAGGAACGACACCCTCACCCCTTCCGAGAAGACGATCCGACCGAGCCCGTCAAGGCACGCATCCGATCCGAATCCCCAAAGAACCCCACACACGCGGATTTTTCGACACCGATAGGGCTAAGCTAGGTTTAGCCCGGGTTTCTGGAGGGTGGAATGAGAGGGTATTTTATGTAGGGAAATGGGTATTTCTCTCACAAAAGGGGCTCTCTCTCTCTCTCTCTTGGGATTTCTAGTGGGGAATGTGAATTGTGGGTTGTGTTTGTGGATTGTTGATTGGTTTGTTGATGGGCTTGGGACCCCCTCTATTTATAGTAAAAGAGAGGCAGGGGAATATCCAGGGGGTAATGGAGTGGGTTGGCTTCGATTAGACCCCTCATTAATTCTCTGGTCCTTCTGTTAGGACCAGGTGAAGGGCGGCTAGTGCTAACTAGCCGCCCAGGATGGGGCGGCTACTTCCTGGTAGCCGCCCCTATCATATAACATGCCAAACGTCCCATCTCTGACAGGCGGTGGCTTGGGTCGGTTACTTGGGTTGATCCGGCCGAGGTAGGGCGGCTAAAGGTCATCACCCGCCGCAATGATCAGCATTTAATACTCCTTTATGTCCCATCCAGGGGACTGGTCCAAAGTCGGCCAGGGGGGCAGCTAGTTAGGTCTAGCCGCCCCTAGCCAGGGACTTAGGGTTTCTGGGTTTCTGGTTTTCAGCTTAGGGCTAGGTTTAGGGTTTTGGGGTTTAGCTAGGGCTAGGGTTTAGGGTTTCCGATTTCCTGAACTTCGGTTCTCTACTTGATCTCCAACTGTGGGATATTTCCGGGTGTTACTTGAAGTATTTCTGTCTCTCTGGACGGTCAAAATTGGGGTATCTACAGATGCGTCTTCGCACTGTTGTCACTCCGCCTATCGTTAATCGCAATTTTGTCAATGTTGCACACCGTCAAGACAATCACTCCACGCGGGTCACTTTCTTTTATTGCCATAAACTTGGGCACGTGCAATCTGAATGTCGTAAGCGTGCTCGTGATGATGCTCCTCTCGTTTATGTACCTTGCACTTCAGCTCCTGGAGTACTTTCTGCAGCGCCTCTTCCACTAGATCATGCATCATACCGTGCACCGGCACCTCGGGCACCATCTACAGTTCCTTCGCGTCGCTCTCAGCCTCGACCTACAGCTGCTGTTGCTTCTGATTTTTCTACTGATCCACTGACATATTCTCCCTCTCAGATTTCTGAAAGTCTTGCGCAACTCCATCTCCAACAACAACAACTCGAAGATATGCTTTGCTCAGTGACTGATAGTGATTCATCTGCTACCTTTTCTGCTTCTTCTGCGGCGACAGGTAACCTTACTCATAGATTCTTGATTCTAGGGCTTCCCATCATATGACTTTTCAGGCATCCTTTATTAGTCGTTCTACTCGTTTGTTTCTCACTCCTATTATTCGTACAGCGGATGAGACTCCTCTGTCTGTGTCGAGTTTTGATTCTCTGACTGATTCTTCTCATCGTTTTCAACTTCCTGAAGTTTTTCATGTTCCTGGCCTATCATTAAATTTGCTTTCTGTTGGTAAAATTGCTGATCATGATTGTCTCATTACCTTTAATTCTTATACTTGTTCTATAGAGGATCGTCGTACGGGGAAGCATATTGGGATAGGCTCTAGACGTGGTGGGCTCTACTACATGGATAATCTTCATATTCCTTCGTCTTCTGCAGCTTCTGCTCGCATGATTTCCTCTTCTCCTTCCTCCTTTGATATCTGGCACCGCCGTCTTGGCCATCTCTCTCCTCTAAGACTTCGTTTTCAAATAAGTATCGGTGTTTTAGGTTCCTTTTTAAAAACTGAGCTTCAACCATGTGTGTGCAGCAGGTTGAAAAAACACTTGGCTCTTCCATTTCCTACTAGTAATAGCATTTCTGCTTTTCTTTTGATCTAGTACACTCTGATATTTGGGGTCCCTCCCCTATTGCTTCTAAAGGTGGTAATCGTTATTATGTTATTTTTATTAATGACTTTTCTTGTTATACCTCGATATATTTGATAAATAGCCGTTCTGAGTTGTTATCCATCTAAAAATCTTTTGCTACAATGGTTGAAACTCAGTTTTCCAAACGCATCAAGGTGTTTCGCTCTGATTGTGGGGGAGAATACTGTTCTCATACTTTTTGTAATTTTTTATCCTCCCAAAGCACTCTACCTACAGCTTTCCACTCTTATGTTCATCAACAGAACGGGGTTGCTGAGCGTAAACACAATCATATCCTCGAAACGACCCGGTCCTTACTCATTTCTGCTTCTGTTCCTGTTCAATTTTGGGGTGAGGCTGTTCTTACAAGTGTATCTCATCAATCGCACTCCTTCGTCTATCACTGCTGGCATCTCCTCCTCTCAGCGTCTTTATCACAGTCCTCCTGATTATTCTCGTCTTCGTGTTTTAGGATGCACGTGTTTTGTACTACTTCTTTCTCTTGAGCGTACGAAGTTGTCTACTTGTTCCGCTATGTGTGTCTTTCTTGGGTACAATATTGAGATCAAAGGATATCGATGCTATGACTTTTTGCTCGTCATCTTCGGACATTTTGTCATGTCACATTCTTTGAAAATCATCCATACTATGCTCTTCGTTCGCCTCCTGTTCCTCTTCCCCCATCCATGGTTGAGGAAGTTATATTTTTGTAATTTTCTATTCCTGATTTCTCATCTTCATCTTTTGCTCTTGAGTCATCTATTCTGTCTGTACCTGACCACTCTTCATCGTCAGTCCCATCTTCACCCTTGCCGTCTTTGTCCATCTCTATTCAAGATGATTCACGTGGGACGATCCCGTCTACTCTTACATCTATTCCTGATGCTGCTTAACTGGAAGACGATTCTGCTTCCGCACCAGTTGCTCCTTGTCGCAATCCACTTCGTGCTCGTCGACCTCCTCAATGACTTAGCTTGATTGCCTCTAATTCTTTTTCTCCTAGTTTTCAGTATTTTCTTTCAGCTGTTTTCACTCATTGAAAGCCCCAATCATATCATGAAGCTGTCGGTATTCCAGAATGGGAAGGTGCTATAGTAGAGGAGCTTAGTGCATTACAACGCACTTATACGTGGGACATTGTACCACTTCCTCAAGGAAGACTCCTATCAGCTGTAAGTGGGTCTATAAGATGAAGACCAACTTGATGGTTCGATTGAGCGTCACAAGGCTCGGTTGGTTGCCCGTGGTTTCACTCAGCAGCATGATATTGATTATGATGAGACATTTGCTACTGTAGCGAAGATGACAACAATTCATACTTTGATTTCTGTTGCTTCTATTCGTCAATGGCCCATTTATCAGCTTGAAGTCAAGAACGTTTCCTTCATGATGATTTATCAAAGGAGGTTTACATGACTCCTCATCCGGGTCTTCCTCATCCATCTGGTCATGTATGTCATTTTCACCGCGCTCTCTATGATCTCAAGCAGGCTCCTCGCGCTTGGTTCGCTCGATTCACTGATGCTATCTGTGCTGCTGGGTTTGTTTCAAGTTCCTATGATCCAGCTTTATTTGTTTCACACATTTGGTCCTCATCGTACTCTCCTACTTCTTTATGTTGATGACATGATCATCACCGACGATGATTCTTCTCATATACAGTCGGTCAAGCAACATCTTCAACGTCAATTTGAGATGAAAGATCTTGACAAACTTTGATATTTCTAGGTTTGGAAGTTGTTTATGCTCCGTGTGGTTATCTTCTCTCCCAACGTAAGTATACTGTTGACTTAATCGACCGTGCATGTCTGAATGATGATCGCATTTCTTCCACTCCTATTGAGCTTAATGCTAAGCTCCGCTTGACAATGGAGAACCACTTTCTGATGTTACTCGTTGTAGACAGCTTGTTGGAAGCATCGTCTATCTCACTGTCACTCATCCTGACATTGCCTATGCTGTGCATATTGTCAGCCAATTCGTCGCAGCCCCTCGTACTGTTTATTATGCAGCAGTTCTTTGAATTATACGCTATCTACATGACACCATATCTCGTGCTCTACTGTTACTGTCTTCTTCTACTCTTGAACTTCATGCTTATACTGATGCTGATTGGGTAGGAGATGTCACAGATCGAAAATCCACGACTGGTATATGTGTGTTTCTTGGTGACTCTCTTATATCTTGAAAGGCTAAGAAACAAGACATTGTTTCTCGTTCGAGTGCTGATGCCAAATATCGTGCTATGTCATCCGTTACTGCTGAGGTTGTTTGGCTTCGACGCCTCCTCTGTGACATGGGCGTAATCCTCTCTGCGTCTACTCCTCTATATTGTGATAACAAGAGCGTCATTCAGATTGCTAACAATCCAATTTTTCATGAACGTACGAAGCACATTGAGATCGATTGTCACTTCATCCGTCATCACTTTCTTGCTGGCATTATATCACTCCCATATATTTCTTCTTCTCTTCAGTTATCTGATTTTTTTCACAGTCATACACTTCAGCGGCATGGCTTCTTGTTGAGCAAACTCTCGGTGTATAATCCAGCATGAGTTTGAGGGGGGGGGTGTTAAATGTATGTATGTTAGGGTTAATGGTATATTAGTACTTTTTTCCCTTTTTATACTATAAATATTGATATAAACCATAATAATATTCTTGGTTCATTCTCTTCAATTGATTCTAACAGTATCCACACAAGGAGACGTGTATAGTTACAGAATTCTTCTATTAGAGATGCTCACGGGGAAGAGACCGACCGATAATATGTTCGAAGATGGGATGAACCGTCACAATTTCGTGAAGGATGCGTTCCCCGAACGGGTGATGGAAATCATTGACCCTCAATTGTTGCTCGAAGAAGCTATCCAGACAGCAGCCAATGACGGTGACACCGGAAGCAGCAACAAAATCTAAGAATGTGTGGTGCAATGATCGGAATCGGATTATCAAGCTCTGTGGCAGCACCGAAGAAGCGGACGGAGATAAAAGACATTTGCGCCAAAGTGATCACGATCAGGGATGCTGTATTGGGGATGGGACCAATGGAGTATGAGGCAAAGTCCAACACCTAATTAATAATTTTATATTGTAATGTCATGTTCATAATAAAATTAGTACTCTTAAAAGCGAACCAAGCTTATTCTTGCTAACACACATTCGAGTGTTTACCATTGAATAATGTTCTAACCAAAACCAATTTTTTATATAATTTTTCGCTTATATGTATCTCCTCCCGTGGTGGTGCAAATTTTATGGTAAAAAAGCAAATAAAACACCATCACCAATTCAAATTGTTTGTTGCTCCACGTTCACATCGTCTATCCAAGTCATTTTTTTATAGGGAAAGATTCATATAACCCCTGAGGCCCTGACTTTAAAAACACTCGAGTTTATTCTATTATCTTAACCCAGTTAACTTGAAACATATACAAGTAAGTCCCTCTAAACTGAAAAAAATGAAAAAAAAAGCACCCTCAAAATAACGACTTTGCCCATCTGTACAATAAAATCAACTTCTTCTTTACCATTTTGTTTCTTCCCCACCTGACCGTTTCAAATTGGATCGTCACATTCTCCTCCTTTAGACAGCATTGTATGATCTTTGAACACCCTTGTTACATGTAAGCAATCATCAAGAATCGTCAAAACAGAAATTTTACATGTCATTGCCAAAAGAAGTTGGAAAAAGATCGTAACATTACTTGCAAAATCCATCGTGAGTGATTTTTTTTTTTCTTACCGCTGCAGTCCCTATCTCTTGAAGCCCTGCTATACAGCCTGACGATTGAAGAATGAGGAGACCCGTGGAGGGCGACTGAAATCGGGTTAGGTTAGATTTTAGATTTTTCTTTTTTTTTTTTTTAGAGGGAAGTGAAGAATTAACGGGTTAAGGTTATAAACGTAATTTCATCCGTATGGTTAAATTCAGCTGACCCAGAGGTTAACTTGACTAATAGAAGGGTGTATTTGTATTAGGTTGGGTTTTTGGGGGTGATATATGAATTTTAAAAAAACACAAAGGGTTATATGGATTTTGACAAGTTCGTGGTATGCCTGTAAACGGGTTGGGTTTGTATCAGGTCAAGTTGGACCCGGAGCCGACCCATTTGATTGTCGGGTCCTTCGAGCCAAGTCCATATCGGGTCTCGAGTCAGGTCAAGTCGGATTGGGTCGACCCATTAACAAGCCCAGTCCAGACAAAAAGAGGTTAATGAACTTTTTAAGAGTTTACAATGATTTCATTTTTTTTCTTTTTAATAGAGTCTAGTGTATTATAAATAGTTCTTCACTATTTTGATTTTTTAATGTTTTATGATGGAACATTTGAAACACGGTTTGGATCATTATGCTTTTACGTAAAATCAAAAGGTTGTAAAAATATTTCAAATGTTTAAAATTTTAAATGATTATTTAATATTTAGTTTTAAATGTTTGGTTAAATAATGAATATTAGGTTGAATCATAAATAAATAAAAATCACATAATATTTGGGTTGAGTCAATCGGTCCTACGGGTCCATATGATTGGGTCGGGATGGACCTAGACCTGACCCGTTTTGATTATCAGGTCATTCGGATTGGGTACTTACGGCTTTTATTGAGTCAGATTCAGATCGGGTCTGGGTTGACCCACAATCCGTTGACAGACCTAGTTTGTGGGAGTTATATGCATTTATCCCTTTTTTTATAAATTTTTAAAAGTTATTTTTAATTTTTTTAGCTTATAAACTAAGTAATTATCTTTATTCATTATATTATATAATATTACTTGATAACGTTTAAATATTTTATTAATTGCAACAATAAAAATATATGATCAATTACATATGATAGGGTTGGTTTTATTATGACCGCAATAATTTTTTTATTATAAATTCACACAATGAGCTTCATTTTTCGTGGCAGGTGAAATTTTCAATTAACTTTTGTTACTGTTTTAGTCAAAGAAGGAGATTAGGGTCCCTTTGGAATATGAATACTTGATGAATATTGCAGCCCTAACAATACTCATTCCACTTCCACTATCCGATGGAGTTGACAAGGAGATCACATGCTCTGTTTCTATTCAGTGTGTCAATGGAAAGCAAAGTCCAACACCTAATTAATAGTTCTGTATGTATTGTAATGTGTAAACAAAAACAAGGACTGCTTAAATACCATGTGGTTCAAAGCACACAGATTTGCAAAGTGGCCTAATGCAGACTTTTAGGCTAGATGTTGACTCCAAAGTCCAAGGTGACGTTTGGATGGGAAATAAAGAGGGGAATAAGGGAGATAAAGGGGAATAGGGATAAAAAAACTGTTTGAGTTGGTGGTATAAAAGAGTATAGCTATGCATAATCAAGTGAGAATAAACCGATATTTGCATTTCAAATCCCCCTATGGAATAATGTTATTTCTCTATTAGTATAAGGGGGATTCACCCATCAAATCACATGTCATTACCTCTTATACATTAATGGGACTTACATGTCAAATCAATTTTTCACACCTTATTTACATTTTATTCTTCATCAATTAAACACTCCAACTTTTATTATTACGTTTCCCAATGAGAATAACCGAAAGCATAACCAAATAGAAAATCATTTATTTCATTTATAAAGTCAACAATCCTATTCATAGATATAAATCTCATATTTCCATTCAAACGGCCCCCCAAAAGAGCATAAATAGGTCTGGCCTACCAAAATCATAGCAAAAGTCATGTCCCCTCAGTACACTGTTTCTGAACTTGCAGATGTTCACACACACACACAGAATTAGAAACTTGCAAATGTTCACACACACACACAAAATTTCAACCATATTTGACCGCCACAGGCTCCCTAATGCATATCTTTTTCAATGTGGACTATATATCAAAACAATGGATTAAGCTTTCACCAGATCCACAAACCACATCTGCCTCCCTCTCTCTGATCTCCCAGTTCAGGTTGCTCCACAGCGAATTTTGAAGTGGGAAGTGGTTCTTCATTTTTCTGAATTCAGGGCGGCCACCATGCATATACTCCAAGTAAGCTTCTTTTTGTCATTTTTTGTCATCTTCTTGAGTGGATTCCCGGCCTGTGCTGCTCTATCAGTGAATTCCACTGATAAGCTTGCTCTATTGTCTATCAAATCCCAAATAACCCAAGACCCTCTTGGGTCATTATCCTCGTGGAACAAAACTCTCAACTTCTGCGAGTGGCATGGAGTCACCTGCAGTCTTCGCCACCCCGAGAGAGTCATCGCACTTGACTTGGAGGGACAGGTCTTGACGGGTTCCATATCACCCTACATAACAAACCTCACCTTCCTTGAAAGAATCCACCTGCCAAACAACAGCTTATATGGAGAGATACCACAAGAGATTAGCCGTTTGTCGCGGCTTCAGTATCTCAACCTCAGCTACAACTCCCTTGATGGGAAAATCCCCGCCACCTTAGGCCACTGTTCGAAACTTCAATATATCAGCATAAGAAGCAATAATTTGGTCGGACAAATCCCTGATACACTTGGCAGGCTCCCAAACCTCAAAGTGCTCAGTCTTGCTACAAACAATCTCATCGGAGATGTCCCACGATCACTGGGGAACCTTTCCTCACTTAACATTCTCAATCTTGCCAAAAACAGCCTCACAGGACTCTTACCACCTTCACTTGGAAATCTTTCATCCCTCTTCTTCTTTGATCTCTCGAGTAACAATCTCAATGGAAGCATCCCAGAAGACATTTCCCGTATCACAGGACTACAATTTTTTAGTGTCTCTATCAATGGATTTTCTGGACTTATCCCCTCCTCCTACTTCAATCTATCATCCCTCCAACATTTTGCTGTTTCAGTCAACCAATTGACTGGAACTCTTCCACAAGATATCGGTCTCACCCTTCCTAACCTTGAAGACCTCCTCGTTGATGTGAACCAATTTCACGGTCCGATTCCAATCTCATTGTCCAATGCATCAAGACTTCAGGTGGTCGATTTGGACACCAACAAATTTAGTGGGAGAGTGCCTTTGAATCTGGGGAGCCTGCAAAATCTAAGAAATCTCAACCTTGGCTCAAATAAACTCAGAGCAAGAGAAGCAGAAGATTGGGGTTTCATCACCTCTCTGACCAACTGCAGCAATCTGGTAGTACTGGGACTGAACAACAACAACTTCACGGGTGTACTGCCAAGCTCCATAGCCAATCTGTCATCAGAGCTTCAGTGGCTTGTCATGGGAGGGAACCAAATATCCGGAGGCATTCCTGCTGGGATTGAGAACCTCGTCAATCTGGTTGTACTGGGAATGGACCAAAATCATTTTACAGGTGCAATTCCAGGTGCCATCGGAAAGCTCCAGTGGTTGAACGCATTGGATTTGTCCGAAAACAAATTCTCAGGTCAGATTCCACCATCCCTTGGCAATCTTTCACAATTGAATGAACTTCAACTGGGCAAAAATGAATTTTGGGGAAGCATACCTTCAAGCCTCAGAAACTGTCAAAATCTGGAAGCCCTGGGACTCTCTAATAACAACTTCAGTGGTACAATTCCCATAGAAGTTTTTAGCATCACATCCCTATCAAGATACCTTGATTTGTCTCATAATTCTCTGATCGGAACTCTCCCTATGCAAATTGGTAGTTTGACCAATCTTGGGATATTAGACGTTTCGGAGAACAGGTTATCAGGGGAAATCCCCAATGAGCTGGGTGATTGTCAGGTCTTAGAATACCTTTACTTGGAAGGTAATTTCTTTCAAGGATCCATTCCTCCATCTTTTGGCAAGCTAAAAGGAATCCGAGAACTTGATCTTTCACGCAACAAATTCTCCGGGCAATTTCCAAACTTTCTAGAGAACCTGCATTCTGCACAATATCTTAACCTGTCCTTCAATAATTTTAATGGTGAAGTGCCACAAGGAGGTGTCTTCAACAATGCGAGTGCAATTTCAGTTGCTGGGAATAATAATCTCTGTGGGGGCATCCCCAAATTGCAGCTTCCCCCATGTCCAAACAAGAGTTCAAAAAGAAGAAAACAGCATCTTGCAGTGATCATAATTGTCCCAGTCGTTTCTATATTATGTTCAATTGTACTACTGTATTTCTGTATTATTTGTTGGACAAAGAGTTCAAAAGCCAAGATTCCATCCACACCTTCCTCAAGTGATCAATATAAGAAGGTTTCTTATGCGGAGCTGTATAAAGCAACCGATGGGTTCTCCTCAGAAAATTTAATGGGTGTTGGAAGCTTTGGTTCAGTATATAAAGGAATTATGGACCTTGGAGAAACAGCTGTGGCAGTGAAGGTCTTCAACCTTCAACGACGTGGTGCAACTAAAACTTTCCTGGCTGAATGTGAGGCCCTGAGATTTGTGCGGCATCGGAATCTCGTCAAGATCCTAACTTCCTGCTCTAGTATGGATTTCATGGGTAATGAATTCAAAGCTCTAGTTTATGAGTTCATGCCTCATGGGAGTCTAGAGAATTGGTTGCATCCAGTGGGGAAAGAGTGGTGTCAGCCAGAGAGCTTGAACTTTTCAAAAAGGTTGAATATAGCCATCGATGTTGCAAGTGCTTTAAACTACCTCCATTATCATTGTCTTAAGCCAATTGTTCATTGCGATCTGAAGCCAAGCAATGTTCTGCTTGATGGCACAATGAGTGCTCTTGTTAGCGATTTTGGTTTAGCGAGGTTTCTGTCCAAGACGTTTGCTCCTTCAGGTCAAACTATCTCAATCGGGATAAAGGGAACTATTGGATATGTTGCTCCAGGTAACTACAGCATCCAATCTCTATTTCATTCTACAGCTTAACATTACTTTGTTGATTTTCTTCGACAATTCCCGACACCTGGGATCCTCCTGCTAGGATATCAGTGCCACGAGATTGCAACCCTTTAACATTTGTATGATCATTAATATCTTCAACTTTAGAATCAAATGTCAATTATTATTTAACAGATATCATAATGCACAAAAATTTAATTGCAGAGTATGCAATGGGAAGTGGTATAACAACAAGCGGAGATGTATATAGCTATGGGATCCTTCTGCTGGAGATATTTACAGGAAGGAAACCAACAGATGACATGTTCAACAATGATTTAAGCCTTCATAATTTTGTTAAGGCGGCTTTCCCAGAGAGAGTGCTTGAAATCATAGATCCCTCATTTCTCACAGCAGAGTACAAAGCCGCAGAGGAAAGTGGAAGATGCGAGGGCATGAAAACAAGAATGGAAGCATGTCTGGTGTCTGTGATCAGAATCGGTCTCTCATGCTCAGTGGAATCACCAAAAGAAAGAATCGATATGAATTGTGTCGTCCGTGAACTTGAGGCAGTTAGAGATATGCTTCTTGTCGTTTGAGGATGAACAGAGATGAACGGGACAAAGCACAGACAGTGTTTAGTTTTCATGCATTGTAAATCTAATAATAAAACAATATCTCTTTAACAGTGTTTAATTTTCATGCATTGTATTTTATATAAGCAATTTATAGACAGTTCCAATCCAAAATATTGTGCATAGATGGCCATATGGGGAAAGATCAGTGAAAACTTGCATCTACACAACCAAAGAGAGAGAAATACATAAACAGCCCAAAAAAAATCACAGGATGCACAACTAAATTTGGGGAGGGAGGGGAGATTGAGAGAAGATCACTGAAAAGGGAAGGAAATGCAGGTTTACTAAAGTCTATTAACATGTGATAAGAGAAATCAGTGATTTTGCATTTGCACATCCAAGAGATGAATAAAGAAAAAAGTCAAAAAAATTGCCAATAGGAAATGCAGCACAGACCGAAATCTAGTCCGTTTGATTGCACGATTTGGTCGGATTCCGCTTTTTGAAAAACTGAAATCCCAAAATCGTACAGCCAAACGGGGCGGATTCCGGCGGAATCAAAAGCTGGATTCCTTTTAATTTTTCTCTTGAAATCCGTGTTTTTAAAAGCTCAAAAACTGCGATTTTTTATCGGAATCAATTTTTTGAATTGAAAAACAACTTTCTCTAACAAACATAAAACTCCTTTCAAATATTGATTCCTGGATTTAAAAAAAACATCCTAAAAAAGTCAAGGTCTAAAATCATCTTAAAAAACAGCTTTATTCAAAAAGCTACTTTTCAATCTGTGTTTTCAAACGGACCCTTAAGCTTTCTAGAGTGACACCTTGCAAAATCCCTCTTTTCTTTGGGGATTTTCCAATCACCCTCTCTAAAAACTAGCAATTGCAGTTTGACAATGGCTTAACCTAGAATTCTACCGTGCTCTAACCTCCCTTGCTGCTACAGGTTTCACCAGTTCTCCATTTCGCCCTCCATTAATCTCTCCTTAGCTTCAAAAAAAAAAATCATTTTTGAGTTCTCCATTTTCTCTAATTCTATGTATCTTCATCATTTGGACAAGAAAGATGATTAAATAAATGGAACCTATTCTACTATTAAAATCATTATAAATTGCTTAACTGATTTGAGCATCATGTCTAAATTTTTTTTGTATATTCGGGATCAAGTTTACTCCTTGGCCTCATCATCTTGAAATGACACCCTCCAACAAATACATTAATAATAAGTCTCTATATACATGAAAATTCATCAGTCAGGAAATCTTTCCCAGAATCTCCAATTGCATAACAAGGAAAGCAACAACAGAAGTTCAATTCAAAAGAATAACTAATCCACAGACATAACCACAAAAACTCAAAAATAAATGCATAGATAAAACCACGGATCAACTTAAACAATATATTCCACTTCACACATAATTACATAAAGACCCAGACCAAACGCCCAATCAATGAACGCACAAAGAAACTTAAAAGATGATCGATTCTGTGCTAACAATCCACAATAACATAGTGTTCTATACAATTAACAAAAAAAAACACATACATCTCATCCCAACAACCAAGAAAGCACAGATAGAATGAGATCCATCAAAATCGAGGGTTTTATTTGTCACCGGGCTTGGAGTCATAGTCGACGACCTCGGAATCCGTGACGGACCTCGAGTGCTGGACGATGGACCGTCCGATGGAGTTGATCCAGTCCTCCTTCTCCTTCTCGGTGTCGGCGATGAAGTACATGGTCTCGGTGGGCGTGGAGAGCATGAACGCGAACTGGCGGTTGAGGACGTCGTCGGCGCCCTTGACGGTGAGGCAGGTTCCGACAGGGATGACGCCGCGGGTCCTCGAAGAGCGGTTGACGACGGACTCCTTGAACCAGAAGAGCTTCCCCTGCTTGAGGACGAACCAGCGGCGGCGCCAGGTCTTGATGTACTCGCCCTGCTTCGTGAGCCACCCGGATCTCTCCGGGTTCGTCCAGAACTCGACCCCTCCGTGGGACTCCTCCGTCGTCGATGACCATGAGCCGGTCGCCGCCCTCCAAAGACTCTCCATTGATCGAATTGAAGGGTTTTTGGGGATTTTTTTGTCGAATTATTGGGAATCGAAGGGGGAGAAACTATGTGGGGCGGTTCGATTAGGGTTACCTTCGGTTATTCTAATGGAGAGAGAGATGCGAGGGAATATAGGATTGGAATGGATGCATATTTCGTCCTGTCGATGGTGCTGGTATTTTTAGAAACAACGAATCAGGGCCGTTGGTTTTGATTAACCAGCCTTGCAAAATATAAAACCAATAAATAGATTCTAAATCATGGTGTATACGAGGGAAATAAATTTCAAAACATTTCACTGCCTTCATTAAGATAAGCTTATTCATCACAAAAATGGTTCAAAGGAGATTCTTGAATTTCTTTTACGGCAATTCAGATCATCCAAGTTCTAGTATTTTTATTTGGTGTATTCAAATGTTGCATGTAAATATCCAAGAATGTTTTTTAAGAATGTTGGAATAAAATTATAGGGATTGCACCATGCTTACATCCCATTTGAAACTAATTTTCAAAAACAGATTATATTTTTAATTAAATAAAATAATTGATTATATAATAAATAATCTCAACGAATTTGTTTTTATAGATAAAAAACGGTAGACTAATTTACCTTATAATAAATAAAAGATTACAAAGTCTGAATTGAGGAGAAAAGAGAAACAGAGAATATAAAATAAAAAGATTCGCACCATACAACTGTTTTGTTAACATTTAAAACATTTAAAAGCTGAAACCAAAACATGAAGCCAAAATATACATAACAAACATCCCATCAATGTGAGATTTTCCAGGCTCAGAATTCACCAAAGGTAGCCGTGGTCGATTTCCACTCCCTATGTTGTGCCCAATAAAACAATTGAACTCGTGATTATCCTCGGCTCAGCTTGAATAGCTTCATGGGCACTCACAAAAGAGAACAGAGTGTGATCCATGTCGAATGGTCTTCACAAAAAAAAAAAACAGAGAGAGAGAGAGAGAGAGCTTTCACCCTTTCATCAATTTAAATAAGCTACTGTTCTTACTAAATACAGGGAAGGAGGAAGAAGATGAAGCCGCAGAAGAGAAGGATGAGCATGACAAAGATGACTCGTGGAGGGACTTCTGATAGCTGATTTTTATCCTCATTCATTCTTTCTGGACCTTGGTTGCTGTATTCATTGTTTGAGTATTGGAGAAGATCAAATTTGTGCGCGGTTCAAGAATGTGATGTTGTTCAAACAAGACAATAAAGAGACAATAAATGGTGAAGAGCTTTTTTTCTGTGAATGGTGACAGTATGAATACAAGAAGCCAATAATAGCCAACAAAGAAAAACAAATAAATTTTATACATGGCAAAGAGCAGAAGCTTCAAATCCAACAAATGCACGCTTTTCTTCAGTTCTTGTACACACAAGAAATGCTTTTCTTCAGTTCTTGGACACAAAGAGCAGAAGTTCTTGTACACACAAGAAATGTTCAGGAGAGGTGGATGAAAAAAGACCAAGAACTACTTTAAAGGAGTGGAGTGAAGGATGGCTCTAGACAGGAGTGAAGCCTGTGAGGGTAATATTCAAGACCTTGGCAAGAGTTGTAATTGCTTCTGGAAGTACTTTTACATTTCTTTCTTAGAATTTATGCTCGTGTAATAGTGTAGGTAGCGATAACTATGATAAATTTCAGTTTTTAATCTGCACAAAATCAAATGCACAACCAAACAAAAGATAACATTTGCGTGTCTTATTTACTTAGTAGTTTATCAAAGGGGCATGGGAAAAGTCCATAGATACGAGAAAGGCGCAGGATTCAAATAACCATTACACTTGTTATAACAGTTCCGAATAAAACTCCGAGCTAAGATCACCTAGAGTGATTTTTGTTTTTGTGTGTGTGCATAAGAGAACAAAAGAGGGCAGAATCATAAGCTCAGGGTACCATTTTCTTTCCTATATAGTTTTCCTCATTTTTTTTCCATCCAGAGTTGTTTCTCATATCAGTTCATCCTAAACATATGATATTGTAGCTTCACAATATGCTAGTCTCAAGATTTGCAAAAGCAATGAGCACTCAGGCCTAGGAACACCTTCAAAAATAAAAAAGTTTTATCTATCTTGAATTCTTGATTCATCATGTCTTATTAGTTTTGAACTCCGATTACTGAAAATAGACAAGTGTCCACGGAACTGTGGATGATTTTGTCAAAATTTATTGGACCACATGTATGGCGATTCTTAACAGAAATGGATCCTTCACAAGTCAACCAGATCAGCATTCATCAATTCACTTTCTTAGTCAGTAGAAAAACAAGACTCCTGGACAACACTCATTCCCACTTCATTCTTTCCTTGGTGTTCTTCATACCATCCTTATTGGTTTTAGACACTATGCAGTATTGACTTATTTTGAAATGATAATCTTCTATTATTAACAATGTTGTCCAGGGTGGAAGCCCCCTTAGCGGGGTGGTCGAGACACACCCTCCCCCAAGGGGAGGTCGGGAGTTCAAGTCCTAAGTTTACCAAGCAAAAAAAAAAATTACAAATTTTAAGTGGAAGGCCCCCCTAGTGGGTGGTCGAGACGCACCCTCCCTGAAGGGGAGGTCGTGGGTTCGAATCCACTCCCCCACCAATTACCAAGCAAAAAAAAAAAAAATGTTGTCCAGGAAGTCCTATGTAATGCAGCGGTGCACACCCATATGTCTGTATGCATGATTCATGAGAGAGGCACTAATACATGTGTGGTCGCCACAATATCTTGAAAGGGGCACTGGCTGAATGTAGGGAAAAGTAAATAAGATGACCCAGGAAGATCACAATTTTTACTAAAATCAGAGTGAAATACTCCAAGATGCCATGCAATCCATACCACTTCTCTTATGATATGTAAATTGAACATTTGATACAATTAGTTGTGTGCTAATCTTATAAAATCTTCTTTTCGTTAAGTGTGAGGTTTCACTGAAAGCATCACTTTGTTGATGGAAGCTAATCAAGAATAACTGAATAACAAGCTTTTATCATTTCCACAATATTCTAAAAATCCTCCTCTACCACTCTAGAACTACATTTCAAAGTGATTTGTGCTTCTCCTCTCCAAATACCCAATTCCATACCAAGACCTAGTTTGTTAAGGGGATAATATTTTGAGAATAAATTATCTTGATTTTAGAGGGTAAAAAGTCTTTCAATTTTGCCATAATCCACAATTGTCAAATCAGAACAAAATAAGGGATAAATGTTATTACAGTCTTTAAGCGGAACAAAAAAATATCTCTATTTTCATTCAAAAACAGGACAATTGCCTTTTTCTTTATAACAAACATGATAAGTAATTCTCCAACCCTTCATCCTCTTATCCGGACACTTGTTACCTAGGTGAACATAAACTTGCTGAATATTTTCAAAGTATCAGCATTTCATCAAATAGACAGCATGAGCAACTTAACAAACAGCAAAAAAAGAAAAAGAAAATGCCAACATAAGTCTCAAGTAACATGACATTAAACTGAAATTCAATCCAGAGTTTCATAATTCACAAATGCAAACCAAAATGATAACTTCAGTGACTACAATATCTCATAGATAAAAGAAGGAAAGACCATGTAGAAGGAAAATCTCTCATTAATTGGAGAAGAGAGACTCATCAATTTCTATCTTGACGATTGACCCATCGTCGAACTTGTCCTTCTTCGACGATAAAGGCGGCACCGCAGTCCTAGGCGGACCCTCCCCTTGTTCTTGTTCCGAGGCCTCGCCTATTCAATCCACCCCCATAAAAACTTAAACTTTAGCAATTCAATACAACCCAGAGAACCCAAAAGAGGGGAAATTGGACTCACATTTCCGTAGGAGCCATTGAAACGCTTCCTTTCGCGGTCTTCTTGTCACCTCTCCCGCAGGTCACTGACATAGAGAATAGTTGATTTAGTACCCCAAAAAACACACAAACGTGAAGTGAGAGAGAAAGAGAGAGAGAGGACCTGAGAGGGGTTGAGGAGATGTGGAGATGGAGAGAGGAGGGAGAGAGAGGGAGGCGCCGAAGGTTTCAGCGCGAGAGAATGAAAGGCGATGGAGTGATGGAGGGGTCATCGAAAGTGGGACTCCGATGTTTAGCGCCATTTTTGATGTTCTCTTCCTCTGCTTTGCTTCTCCTCCAACACAACAGATAAAATGAAGGATAAGATGTGAAGGGAGAATTTGAAGCGCAGTATGCAGAGCTCGTGTTATGGGTTTGGGCCTTTCAATGGATTTGATTCAGTGGATTCTGAGGCCCATAGCTTCATCCATCTTCACATGACACTGCGCGGCCCGCATGGCAATTATCCAAGAAAAAAAAAATGCAGATATGAATAACATATGAATAACAGTGTATTATCGATTTAAAAAATATTATAAAATTATATATATTTGTATTGTTTATATTTGTTATTTATATGATTAATTATAATCATGATATATTATATTATTTTCAATGTATGATATTTAAAAGAGCAAATGAACTTTAAAATCTCAATTTTAATTTTCATATCTTTATAATATTTAATTTGATTATCTAATTTATATTAATATTTAAACATGTCAATTATCTAAAAAATTATTTTTATTTGATTTGTATATGAAAATATTTGAATCTAAAAATTAATATGAATATGAAAGTTAGGAAATGGATATTAATAGTCCGATAGACATGCCTACTCAATAGTCAATGAATGTCTATTTTATTTTTGTCTTTTTAGTAATGTTACACATAATTTATTCCAACCCCAAATTCAGTCTCATAACGCATAGAAAATCACTGGAATATATGATCATATTAAAAAGAAATATATTTTAACAAAAGAATTTCACATTTCAGTTACATTTTTAATACGTACGCTGGGGCCATGCACTAAATTTTTTTAAAAAAAATGCACTTCCCACGTGAAAGAGACACGTTAGGTTAGACACATCCATCATACTTGTGCACTTAACCTTCTTTTTGTCTTCCTTGTACCTATAGTTTCATTAAATTATTAATCATAAACACATACACCAAAAACCAGCCAGTTCTCCAACCTACAACAAAGTTTTTAGTCATCTTATTTTTGCTTGGCCTTTCTGTCTTCCATATCTTCTCCGGCAACAAAACCTCTCCTTATAATTAACATCCGAATCATGAATCATCAACTCTCCTCCTATCTCTAACATGCCAACATCAGTGAGTTATATTACATTCCTAGTATCAAATATATATGTTCATATACATACATGTAAATTTTAATAGCCTTTGATGTCACAGGTTGTCACAGAGAGAAACATGTGGTGGTGACTCTCTACACCGTGACGCCGATCAAAACCCGGATTTCATTAGATGCACACTCACCACCACCACCACCGTCGAAGAAGGCCAGCAAATGGCGGCGGTGGTACGACAGGAGGGCGAGCTCCTCCGCTACTCGCGACAATTGAGGGAATCAGTGCACAATGAATCGTCGTCGTGTCAGATCCTTCGTCTGAAAGCCACATAAAATTCATAAAGCAATCAATGAGAAAGGTATTATATATCAAAAGATCGTCTGTGACTTTCAACCTGATATTATTTTTCTTGACATTGTTTTATTGCTTGATTGAGTACTGTAGGTTGTACCTTTCAATGGAGGTAAGCACAATGTTCCAAGAACCCCAACCTGCCTGGGTGATTGGAGGAAGGTTTTCATTGCAAGTTTCATGAAGTCATGGACTAGTTTGCAAGCCAAGAATTCTAAACACAAGAAATGGAGAGTAGACAACACTGCCGCAAGCGATCAAATGAAAGTTGTTGTCAAGGGCAAAAACGTAACGCGGAGTCTATGGAAATAACCCCACTTTTTTTTATTACACATTTAACATTGTCACCATTTTAACCTTGTCACAATTTTTTTTTATTACTGATTTATTTTATTTTTACACCTCCTTTACAAAAATTAAAGAAAAATGACACTTGGGAAGAAAGAGAGTCGGGTCTGGTGCAAGGTATCATGCTTCCAACGGAAGAATTTAAAAAAAAAAATTAAACTCAATCAGTGATGGAGTAAAAAATTATTTTATGCAAGTAAACTTGAAACAAGAATAAAAATAACTGAGTTTATTTTAAAATTGCCCCTATCTTTATCAATTTAGCCATCTAGGTTTTGTAACTTACCTAATGTTTGGATGCATGGTTTGTAGGCTCCGAAGAAATGCAAATGTGGATTCATCTCAACACTTGTCGCGTCTGTGTGGAAGGGACAATAAGGATATGATATTAAAGCATTATGTTAAACAAATAGATTACAAAATGAACTATAGAGTATTATATATAAGACTCACAAATACCGACATTTTTCTATAAATTATAATGTAAAATAAAGGGTTTTTTTGTATATACCCTGTTGGAATCCAATTTTGTAGAATTACCCTTGCTGCATTCCAGATTGCATAAATACCCTTGCTGCACTCATAAGCAGTGCATCCGTGCCCCTTCGTCAGTCGCCGTAAGTAATCCAGAGAATACCATGGTTATACTGTTAACCAAACCAACCAAAATTATTCATTTACCCTTAAATCTACTGACCTGATTACACATTTCTCCCTAAAAACCCTTCCCTGGGAACCCTAACCCTGAAAAACAAAAAAAATAAAATCTAAGCCCTAAATCCTCTCCCTTGTCAAACCCTAAACCTATTCGATGATAAAAACCAGCCCTAATTGACATCAAAACGATCCCAAATCGATGAGAAGGAGTGGTCGTAGACGATTGGTGCATTCTGTGGAGGGGGTTTTGTCACCAGGACTACTATTGCTGTAGATCTCGTGGGGGAGACGATAAGTGCATCAATCGAAACCCTCAACATTCATATTTTTCATTTGGGTCGGGAGGATCCCCAAACTTTTGCTACAACAAAATGAAGGAACATGGGTTGAGAGGATTCCCTTCTCTGCTGCGTTGTGAAGAAAAAATGAAGAAAAAAAATGGTGCATGGAAGAAGATGAAAGAAGAGATCGGGCATATAAAACATCTGTGAGGGGTAAAAAGGGGTTTTTGCATCACTTAACAGTGGCTAATGGGAGTTTTTTAACCTCACCTCACGCCCACTAACCACAGGGGCACGGATGCACTGCTTATGAATGCAGCAGGGGTATTTATGCAATCTAGAATACAGCAGGGGTAGTTCTGTAAAATTGGATTCCAACAGGGGTATATATGCAAAAACCCTAAAATAAAACACAAAACATCATCTCTATTTCCTTTCTCAGAAGTACAAAAAAATGCACTCACTACCAACAAAGTCACATGCAAACAACATGCTACGCTGTATCTCAACTACTAACCCCTTATTTTTCACATCTTCTACCCAGATTCCTTTCAAAAGAAATAATGTATCACATCAGGTCACGTTAGTCACTATTATAAAAAATTGACACATTGCATCTCACATGTCTAGCATGTGAGGTTTGTAATCACGTGTCAGTCCTTCATCTTTGTTGAGAAGTGACAAGATCTGTTGAAATCTAGACTGCATCCCATCTCCCTGCTAGCCTATCTCCACTTCTCAACAAATGCAGACTCTGCAAGGTCTATAGCGCGAGAGAGCTGCAGCTTTGTTCTCGCATTCTCTCTGTTCATCATCAGGATCGCTATCTGCGACTATACCAGCCCCCGCCTGAAGGTGGGCCACCCACTCCTGGCGCCTGTTCGAGTCCTTGTATGAGTACATGGTGTCAAAGCGAGTCCTAGTTGAAAAGATGATGGTTCGAAGAGCAAGAGCTATGTCCATGTCCCCTGTGAATGATATCCCGCCGAACCCACCACTGTACGGCCCTCGCCTTGTGACTTCTAACTCATCTATCAACTCCATTGCCTTAACCTGGTTTTTGCATTATAAACAACAGTATAATGAGAAGTGTGGGGAACAAAAAACAAAAAACTCCATTGATGTCATCTACTAGAGGACCGGTTTATTCAGGTGAAGTTTTAATTTATTCTGTTTATGAGGTATCATAAATGTGAATTCTTTATAGAGACAAGTTGATTGTGATCCTGGTGATATTGCAGTTATGTTTTATTTGAGACCACTGTGAGATATACTAGAAGAAAAATTGATCAATATTTTTGTGATTTTAAGTAGTGACCCAAGGATTGTCATGTTTGTGGAATTGGATTTTCAGGGGTGTTACATGCACATCCAACCATGACACTTTTATGCTCAGAACAAAAATAGTAGCATAGCATTGGAGGTCATCAACACTTGGGCAAAGGCTGATTCCCATGTAACCAAAATCATCTTATCAGTAATGCAGGGGATGATCATTCATATTTTCTTCTTCATAAGAGTAAAATCATCAGAAGATCTTTATGGAAAAAAAAATTTTAGGCATGATTCCATACCTTTGGAGCTCCACTCACTGTTCCAACGGGCAAGGCAGCACGTAGAGCATCCCAACAAGTGAGGTGATCAAGCAATTCTCCTGTGACCTGTAAAAATGCTCAACTAAGTTACAGTGGGCCCTTTCTGTACCTATGGTGCTAGAAAACACATCAGGGAAAGAACATCTTAGAATGCATGTTTGATTACAGATTAATGAGAAAGGAAGCTTGCCCATAACGATTTAAGTCAATAAGCATCTCACACTGTATTATTAGGCAAAAAAGATTACTGGGATAGAAGACCTTCAGAGAATTATTTATTTTGGAAATGATGGCAGATCATTATAGAATTATACTGATGAAAGAATAGGATGTCACTTCTGCTAAATGCAATTATTCATGATTCCCAATGTAAGATTTTTAGTAAGTATTGGCGGTGTTTCCTCATTCAATGATAATATGGTAAAAAATCTATCCAAAAAAGAAGACTAATAGTTGGTTCCTTTAAATATATATGGTCACATGTATGTCCATATATATGTACTTCACAATAGAGTTTCTTCAGTTACTGATACAGCTAATATAAACTTTCTCCAATTACGCGTTGATATTTCTCTTAGTTGATAAAATATATAATTCTCTGGTACGTCATAAGATTTGATGAACAAGAAGACTTTTTGAAGTGCATATAAAAGTTAAGAATTAATGTAGTCTATTCATATAGAACTTCAAGAAGGGAGCCTTACTGTTGAGCTGATGTGCATTACATGGGAATACCGTTCCACATTCATAAGCCTCTCCACTGTTACAGAACCAGGTTTTGAGACCTGCAGGAACAGCATGTGTGACAGTAAGAGAATAAAACTGTTCAAATTTCATTAGTGATGGAAGTTTAGCTACAATAATCAAGCAAGATAGTGAGAATAAAATATCTAGAACATAAATCTGTCAAACATCATCTAATAACCTTCTTTATAAAATCAATTAAGAAAATGAACCTTGCCAACATCGTTTCGTCCCAAATCAACAAGCATAATATGTTCAGCGCATTGTTTTTCATCGCTTAAAAGCTGTTTTTCAAGCATCTTGTCTTCCTTGTCTGTCTTGCCCCTTCTAACTGTCCCTGCGAGAGGACGATTCACGATTTTTCTCTGTTGGCAATGAAACACATTGTACAGGATGCATTTTAATAATAAAACAAAGTTTCAATATGACCATAAAAAAATTGTCAAGCAAAATTCAGAAAGTAAACTTGTGTAGACCTTCTTGACATGAGTAAGGATTTCAGGACTTGATGCGACGAGAATGCATCCTCTGGCCTAATGAAGAAAAACAGGGAAAAAATGGAAGGGAACGAAATTAACTCAAAATACTTACATTAACTCAAGATGCTGACACTTTCAAGAAGATGTAGATCAAAATAAAATCGTGATGCATCAAGTGTACATACTTGCAAGTAGGTCATATGAGGACTAGGATTAACCATCCTCAATGCTCTATATACTTCAAAAGGTTCAGCAAAAGTCCGACGCTCAAACCTCTGGCTCAACACTATTTGAAAGATATCTCCTGCTAGGATATGTTCTTTTGAATCCACCACAGCCTTCTTATAAGCTTCACTCGTCATAGTTGATTTATTTGGTAAATCACTCAAAAGACTTTGACGATTGTCCACATGACCAGCTAATAACTTTGGACTAGAAAATCAAGATATAAAGAGCAGGGATTTAGAGCACATCATGGATGCATTGAAGATCAAGTAAGGAAGAAAAAAAAAAGGGATGTAAAACTACGAGTCGATATTCTGCACTCTGGAGAGCAGAAGTTCCAGCCGGTTCTTCCCATCCTCATAGGCTTTCTCAATTGAAGGGTACCTATCTGTTCGCACCCAATGAATCACATGTGCTTTCTGAGACATCATAAAAACACAATCAAATTCAAACCACAGTTCTACCATATTTATAGGGTGCAGTTTTGATTTCACTAGTTAATGCAAGAGAACACAATGGTTTCCAAGAACATGTGCTCCTCAGATAAGTGACTGCAAGATTGTCTCAGACTGACTACTGAAAACATCACAACAAGCTAAAAATATAATAGATTTCTATATGTGTGCAATATCTATATACAAAGGCAATCACATAGAAGACATTTTCCCCAAGCTTGGTGAACAAACTGAGTCCCACTTACCTTCTCCACGTGATCAAACACTATGACATCATCATATAGTCCCAGATGAACATCAGGGAGGTTCCTGTCATCCACTGGAGCATTTGAGAAAGGAATCTTTTTTTTCTCAACGTACCGCACTGTATCATATGAAAAATAACCCACCCACCCACCTGCACAAGGATAATCACACGAACTTGCTTGCTTGAAAAATCGCAAGGTTAAATACCAATGTGACACACGCAGGCTTAGAAAATAGAGTATCTACTAGTACAAATTACAATCAGTCCAGATTTAACTTTGCATAAAGCAACAGCTGCTGTGTTGACATTATATGAAGATGCATGAAACAAGCATACATTACTAGAGACAATACTGAACCCTCTAAAATAAGTATCTAAAAAACTAGAACCAGTTCCATCAAAAGCATCCTATAATTGTTTAATATCTGAATAGGAGTTTATAATCACATTCATTCAAATAAACGGAAAATACAAAAATGCAAAAAGAATGGTGTTTATTTTTGTTCTTCAGGACATCCATAAAAATTGGAATGACACAGAGAAGATTAACATGCTCTCCACAGTGACAAATAAAATTGAAAATGGTCCAAATTTTCAATGAACCACCTCTTGATTCATAGGTTGGTAGAGGTACCCCTTCTTCTCGGAGATGTTATAGGCTTGAGTCTTACTCATGCGGAAACTTTTTTAAAAAAATAATGCTCTGATTTTTAGATGAAAACACAAGAAATCAGTTGTTCTATGACCCTTGCAAGCTGTTTTATTTGCCTACCAATCCAATCAAGAGAAGGCCTACTTCAAAACCACTAACATATCACTAAGGCCCGTTTGGTTGGTGGCATTCTAGGCCGGATTCTGATTCCATCCTAGAATAAAAGGAAAATGTCAAAAGCCACATGTTTTGTTAGTGATAATCTAAGCACAAATATTGGTCCCACTAAATTCAAAATCCATCAAAGTGGGAAAATTAGGTGGAAACAAAATCCCACCAAATTGGAAGGATTTTGAGAATCCTAGTGGTTTTCATTGACACTAAAGTCTCACTTTCCATTCCTATAGCAACCAAACTCGCATACCCATTAACAGAAGCACATCCCATCCTCCATTGAACACAGATCAAACATCAAGACAGAAGTACAACAAAAGATCGAATCTCACCGCAGAACGCATCAGGGAGTTCATCGATGACTCGGGGAGTCCACTTCTCCATGATCCTCCGCGGGATCACCATCGGATCCTCAACCGTCTCCTCGGTCCTCCTCCCTCCCAAATGGTCCATGACCGTCACCGTATTCTCCTTCGCGACGATCTCCATCACCGGTTGAGCTCCCACCACACTATACCTCCCCTGCCAAGAAAAACCAATGATGAATCCACAAATCCCAAACCAACCCAACGCTACCCAACCAAAACAAGACTTACAACACTGGCTCCGCCAACACTCTGTTCGACGGACTCGAAGAGGAAGCTCGGCGCGTGGATGTCGTCCTCCCCGACAAGGCACCGGTAAGCGAGGACCGGAGTGAGGTGGTCGGAAAATATGCAGCGGCGGAGCGGGATGAGGTTCCCTCCCTCCGATGATGCCTGCGTGAACCTCAACGCGTCCTCCTCCAAAGGTGGCACTTTGGATGATGGGGCGGAGACGGCGGAGATGGGGCGGCGGAGGAAGGGTCTGCGGCGGAGGCAGAGGCAGAGGCCTCCCCAGGGGGGGAGACGAACGGCGGAGACGGCGGAGGATGAGGTGATGAAGTGGGTCATCTCCATTGGCGTCGGAACTTCTTGTGATGGTGGTTCTTTGGGTTTGTGACCCACCTTTTAATGTTGGGTCTGGAGGGGGAAGGATTGACATGCAATAAATGGGTGGCCTTTACATGGCTTCCAAATGCGGAGGAGGAGATGGTGACATTGGGTTTTTAAAGGAGGGGGAGATTGTGATCCTGGGAGGCCATGTGAATTCAGTGCTTTGAAGGATTTTGGGTTTTGAATGGACCTTCTTAACATGGCCAATCAATCGTCGTTTTCTTGGTTGGAGTGAAGTAAGCAAGGGTTTATGAAAAGGCCCCGTCTATCCCCACTAAACAATTTTTCTATCCCACTGATAAAAAAAAAACAAAAAAAAAAAAAAATCGGTGTTTGGCTGTTCCCATCGATTCAGTTCGACCGAATTCAATCGTCATTTCAGGTTTCGGGCGATTGAATTTGGTCGCCGTTTCAGGTTTTGGGCGACCATAATTCGTCGTCATTTTGGGTTTTTGGCAACCATAATTAGTCGAACAGGGTTCAAAACTATATCTACTTATTTTTTGTAAACAAATAAATTTTTGGATTTATCTATCATATTCTACATTTATTCTTTCATCCAAACAACAACTAAGGGATTAAAAAAAATGTAAGTAGATATACTTTCAATTAATTCAAATTTTTAAAGAAAAATATCTTATTACACAAATATATATCATTTTTAAGCTTTGTTTGAATTCGTAGTTAAGATGAATTTTTGTTTGAAAAAAAAAAGGTACCAGTTGATCCAAACACATTTTATATTTGGCTTTTGAAATTTGTTTGTAACTTATGTAAAAAAAATTGTTCTTATATTCTACATTTAAGAATAATGATTTATTCTCCCTACATTACAACTCAGACTTGGAGTGATATGAAAGATTCAAGAAGGATACACGTCGTGAGATTATGTTTTCAAGAAAAAAAATTATATACTTTATTACAAATCATGTTCGACCAGATTCGGTCGCACGAAACCTGAAATGATGATCAAATCCGGTCGCGCGAAACATGAAATGACGATCAAATCTGGTCGAACTGGTCGGATCGGTGAGGATAGCAAAACACTGGATTTTTTTTATATTAATTGGTGAGGTAAGAAAATCGATGGGTGGGGCTAGACGGGCCCTTATGAAAGAGTGTGATATTGTGTTTTGTTTATCCATTTTTTAAAACACCGACTTCAACGTTATTTGTGGTTCGGATTTGGGAATGTCTGCGTTTGTTTGTTTGTGTGTCGTGGGGAAGGCAAATGAAAGTAACTTTTTTGAGGTCAGATGGTCAGTTCGTGTTTCTTTCGGATTTTTTGTACTTATTTTTTTAAGTTGTGTTGAAGATTACGTGCTAATGAATCTTTGTCGGTGGGATGATTTAAATGATTATTGGCTTCGCAAACATGCAGTTGATGGGGCCATGATGGAATTTAATAATGTTTGGTGGATTTAATTATTAACTTGGACTTTGACAAAAAATAAAAAAAAGGAAAAATTAATTACAGATCCCTTGAGCAGGGTTCGGAGTCTCTGTGTAGTCGTCACAGAGACTCTCTGTGTAAACCCCCGGGCTTGCCGACGCGTGTATAACACGGGCCACGTGATCTCACGTGATCACTCAACCAAAACAGAGTCTCTGTTGACGCTGTTAGTCTCTGTGTACCCAATTCGAATATATTTTCACTACAGAGTGTTCTCAACTTCCCCCCAAAAGAACTCCGAAAGTCACAAAGTCTCCCTCACCGAAGCGCCGCTGCACCCTCGCCGATCCCCCCGTCCGCCCCGTGAGTTTCACTTCTTGTTACAGTTTCAAATTGTTTTTCATTTGTAATTTTTGTTTAGGGTTCTGATAGAGATTTGAGTGGTTTTGATTTGATTGTTTGAATGGGTTTTTGAGTGGGATTTGATTTTGTTGTTTGAATGGGTTTGTTTCAGACATGGGTTTGAGTGGATTTGATTTTGTTATCTGAATGGGTTTGTTTCAGATATGGGTTTGAGTGGATTTGATTTTTTTTTTTTTGTTTTTTGCATCAAACCCATACCTGAAGTCTTGTTAGTTTAATGAGAATGCATATATTGTATAAAAAAAATTTGAATGTAGTTTTGTATGGATTTTTTTTTTGTAATTTGAATGTAGTTTTGTCTGGATTGTTTAGGGTTTTGATATGGATTTTAGTGGTTTTCATTTGATTATTTGAATGGGTTTTTTTTGTTATTTGAATGGGTTTGTTTCATATATGGATTTGAGTAGATTTGATTTGTTATTTCAATGGGTTTGTTTCAGATATGAGGTTTTAGTGGATTTGATTATGTTATCTAAATGGGTTAGTTTCAGATGTGGGTTTGAGTGGATTTCATTTCCAACACTTCAAAATCCTACTGTATTTTTTTTGGGGATAAAGCCCCTGTATGACCTTTTTTTCTTTCTATTAAGCTCCCAAGTATCTAGCAATTCCGAAAATTTTTTAAATCCCATACTGACCTACTACAAACTCTACTGTGGTGGGGGAAGTGATATAATGGATTGTATATATTCAGAATGAAATATACTGCTTCTGTGATATAATGGATTATATATGTGCACAAATTTTTAAAACCATGATAAGTTGCTTATATATGTGCACATATTTTTAAAACCATGATATAATGGAGGGTATATGTGCACAAATTTTATAAACCATGATAAGTTGCTTGTGATCCATACATGTTCAGTCATCTTGGGTTGTTGCTTTTTTAATCCTTTCAGTATTTCCAATCTTCATCACATAGGTTTTTTTTTTCCTAACAGCACCATCTTCTGCTTCATGTTATAATCCTACTGTTCCAAGCTGAATTGAAAGCATTGTGCTCTATCATTTGCAATCAAAGACTTCTATTTTCTCTTTTGAGCCTTCCAAGCAACTATGTCAGAAAGTGTAAGTGTTTACCTTTTGTATACCAAGTTTTGATAAAATGTATGAATGAATGAATTTTCTTAGCTAATTTTTCACAACAGGTCAATAGCCTACGAAATTCAAATGTTAGGCCACTTCCCACGCATATTCGGCCACGTGAATGTCGTTGTAAGAAAGGCGAATGTCCGATTTATACTTCTCGTCAAGAACATAGTAAAGGTCGGAGATTTTACTGTTGTCCTTTTAACAGGGTGAGTTAATTGAATTCAATGATTTTCAAGTGTTTCATTACTAATGAGTGAGATCTAATAAACATTCTTTTTTTGTTTGTCATTTTTTCCAATGTAGACTCCTCAAGACTGTCGATTTTTTGAATGGATCGATGACGCGGATGATCCAATTATTGAATTGAAGTTTCAACTAGAAAACCATGAAGAGACCATGACAAAGAATTTGAAGATGATGAACAGTAGGCTGACAATGATTTTGTGGTGTTTAATTGGTCTCTTGGTTATTCAATGTATCAAAGCAATATATTAGAGACGAATGCATCTTCAATGATGTTTATGTTGTTGTTGGATGTTCAAATAGCTATGTTTAATCAATGAAAATTATCGTTATTTGGTGAATTGTTGTTATTTGGTGAAAATTTTTGTTGGATGTTCAATTAGTTATGTTTAACCAATGAAAATTTTGAGTTGAATGGAAATTATTGTTATTTGGTGAATTGGTGACAAGGACTGGGTATTAGTTGTTGTGAATGTGTTACTAAGCTTATTGGTTTGGGAATGGCAGACTGAACTTGGTTCAGTGTCAGACCTGGATTGGGACTACACTGCATTGGTTTGGAACCCCTAGATTGGACTGGGGAGCTTGAAGAAGTGGACTTTGGCCGTTTGGTTTGAATTGCTTGGACTGGACTGGATTTGATTGGACTGGGGAGCCTTCTCATTGTCATAAAATAGACTGGACTGGACTGGGGAGATTGGACTGTTTTTCCACTTAAAAAATGACCCCAGCCTTATATGATTCATGTCTTGGAGCTTACTTGTGATTCCATAAGCCTTGTCATTGTCATAAATTGTGATCCCATATTATTTTTTGTTAAAATATGAAATGTAACATTACTACAGGTGTATTATGTGAAAGTGTTACATTTTGTCATTTTTTCTTTGCTGTTGCAGATGAGTCTGCTACAATTTCGTTGGATGAGATTCCATAAGGAACTGAAATTGATGATTTCGAAGAGAGTCTGCTACATTCAATATAACAAATTGTTACACTCAATATAACATACTGTTACATTTCATATAAATTACACAGCACTGTTATATTTCATATAACATACTGTTACATTTCATATAAATTACACAGCACTGTTACATTTCATATAACATACTGTTACATTTTATATAAATCTGTTGCAGATGAGTCTGCTACATTCAATATAACAAACTATTACATTTCATATAAATTACACAACACTGTTACATTTCATATAAATTACACAGCACTGTTACATTTCATATAAATTACACAACACTGTTACATTTCATATAACAGACTGTTACATTCATAATTTTGATATAACAGACTGTTACATTTTATATAAATCTGTTGCAGATGAGTCTACTACATTCAATATAACAAACTGTTACATTCAATATAACATATTGTTACATTTCATATAAATTACACAGCACTGTTACATTCATCATTTTGATATAACTGACTGTTATATTTTATATAAATCTGTTGCAGATGAGTCTGCTACATTCAATATAACAAACTGTTACATTCAATAAAACATACTGTTACATTTCATATAAATTACACAACACTGTTACATTTCATATAAATTACACAACACTGTTACATTTCATATAACAGACTGTTACATTCATAATTTTGATATAACAGACTGTTACATTTTATATAAATCTGTTGCAGATGAGTCTGCTACATTCAATATAACAAACTGTTACATTTCATATAAATTACACAGCACTATTACATTTCATGTAACAGACTGTTACATTCATAATTTTGATATAACAGACTGTTACATTTTATATAAATCTGTTGCAGATGAGTCTGCTTCATTCAATATAACAAACTGTTACATTCAATATAACATACTGTTACATTTCATATAACAGACTGTTACATTCATAATTTTGATATAACTCACTGTTACATTTTATATAAATCAGATAGCACTGTTACATTCTATATAAAAATGTAACAGTTACAAATGTAACAGTCTGAAATGTAAGATTAATTCATGTATTTGCGCATCACGAATGTAACAGTCTGAAATGTAACATGAGAAGGCAAACAAGCAAATGTGATAGACATGGAGATGTGATGTGATTGCTTTTATTGTTTGGATCTACCACAAATTTTACAAAGATCTAAAACACTTGTTAACCATTTCTTTCATATAAATCAGCAAACAAAGCTGAACATACACATATATAACATTATCAGAAAAACACAAAAACAGAATCCTTACGACCTGACAATGTTATATATGTGTATAACATATATAAGTTCAGCTTTGTTTATGACAATGACAAGGCTTATGGAATCAGCAAACAAAGCTGAACATACACATATATAACAATGTCAGGTCATAAGGATTCTGTTTTTGTGTTTTTCTGATAATGTTATATATGTGTATGTTCAGCTTTGTTTGCTGATTTATATGAAAGAAATGGTTAACAAGTGTTTTAGATCTTTGTAAAATTTGTGGTAGATCCAAACAATAAAAGCAATCACATCACATCTCCATGTCTATCACATTTGCTTGTTTGTCTTCTCATGTTACATTTCAGACTGTTACATTCGTGATGCGCAAATACATGAATTAATCTTACATTTCAGACTGTTACATTTGTAACTGTTACATTTTTATATAGAATGTAACAGTGCTATCTGATTTATATAAAATGTAACAGTGAGTTATATCAAAATTATGAATGTAACAGTCTGTTATATGAAATGTAACAGTATGTTATATTGAATGTAACAGTTTGTTATATTGAATGAAGCAGACTCATCTGCAACAGATTTATATAAAATGTAACAGTCTGTTATATCAAAATTATGAATGTAACAGTCTGTTACATGAAATGTAATAGTGCTGTGTAATTTATATGAAATGTAACAGTTTGTTATATTGAATGTAGCAGACTCATCTGCAACAGATTTATATAAAATGTAACAGTCTGTTATATCAAAATTATGAATGTAACAGTCTGTTATATGAAATGTAACAGAGTTGTGTAATTTATATGAAATGTAACAGTGTTGTGTAATTTATATGAAATGTAACAGTATGTTTTATTGAATGTAACAGTTTGTTATATTGAATGTAGCAGACTCATCTGCAACAGATTTATATAAAATGTAACAGTTTGTTATATCAAAATTATGAATGTAACAGTCTGTTACATGAAATGTAATAGTGCAGTGTAATTTATATGAAATGTAACAGTTTGTTATATTGAATGTAACTGTTTGTTATATTGAATGTAGCAGACTCATCTGCAACAGATTTATATAAAATGTAACAGTCTGTTGTATCAAAATTATGAATGTAACAGTCTGTTATATGAAATGTAACAGTGTTGTGTAATTTATATGAAATGTAACAGTATGTTTTATTGAATGTAACATTTTGTTATATTGAATGTAGCAGACTCATCTGCAACAGATTTATATAAAATATAATAGTCAGTTATATCAAAATTATGAATGTAACAGTGCTGTGTAATTTATATGAAATGTAACAATATGTTATATTGAATGTAACAGTTTGTTATATTGAATGTAGTAGACTCATCTGCAACATATTTATATAAAATGTAACAGTCTGTTATATCAAAATTATGAATGTAACAGTCTGTTATATGAAATGTAACAGTGTTGTGTAATTTATATGAAATGTAACAGTGCTGTGTAATTTATATGAAATGTAACAGTGTTGTGTAATTTATATGAAATGTAATAGTTTGTTATATTGAATGTAGCAGACTCATCTGCAACAGATTTATATAAAATGTAACAGTATGTTATATGAAATGTAACAGTGCTGTGTAATTTATATGAAATGTAACAGTATGTTATATGAAATATAACAGTGCTGTGTAATTTATATGAAATGTAACAGTATGTTATATTGAGTGTAACAATTTGTTATATTGAATGTAGCAGACTCTCTTCGAAATCATCAATTTCAGTTCCTTATGGAATCTCATCCAACGAAATTGTAGCAGACTCATCTGCAACAGCAAAGAAAAAATGACAAAATGTAACACTTTCACATAATACACCTGTAGTAATGTTACATTTCATATTTTAACAAAAAAAATATGGGATCACAATTTATGACAATGACAAGGCTTATGGAATCACAAGTAAGCTCCAAGACATGAATCATATAAGGCTGGGGTCATTTTTTAAGTGGAAAAACAGTCCAATCTCCCCAGTCCAGTCCAGTCTATTTTATGACAATGAGAAGGCTCCCCAGTCCAATCAAATCCAGTCCAGTCCAAGCAATTCAAACCAACGGCCAAAGTCCACTTCTTCAAGCTCCCCAGTCCAATCTAGGGGTTCCAAACCAATGCAGTGTAGTCCCAATCCAGGTCTGACACTGAACCAAGTTCAGTCTGCCATTCCCAAAGCAATAAGCTTAGTAACACATTCACAACAACTAATACCCAGTCCTTGTCACCAATTCACCAAATAACAATAATTTCCATTCAACTCAAAATTTTCATTGGTTAAACATAACTAATTGAACATCCAACAAAAATTTTCACCAAATAACAACAATTCACCAAATAACGATAATTTTCATTGATTAAACATAGCTATTTGAACATCCAACAACAACATAAACATCATTGAAGATGCATTCGTCTCTAATATATTGCTTTGATACATTGAATAACCAAGAGACCAATTAAACACCACAAAATCATTGTCAGCCTACTGTTCATCATCTTCAAATACTTTGTCATGGTCTCTTCATGGTTTTCTAGTTGAAACTTCAATTCAATAATTGGATCATCCGCGTCATCGATCCATTCAAAAAATCGACAGTCTTGAGGAGTCTACATTGGAAAAAATGACAAACAAAAAAAGAATGTTTATTAGATCTCACTCATTAGTAATGAAACACTTGAAAATCATTGAATTCAATTAACTCACCCTGTTAAAAGGACAACAGTAAAATCTCCGACCTTTACTATGTTCTTGACGAGAAGTATAAATCGGACATTCGCCTTTCTTACAACGACATTCACATGGCCGAATATGCGTGGGAAGTGGCCTAACATTTGAATTTCGTAGGCTATTGACCTGTTGTGAAAAATTAGCTAAGAAAATTCATTCATTCATACATTTTATCAAAACTTGGTATACAAAAGGTAAACACTTACACTTTCTGACATAGTTGCTTGGAAGGCTCAAAAGAGAAAATAGAAGTCTTTGATTGCAAATGATAGAGCACAATGCTTTCAATTCAGCTTGGAACAGTAGGATTATAACATGAAGCAGAAGATGGTGCTGTTAGGAAAAAAAAACCTATGTGATGAAGATTGGAAATACTGAAAGGATTAAAAAAGCAACAACCCAAGATGACTGAACATGTATGGATCACAAGCAACTTATCATGGTTTATAAAATTTGTGCACATATACCCTCCATTATATCATGGTTTTAAAAATATGTGCACATATATAAGCAACTTATCATGGTTTTAAAAATTTGTGCACATATACAATCCATTATATCACAGAAGCAGTATATTTCATTCTGAATATATACAATCCATTATATCACTTCCCCCACCACAGTAGAGTTTGTAGTAGGTCAGTATGGGATTTAAAAAATTTCCGGAATTGCTAGATACTTGGGAGCTTAATAGAAAGAAAAAAAGGTCATACAGGGGCTTTATCCCCAAAAAAAATACAGTAGGATTTTGAAGTGTTGGAAATGAAATTCACTCAAACCCACATCTGAAACTAACCCATTTAGATAACATAATCAAATCCACTAAAACCTCATATCTGAAACAAACCCATTGAAATAACAAATCAAAACTACTCAAATCCATATATGAAACAAACCCATTCAAATAACAAAAAAAACCCATTCAAATAATCAAATGAAAACCACTAAAATCCATATCAAAACCCTAAACAATCCAGACAAAACTACATTCAAATTACAAAAAAAAAATCCATACAAAACTACATTCAAATTTTTTTTATACAATATATGCATTCTCATTAAACTAACAAGACTTCAGGTATGGGTTTGATGCAAAAAACAAAAAAAAAATCAAATCCACTCAAACCCATATCTGAAACAAACCCATTCAGATAACAAAATCAAATCCACTCAAACCCATGTCTGAAACAAACCAATTCAAACAACAAAATCAAATCCCACTCAAAAACCCATTCAAACAATCAAATCAAAACCACTCAAATCCCTATCAGAACCCTAAACAAAAATTACAAATGAAAAACAATTTGAAACTGTAACAAGAAGTGAAACTCACGGGGCGGACGGGGGGATCGGCGAGGGTGCGGCGGCGCTTCGGTGAGGGAGACTTTGTGACTTTCGGAGTTCTTTTGGGGGGAAGATGAGAACACTCTGTAGTGAAAATATATTCGAATTGGGTACACAGAGACTAACGGCGTCAACAGAGACTCTGTTTTGGTTGAGTGATCACGTGAGATCACGTGGCCCGTGTTATACACGCGTCGGCAAGCCCGGGGGTTTACACAGAGAGTCTCTGTGACGACTACACAGAGACTCCGAACCCCCTTGAGCATACTGTTGTATTAATTATAAATCTATATAACTTTTTAAGCCCTTCCCTATTTTGTGTTCCCCCTTCTCTCCACCCCCGATGGCTCTTATGCCCCCCCCCCCCTCCGCCCTTCTGTCGTCTCCCTCGTCCAATTTTTTTTTTTTTTTTTTGTCTATGACTGCCCACATTCTCTCTCATCCTTGTTTTCACATTTTTCTCTTTCCTTTTCTAATCTACCAATGAAAAACAATGGTGTTTCTCATTCATACTATGCTCATTCTGTCGATTACAATGAAGAGTTCTGCCTCTATCCATCACAGATTTATTGCTTCTCACTCCATCCTAGATTGATTTTTTTTCTTCAGGTCCACATAATGATAATAATGTACCCAAATGGTATAACAGTATAATACGTATTTAAATCTATGAATCACAATGTACACATTGTGTATAACGGTGTACATGGAGAATGAGAGGATAGAATAGAAAAATTAAACAAACATTTATGATTCTATTAGTCAGAGAGACCCAAACATAATAGGTGGTGGTACCTGGAGACCTATTGTTAAGTTAAAAAATTGCAGGGACTTATAATTAATATAAGGATATGCTAAGGGACCAATAATTAAATTTTCTACAATAAACCAAACAATAAAAAAAATACAACTCGTCTTGTCAAAATGACAACTCATTCATTCAGAAATAATTGTACACATTTTTAAAAAGACGGGATGATGTTTTATCTCATCATTGATTTAAAATTAACATTGTTAAACTTTTAGCCCCTGTTTGACAAACGGAATAAACAAGTATAGGAATAGTATAAGGGTGATATAAGAATGGATAGGGAAAATAGTTGTTTGTTTGTACGGTATAATTTGGTATTACTAAGCCAGTTTAAATAAGTATAAGAGAGTATAACAATTCTAAGTAACTCCTAGGATAAGCTATACTCAATTTATCTATTCACATGGATCCACATGTCAAATCAATTTTTTATATCTTATCACATCAAATCACCTATCAACACCTCTTATACATCAAAGGGCCCACATGTCAAATCGATTTTTTTACACTTTATTTATATCTTATTCTTTATCAACCAAACAACTCAACTTTTATTCTTACGTTTTTCAATGAGAATAAAAAAAAACATACAACTAAACAGAAAATCTCGTATTCATGTATATTTGTTATCTATACCGACATAGTTATTTATTCAGAATAACTCAATTCCGCTATCCAAACGGGGACTTAAGTCACAGATTGGGCCACATATCATCATTCTATTAATTTAGGAACAATATTAAGACTCAACCTAATTTCAGTTTTTTTGTGCAATATGCAATCTACACATTGTTTTTAAATATAATATACAATCTTGTAATGAAGTATAATTTAAAAAATAAATTAAAATATACGTTTCATTAAATTGTATAGATTCATTTATAGAATGTACAGAAAAATTTAATAATATACATACCTCGTTACAATGATATCTCATTACAATGATACGTGACTAATGAGGTATATGCAGTTATAAAATAGACTAAGTATAACAACAATCATTACTTATAATAAGGGGATAACTATATATATTTAGTTCCTTTTTTATGTATGTGTGTACATGAGTGTTAATCTAGTGATATAATTTGTAATTAAATTTTTAACCAAACAAATAAGAAATGACACGTTTATCCCATCACTTTTGGGATGTGTGTTATGACTTTTGAAAACGTGTTGTCATCTCCATAACTTTTTTTGTTGAGGCTTGTACAGCCTGGTTTGACATTGGGATAAATGATTGGGATAATCAAATAATTGGGTTAAATACATGCTATCCCATATGGCATAGAAAAAAAGGGATAAAGTATGGACAATTGTTCATATTTTGAGAGAAAAAACTAAGATATTTTGTTCTACGTAAAAGGTGGAATAGACTTTATCCATATTTTATAATCTCATTTTGTATAACATTTATGACTACTCTTCCCAAAAAAACCAAAAACTAAAAACTTCATAAAACCAAAACTAACAATATTATTGCCCCTTTAATATAAATGGTAGACTTGGTATTTTTAATTTTTTTTGAAGTTATCTCATATTTTACATTATGTGATTTAAATGCAAAGTTAATGATAAGAATACGAAAAAAAATGGGGATAACATTTACATGGGAATCCATTTATCAAGATACACATTGCATCATGCATTTTCTATCACCTTTCACCCCCCTAAATAGGCCTATGATTTTAAAACGCGTCTTGATGTGTAAGAGTTGTAATCACATATAAACACAGACCATCTCTATCACTAGGCGATGTGGACGAAGCACTTCACCCTCATCCAACCCACGAATCTCTTGAAACTCTTGGGTCTACCACCCTCTTAGGTCGAAACATTAGATGAAGTATCATTTAGCCCCATTTTCATCCCCAATTTCAATCTACATGTATTTTGATTTTTTTTAAAAATAGTATACCTCATTAAATGTAGTATATGTTTTTATAAAAAATAAAGCATATCCTATAATGAATTGTATAAATGCATTCATAGAAAATGTAAAAATTTTATATCAAATCATATAACTTGTTAATGTGAGTATATACTCTATTAATTTTTTATCGAAGCATATGAGATTATAATTAAAGATGTAAAAGAAATTTGTGTATAAAAGCACTCAACCCACGACCATTCTATGCGAAATTGAAACCACGCGGAAACCCCCCCCCCCCCCACCCAAGCAGCCCATTTTTTTTAGCGTTGATACATGCAGCCTATCATTGCAGCCTATTTTGCAGCATGCACGCTATGATAAAGCAATATATACTTCCTTATAATAGCATATAGGATTCTAACATAGTATATAACTCAATTTTTTTTCTTTTTTTACCATGAAAACACTAATATATATCAGTATATACATCATTTCATATAATAGCATGCACTTCAAATGTTGAGTATATAATTTTATAGAAAATAAAAAATGGGTTGGACTGCAAAACGGGCTGCAATGAGGGCTACATGTATCTTTTTCCTTTTTTTGTGTGCTACTCCCCCACATGGGCCCATATAATTAAAATGTTCTAAGAAAAATGTTAGATTTAGTCTATTAAAAAACATAAATCAAATATGTTTTTATCTATATCTATATCTATATCTATACTACTATAAAAAGTATAAGTTGAAGGGGAAACATTTTAGTCAATTTTACCCCTAAAATTAAATAAAAAATACACTTATATCCATTAGCAAATCTAAAAATTATATAGCATATTTAGATTTATATTCAATCTTATTATGCTTTAATAGATCTTGAAATTAATTAGTTTGTTTAGATTTACATTTAATCTTACAATCTTATTGATTTTAAGATTTAGTGTTTTGTGGATGTTTATTAAAGATTTAATTAGTGATTTGGATGAAATAAAAAAAATTGTTTCACCAAATATTTTAGCTGATTTTTCCCTTGAAATTAATTTAGATACACATATATCCATCAATAGATATTTTCTATATTTATAATATGATAGATTTTATCTCACAAAAATATATTTTAGATCTTATCCGATTTTCATAGATTTTAATTAATAAAATATCATTAAATCAATTTAAATTTAATATTCATTTGATTATTAATTTTCATAAAAAAAATTATAATTAATTCTGGTTAAAAATAATTTGAACTTTTGATATTATTTTTCACCATGAAATAATCATTTTTTGAAAAAATTCATTTCATATGCATAAGTATAAATAAAAAAAATCTTTTCAACAAGATCTTTATAACTCCAATCCGAGTTATAGTCCAAAACTTACAGTTTTTTAAAAATAATAATTTATTAAATTAAATATAGATAAAAATGAATCTGAATTATGAAACTAAAAAAAATGTTTTAATGATAGTCAAATTTTAAATATTTAATTTCCAATATTCAAAATACACAAAGATATTAATAATTGTTGTTATATTTAAATTTAAATTTGAAAGAAATGTATTACAAGGAAAATAAGGTTTTTTTATATAAAATATAATAGTAATCATTTAATTTATGAAAAATATATATTAGATATAATAATCATTTTTTTATTTTTAATTATTTTATAATTTTAAAATATTTTTTATAATTAAAAATTATTTTATTGATAGTAATATGATTTTTTAACATTCAATTGAAAATGTAGATAAAAATGTATCAAAAAAATAAAAAGAGGTTATATCTACAAAAAAAAATTGTCATTTATTTAGGATGAAAAGAAGGTTCCAAAAGAAATATATAAATGCCCTACCACTGCTACTGAATTTATGTTTTTTTTCTTTCTTGTCCTTTATTTCAAGACGATTTTATATTTTTTTATTTTTTTGTTTGTGCTTTATTATGTTTTAATCATATTGAAATTCAAATATTAAATATTTGTGAAAATTTTATTTGGATATTCTAATCATTTGCTTTATTGAATGTTTTGTTATGTCAGGAGAATTGAATTATACATACAAGAATTTTCTTCCATATGCTCATCAAAAGAGTATTCCAATCGACAAATTTTAATTAATGATTTTCTAATGTATTCCTTTGTAATGTTGCATTTAAAATACTACTATAAAAAGTACAAGTTGAAAATGAAACATTTAAGCCAATTTTACATCTTAAAATTAATTAAAAATACAACTATATATATCAAATATTCTTATCCATATTTTTAATATGATAGATATCTCACAAATTAAATTTTATGTAACGCCCCAAATTTCACTACTCCATTTCGAAGCAATGAATTCGGTTACGCTACTCTAAATCCTATATATATAGCTTCTTATTTAAATCCCTTTTTTTTAAAAAAATTAATAAATAGAACTAAAAATAAAAATAAAGTAAAATAAAATAACTAATATTTTAGTTAAACTTAACTAGGATCTAAACATAATTCATCATAAATGAGGATGAAATACACACATAATAGTTTAAACATAAGCGCCATCTGTTTTTGCTGAAAGGACTAAGGAATTACATGCTAAGGAAAGACTTATTTCAAACACCTAAGATGCAACGGAAAAAAATTGATAATAAGAACTTCGACCTCCAACGCCTTAACGAGATCAACAACCACCAACAGCTAATCTGAAAGGTTGGGAAAAGAGAGGGGTGAGCTATCACGTGCTCATTGAATGGACACAAGTGTCCCACTAATATATTATATTTTAAAATAATCAGTTATAAAGTGTCTATGAAACAATCGTAATATATTGGAAATCTTATAATAAAGAAGCTATTTAAAATATAAAAGGACATAATAACATTTTTCTTCAAATAAAATATGATATCATAAAAATCTGCTCATGAATTCAAATTACATGATGTGTATGAATGCAACGGACACGCATGCCCGCTTTCCACGACACCTAGCCGCAGAGATTTCACTTTGAAAATCGGACCACGTAGACATAGCCACCTAGACGATTTAATGCATGCACAATCAAAATTACTTATTATTTCAAGTATACAGCATGCAACAATTTTTATAAATCCCATAATTTCCAATGCATACGATATATCCAAGATATCAACTTATATGATGATAACATGCTCATATACTTCATACATAATATATTTCATAAATCATAAAAAAAACGTGATATCGTAATGTATACATATATTGTGATTTTCAAATAATATAGAGACATCCACTCACCTTTAACAAGAACACTCGTGACAAAATATCAGTCTAAGCAGTATGAGAATCGCATGAAAAATTAAAATAATATTTCTAATAAATAAAAAGAATTTGAATAATTGTATAAAACAAACTACCCATTTATTCTAAACCCAATTATTCCAATGACTATTACTTGACCGACTTAGACTACACACCTAGCTCCCAAATAAAAATGGAAAATGTTACACTCAGTTGGTTTCCCAGTTCCAAACTATGACCCCACGTAGGATCCGACGTGGCGAGAGAAGGGTGACGTGGAATCATTCGGCGGGCCCGGATGGGTTTTGAGAATTTTGAATTTCAAAATTCTTCGATAACTGCGGATTGACGCAACCGACTGACAGTCATTAAATGTTTTAACATTTTTTAAATAAAAAACACTTCACTGACTTACTTGAATTAACAGACATTAAAAGATTGTAACATTTTTTAAAATAAAATAATGGAGCACTGACATTGATTTGACGGCTTGAGTTGATGTTTCTAGGCACCGATGTGGAGTCTGAAAAGGTTGAGCATACTCTTTCGGATGTGGTATATACTCCAGTTATCTGGTATATACCATGAAACATAAATATAATTGGTATGACTATCGAGAACAAGCTGACGATAAGGTCTGACAAAAAGCTTTCGACTTTCAACATATTTTATTGCAACTTCGTTCTTTCTCCTCTTACATCTAAAGACTCACACACTCTTTTTGAGCAACCATTTCATCTTCCACAAAACGAAATCTCTCTCTCTCTCCCTCTGTTTTCCTTTCACCTCTCTCACTCACCCTCTGATATCATCGATATGGCTTACTATCGGTGTCTGCAAGTGTGGTATTTCACCATTGTCTTCACCGTTTTGCCAGTGTGGTACTTCTGCTGCATTTTCACTGTCTTTGAAGCATGGATCTTCGACGTCTTCACCATTGTCTCTCATTTGATTGTTGCTTACTTATTTTCTTTTGTCAGCATATTGTTTTGTTTCATAAATTATATTTTTATAGATAATCTTTTTTTTAGCATATGATATCATTATTCATTTTTCACAAGATTCTTTATTTTCTTTTGTTAGCATATAGCTTCATAAATTATGTTTTTACAGATATCCTTGTTTTCCTTATTTTCTTTAGTTAGTATATGATTTTGTTTCATTAATTATATTTTTGTAGATATTCTTTTTTTTAGCATATGGTTTTATTATTCATTTTTCACAGAGATTTTTTATTTTCTTATTTTGTTTTTGTTACTCCCCGAGGCATTATTAATCATACAATAATCAACATGGATCAAATAAGATAACAAGGCTATAGGAAAGTAGTAGCCAATAAAAGAAATGATGCGGAAGTATAATATACAAATTAGTCTGTAAATCAAAAACATTATTACAAACTCGAATACACGATAACTGTCCTGTGAGAGTCCAAGTCTAGTCTAAATAAAATCATATGTGCAATACGCACGATTACTAGTATATACACAAAGAAAATGGGATTGCTGCCAGCCTCGCACTCGCCAACCGAAAGGTGGGACACTCTACGCACGAACCACGTGTTAGGCCTATGTCATTTAGAGTCCTATTTTCGATCGGAGTCGCTAAAATTTTGGTTTTTAGCTACCTGCTGGGACTGGAGGACTCTAATTGAAGATATAACTGCATATTATGGGTCTTGGTACAGTTTAATACTGCCCATAAAATTTTCGTTTAATTCCGATAACGTTTTTGGAATTATACACTTTCGGATTGATATTTGGATTTGATTTTGTTAAAATCCAGACGAAGAGATAAAAATCCGATATTATTATGAGATGTTAAGTTTGGTGATAGCTTCCATATAGAAGTGGAATTGGATCAACTGGATTCGTATATTAAAAGTTATGGGTATTTTTCCGAGTATACCCCGAAGTTGAAAAATCCAGGCAGCAGCCCTGTAAGATGTTTAGCCTAGATTTTGGAATAGCTGGAGAGGTTATTTGATCTGGGTGTAAACATGAAAGTTGTAGATAATCTTCTTAGCTTTCCAATGCCACTGGAATCGTGCGATTTGGAGCTGTATTGAGGAAGTTATGGCATTTAAGTGAAGGCTACGCAGAGTTTTAAGTCCGAGGACGACTTGGTCTTTCAGCCCGACTTTGCCTATAAATAGGCCCCCAAATCCCACGACTTGAGCATATTTTTTCACCTCTTTTGGCCTCTGGTCCAGCCCTCTTTGGGTGGAGGAAATGGTGGTGATGGTGGGGGAAGGAGCACCAAATGGAGAAGGAAGGTGTGTATGCTTTAGCTTTGTTGTTGTGTTGTTGGTTCTCCTCCTTCTCCTCCTCCCCCCTAGCTGATCTCCCCTCATTGTTTTCCCTCCCCTTTGGACAACAGCCCCCCATGTGTTTGTTTATGCCACATTGAAGAAGAAGAGCAAGGAAGAGGTGGTGGTTGCGGTGGTTGCGGTTGGGGTGGCCGAGGGTGCGCTTGCGAGCCCCTACGCCCCCCTTTCCTTTCCCCCCTCTCCTTTGGTGAGTTTTCCCTCTTCTTTTTGTGGTTCTTATGCATATAAGGAGTGCTTGGTTGTTGGTGGAGGTGGTGATGAAGTCTCCTCTTCCAATGTTTTTGAAGGTGTGTTGTTTGTAAGGAGGTGCGGGGCGTCGGGGGTGTTGGCGGTGGAGCAGCGGTGTGCGGGCATGCCGGAGCCGCGTATGGACCTCCCGCTCTCCTCGGTTGGGTTCAGCCATCTCTTTTGTAGCTGGTGAGAAGGGGTAGAGCTCCATTGCCTTGTGTTGTTGTTGTGTGTGCATGGAATTGAAAGGGCTGAAGAGGGAGAAGCACATGCTCAAGTTTTATGTGTTGTGTAGGTGTGCATAAGGTGCTCGCATGCGTGCGGAGTGCGCGGGAAGCATGCATAAGGTGCTCGCATGCGTGCGGAGTGCGCGGGAAGCGTGCATAAGGTGCTCGCATGCGTGCGGAGTGCGCGGGAAGCGTGCATGAGGTGCTCGAGGGTGTGCTTGACATTGTTTGATGCGTGCGGAGTGTGCGGGCAGCGTGCACGAGGTGCTCAAGGGCGTGCTTGGCCTTGCCCGATGCGTGCGGAGTGCGTGGGAAGCATGCACGAGGTGCTCGAGGACGTGCTTGACGTTGTTTGATGCGTGCAGGGTGCATGGGCAGCGTGCACGGGGTACTCGAGGGCGTGCTTGCGGTGCTCAGACGCGTTCGGAGTGCTTCGTGGTGTTGAGCAGCTTGTTATAGCCAAATGCAACCATGGGATGATCCTTGGCGGATTGATTTCAGGCTTCGGATTCAACTCGTCGCTCTCTTGCGTTTCGCGAGCCGTGCGCTCGTTAGGTGAGTGGTTCGATCCAACACTTGGGATGCGCTCGATGCACACCGCCGTGCATTGTGCATCCTTGGGGCATCTCAACCCCTAAATATGCTAGATATTGCATGTTAGGGTTGTATAGCTCGTATATTGTGTAGAACCCCCTATTCTACCATATACTTGCTTAGGTATATATTCATGTTTGAATAAATGTGTTTTCATGCGCCCCTTGTGTGTCGGGCATATATTTTCGAATGAGTGTATGGATGTATAGAATATGCATGCCTTAGGTAGTATTGTAATACTCCTCCCCCTATATGAGTAATATCCAGCATGTTAAACCTTGGGTTAATAACCGAATGCGTGCTAATATTTTCCCTTACGATTAGACTGGAGGAATGGTGTAGTTGTTGCACCCATCTGTTGGGGCAAAACATGACCAGCCTTTCCGGAGAGGATGAGACTTTCCCTCTCTCTCGCCCTCCCTCTTTGCGCAAATGAGTAAGTAGATGTAGTTCCTACTAGACTCAGATGCGCTTGAGAAAATTAGCATGCACCTGTTAGTGCGCGAGATCGCGCTTGACCCTTTCCTCTCAAGTTGGTGATAACCAACGAATGCTATGATATATTTTGAGTGATTGTATGATTAACGGCCTTATAAGCATGTTTAAGTGGGTCATACCTTGTATGCATATGGTATGATTTGTTGTTTATGATGTAAATCCATGTTAGGGAGTACCCCTATAGTTATATATATATATGTGTATGTTAACTAATTTGGCCTATCCATAATAGGCAAGGGTATGACCCGCGGTCGGGTCGTACCCTATTAGTTAAAGCGCTAGCGATGTAATCACCCCTTGCATCCGAGTGATGCATTCGTATCGAATTCTGAAGAATTCATCGTGGCATCGGCTTTGTTAAACCGATAGCTACGGCATTAACTTGGGCCTACCCGTGCTAGGCGTGTGTCTGAACCGCCTATTGGGTTATGCCCTGGCTTTTCTACATGAGTGTAGAGATAGTCCTCGCGTTCGAGTGACGCCTCCGTGTGGGAATACAAGAGTATTCGATATCATCGATATATGTGTGTAAGTTCCAAGGGTAGTTGGCTTTCCCATAGGGTTCGCATTGCGAACGCAAGGTGCTTCCTCCTGACATCGTCATGAGTCGAAGCTACCCGACATAGAAGCTGTCCTGTAGGGTGCCACCACTTGTAGGTGCTACCGATGCGTACCGCGGTACACATCTAGGGAATGTACTGATCGTGGAAGGCCGACAGGTAGAGGCTGCACGGGAGAGAGCTACCAAGTGATATTTCGGGCTTCAAGTCGTTCTCCCCTTCGTCGGATCCGTGTTGAAGCTGCCCGGTTCGTAGTTGTCCTGTGGGGTGCTCCCAGACGTATTTATGACGCCTATTGGTGCGCCCATATGGTAGAGATAGCGGTCATGGAGAGGCTACCAGGTAGAGGCTCCCGGGAGAGGGCTACCGGATGACGATGGGTGTAGAGCAACTGAGTTCGTTTCAAAAGTCCCTAGAGTCACCCCTCCGGGGGCTAGGGTGAGGATGAGTTGTTGTCACGTCGCCACGTGACCCAAATACCCATCGAGTATACTCTGGGTTTGTTACTTTTGACGCTTGAGGTATCGAAGTATATCTCTACCTCGTAGCAGATGGACGCGTTAGTGTCTCGTTAACCAGTAACACGTGGTGTTATGGTTAACCCTCGTTTGTCCCCGGGTCTCCTGGAGCTCCCCTTCAGGGTCGGGGCGACGAATGTGTTGAGTCACGTCGCTACGTGACCCATTGGTTTGTTCACCCGTTCCCATATTGGTTGGGTCTGGTTAAGTATCGATGTTGAGAGATATCGATAACAACTATCTCTATGTAGATGATCACAATAGTGTTGTTTAGACCAGTAATTCCGCGTCTCCTTGACAAACGGTATGGTCTCTCCCCAAGAGTCCCAAGAGTCTCCCTTCGGGAGTGAGGGTGTGGGTGAGACGGGTTGCACCGCCGTGTGACCCTATTATCCATTGGGTTTCAACCCATGTCTTTCCTTGAAAGGAAATTGCCTTAACAATAAATTGTTAGGGGTGTTCGGTTTCCGACCACTCACTGAGCTTGTAGCTCACCCCTCGCGTACTGTTTCTTTTACAGGGGCGTTGTTGGGCGTGGAGCTGGAATTTTCCTATGGCGTGGTCTTGCGTGCGTGGAAACGTTCTGTCCGGCGGATTGGCGAGTGCGAGGCTGTCAGCAGTCCTAGAGTCTTGTGTACTGGTAATTCGTGCGTGTGGCACTTGTTGTATTTTATTGGCTAGACTTGGCTCTCACAGGACAGTGATTGTGTATTCAAGTCTGTACTAATATTTTCAGTTTACAGACTTATTGATAGTTTATGCTTCCGCTTTTCAGTTGTATTATCAGTTGTCATTGCTTCATTAGCCTTGTGTATTGTTTATTGGAGTCATTGTTGACCTCTTGTTTATGATAGCTGATATTATATTATTGCCACGTCTCGGGGACGGCCGCCCTGGGGCGTGACACCACGCCAAATAGATGCTCTAACTCCACGCCAACCCAGTCCCTGGTGAAAAAAAATAACACACGAGGGGTGAGCTACAAGCTCAGTGAGTGGCAAGAATCTAAGCTCTACAATGATATATAAATTCCCTTTTCCCTCGAAGTAAAAGAAATATGGGAGAAACCAAACAGATAAATGTCACGTGGAGATGTGACCTTACCTCACCCATACCCCGAAGGGGGGGGGGTGGAACATTTGGGAACGATATTCCATGCTCGCGATATCATTCGGTAGCCCTCTCCCAGGTAGCCCTCTCCCTGGCGGCCTCCCGATGCGGCAGCACCACCTAGGGAAGCTTCGACGCTGGATAGCTTCGACGCACGATGATACGGAGAGGAAACACTCCGACTTTATTCTCACCTTCACCCTTAGGGGTGACATGGAACTGTTGATACTTTGGGCATTCCCAGTATAAATGTCACGTGACAACGTGACACCAACCTACCTCACCCTCACCCCTAGGGGTGACATGAGACTATTGGAAATAGAAATCAACTCGTTAACTCCCTTAACCTTCCGGTAGCCCTCTCCCGGGTAGCCCTCTTCCTGACAGTCTTTCAAGATAGGTACGAAACCACAAATGTATTGAAATACACATTGGGCCTCCTATGATGTAGCGGCAGAAACCAGGATAGCTCCAACGTCGGGTAGCTTCAACGCGGATACGAGGTAAGGGAGAAGCATTCCACGCTCACAATACGATCCTCAATGATCAACTATAGTCATCTAGCAATTAACAATGCTAATGAATTCTCCTGAATTCTAATGTGAGTGTATCACATGGATGTCGAACAATCAACTACTACGCTTGCACATTGAAAATAACATATAATCCTAACAATAGATCATACCAACATCTATCACATATAGGTCCTATTAATGAAACAAGCGCAATTATTATAGGAGAATATTCAGTCTCAAATGAGATGCATGAACCACATGTCCAAATAACCTAGCATGTAACAGTTGAACAAAACCAATACTCATGGAATTATATGCATCAACCAATGATTAAACCCGCTAAGCATCTACTAACACGGAAGACTACCCACATATAGGAGTGCAATTAATTGAATAAACAAGCAAAATATAGTACACTCTACCCCACTTAAACTCTTTCTTCTTTTTCTTATTTATCAAAAGATCTTATCAGCATCGTTGGCTGCATAATCAGGTCCAGCCCTACCTATTATTTCCATTCTTTGTTTCCCTATCGCCCTTCTTTGAAGACAGACGTTTGTAGAAAGTCTTTTTGCTTTCTTCTGTAGCTATTAAGTACTCACAAGCCTCTCTTCGCTCTCATCTTACGTATTCACTTTCATCCACGGTGTACTTACTTTGACGAATAAAGTGAGTGGATGGTAGTGCGGAAGTTCTTGCTAAGAAGGAGCATGGAGAAAGCAATCGAGATTGACAAATGAATGAAACAATTTATCTTTTCATGTCTTTTTGGCGCACGCGGTATTTACTTTCCATTCTATAGTGCCATGTCTCACGTAGAACAAGTGAGTAGAATGAAGGTTAAGCAATACAAGTCCTAGACTAGCAATCATTCCACAAGACAGTAATAAATGATACAACTATATCATTTTATAAGTACTACAAAACACGCATAGCCATAATATGAGCTCCTCTAGTGCGTTGATCAAACCACTAACCAAAGACTCGTTCATCACGAGTTCTACCATTGATAGTTTAGCTTGTACACACTATAAATAAGGCATGTATGCTCATTCACATTTGTATAAATACCACATAATGTGCTTAAACATTAACAAGCATAGACGATTTGCATCAATGATGGACCGCAAGTCTTTGAGCAGATTATATCATCCTTTAATCACAACATAAAGTCCATGTATCCCAACCAATCCCTGGTATTTAAACACATACATGCAAACCTTACATACAGACCAAACATCATATTATGCTAGTAGCTTATACATGAGGACTTTAACTATATTTAAGATTCTTTGGCTATCTAAGGCCACCACTAAGCATGCTTAAGCATCAATTAAACATCTAAGGTGGCTCAACTATCCTCAACAAACAGGATTATTAAGTTATTATTACAAACATGAGATAATTAAACGCCCACCAATCTTGTAAACATGGTGTAAAGGACAAGTAGAAGCTAAATAAATTATCTAACATAAAAGAAATACATTCACACATGAATATGATACATATGCAAATATATGGTAGAAAAGGGGGTTCTATACAATATACTTAGTTATACAGCCCTAGCATGCAATATCTAACACAATAGGGGTGCAAAGAAGCCCCATGGATGCGCGATACATGACTACGTGCATCGAGCGCATCCCGAGGGCTTGGATCGAACCACTCACTAGTACTTGGATCGCTGCGCGTCCGGTCTACGAGATCTGCAAGAACAATCAATGATGCTCCATTAAATATAAAGCATCTTGACACATATACAAGCCTTTTTCATGAAGACAACAACTCCTGATACTGCCCACACCATGCATAATAACTCTTTGACACATATTTATACAAGATTAGTCCATCCACTGCAACCAGCCCCAAACATTAGTCTCCACAGCACACAATACACATTCAAAAATTCTCAAATAAATCACACACATTCTATGATATGTTGGGATCATATTCCGTGAAGATATAATAACTTCATAAAATCTCTAAATGCCCGAAATAAATTATTTTCTGAAACTGGTTAATTTCTGCGCGAATTTGGACAGACCATGAGAATCGGGCTATAACTTACAACACATATATCATAATGACACCAAATTTCATATATAACATCTAGACACATAGATGATCATATGAAATGAAGACATAAGCCTCAAAATATGTTTCCAAGTACTAGTTCTACAAGGATCTTAAGAAGTCATAAATCTTTCCTACAACAACATAAAGCTTCCAACAACAAGAAAAGGGAAAAACACCTATAACAAGACTTGGACATCCTTGCTGACCACCAAAAGCAATAGATAGCAACACTTATACTTCTTTGAAGCATTAACACAAATACCTACATGGCACAAAAAGGGGAAGTGAATATACCTTGGGAAGAAGAGGAGATGGTGCACATAAGGAGTTCCACCACCATCACCACAAACAACCACCATCACACATGCCACATAGCACAGCCACAATCACCACCAAATCAGCATCTCACATAAGCCAAAACAACAATGAGGTCAAAAGAATGCCATGGAAAAGAAGAGGGAGGTGGGGGCAATAAAAGAGGGCACACACACACACCCATAACCCACATACGCCCACAATCACCATCACATACACACATTAACACAAACACACTCACAAAGAGGGAAGGGAATACCTTGAGAGGGTGGAGAAGAGGGAAGTCAAGCTCAAACACACAAACCTTGCTTGATCTCCCTTTACATGCACCCAATCCAAGCACACCTTCTCTTTGGCATTTCATCAAACATGTGGGGGCTGCTGGTCCGAAGGGGAGGGAAAAACATAAGGGGGGGAGGGGGGGATCAGCTATGGGGGGGAGGAGGAGAAGGAGGAGAAACAACAACACAACTAAAATTATACACACCTTTCTTCTCCTTTTGTGCTCCTTCCCCACCATCACCACCACTTCCTCCACCCAAAGAGGGGCTAGACCAGAGCAAAAGAGGGAAAAAATATGCTAAGGTCGTGCATTTGAGGAGCTTAAATAGGCAAGGTTGGACTGAATGACCGAGCTGTCCTCGGACTTAAAAACTCTGGACAGCCTTCACTTAAATGGCCATAACTTCCTCAATACAGCTCCGAATTGCACTATTCCAATGGCATTGGAAAGATAAGAAGATTATCTACAGCTTTCATGTTTATACCCAGATCAAATAACCTCTCCAGCTATTCCGAAATCTAGGCTAAACATCATACAGGGCTGCTGCCTGGATTTCATATCCCCAGGGTATAATTGGAAAAACACCCATAACTTTTGATACTTGAATCCAGTTGATCTAATTCCACTTTGTATGAAAGCTAACTTAACACTGAACATCTCATGATAAAATCAGATTTTTACTACTTCATCTTGGGCATTAACAAAATTAAATCCAAATACCAATCGAAACTGCATAATTTCTAAAAGACCTCAAAATGCTACAAAAACTTCCATTTAAGCTCAAGTGAACACCAGAACCACAAATATGCAGTTTGATTTTGAAACTGAATGCCCGAACTATTAAAATAAATAAAAAGCGATATTTGACCTTTAAAAGTGACACAGTCTTAGCAGTTTTGGTAGCCGATGGTTTTAAAAATGTATTTTTCACAAAGATTCTTATTATCCTTATTTTCTCATGTTAGCATATGCTTTCATAAATCATTTTTTCACAGAGATTCTATATTTTCTTATTTTCTTTGCATAGCATATTGTTCATAAATCGTTGTCTTTCATTCAATATCTTGATATTTCAATTTTTTTTATCTTATATTTTATCTTTGAAAATAAAGATTGCAGATTAAAAAATTCGACCAAATATGCTATATTAAAAAATAATGTCGTGCTATATAATCATATACCTTCTTAAACTGGTATATGTTTATATTACAAAATATACAGATTATTCGTTCATTACTGATTTTCTTTTTCTAGTGTTATCTATTTATATTACTGTGCACAAAATTTGAGATTGATTTGACAGCGTGTATATGATTCTTGATGCGGGTATGCGGACCTGGATAAAAAGGTCAAACTGGTAAAAAGTAAGAAAACTCCCGAGAAGGTGGAAAGGAAGAAAGAACAAGAGCACAAAAATTAGGTACAGGAAAAACAAAATCAGCTATTGGAATCCAGAAGGGGACGAAGGTGAATGAATCCGGTATATACCAACTTAATATGTTTATGTGCAATGTTATGTATTGTATATACCACCTTACTGTTATATACCACATTACATTTTTCATGTGCAATGTATGTGTATGTAAGACTTAATATGTTCATGTGCTTTGGTCATGGCTAAAACAAGAGGACAAAAGTTAGCAACAGAGAAAAAACATAGTAAATTCCCAGGGAAAGGTACATGTATATACATTTCTAAAGTGGTATATACATATCAGAAACTGTCATATGACGGGCATTTATGTATTAATAGGGAAGTTAGTTGGATCGATTGAGAGGGTGGTTTGGTTTGTTGGAAGGGGTATCAAGTCAACAAAAACCAAGGTAGAACAAGCAGAGGAAGCACCCGAAGAGCGTGCAGCAGAGGAACCGGTAGAAGGGCATGGGGCAGAGGAAGCGCCCGAATAGTAAGCGGCAGAGGAAGCGGCCAAAGGATTCATGGGTGATGAATATTGCAATGTATGATGGGACAAGTTTTTTTTTGTTTTGAATGGTGTAAAGTTTTCATGTTTTGATTTAAAACATTTGGTTATGACTTTTGGTTGTGAAATGTGGTTATTTTGTGATGTATGTGGAGTTGTTTGTAGGGTTGGTATATGACAGGATATATTTGGTATATGCTAAGTGATATTTTGTATATGTGTTATGTTAGTATTTGTGTTTGTTGATTTTTTATATGCTGATGTATGTTTTCTGAGATGCACTGTTATGCTGATTGTACATGATTGTGTTTGATTGGATTGTTAAATGCTAAGGAAGATAGGTATATGCTTAGCAATATTTTGTATATGTCCCACGTGATTATTTGTCATTGATTGATTGTGCAGTACTTTATTAGGTGATTTATTATATGCTAAGTGGTTATTATATGCCAATAGATTGTTATGATAGTACATTTTTTAAAAGTGTTTATTGATTTGTTACATGCTAAAGAGATTAGTATATGCCAGATTCAATTTAGTATGTGTGTGGACTCACTGGTGTAACCTTAGTATGTATATGCAAGTAACACGAATAAAAAACGAACAATGAAACAAAATATTCACTTCTTATAAATAACCTTAGTTTTTATATGTAAGTATCACGAATAATAAGCGATCAATGAAATAAAATATTCACTTATAAATAACTAAATTGTTGGCATTATACATCTGTGATGCCATCCATATGTCAACCTCTTCATCTAGCATATGTGATTGTGATCCCATCTGAAAACTTTATGGTGAACTTTGTATCTGTGATCCCATCCCAATGTCATGAACTGAAATGGTGGACCTCTTCTGCTGCTGCTTCGTCTTTTTTGTTTTCTGAAATATAAAGAGGAATGCTATCGCATGTAAACCAACAACTACTATATGATATCACAATGGTATGTACTGGTATTATATAGCACATACATTTTGAAGCATGTTGACAGCAATTTCGCACCGTGGAACCTTCCTTTTGCTCTCTCCAATTTGTTCCTATTCATTCGTCTCCATTTGGTCCACAACAACCAACAACATTTACATACTACATTTAAGTGGGTATACATGTAATAACCATCTGTATATATGTTTTAAAAAAACAAAGCGAAAAAGTAAGTTGTCTATTATTGAACAGGTAAACAAACTTGAATTTGTCATCTTCTAAAACTCTTCAACAAGACGACCTTCGACGAAAAAAATGATATCATGAATGATGATAAAACATTTGAAACAGATGAATAAATGTTAGAATTTTCTACAAACAATGCATATACCTGTTTTTCGTCCAATAACTATAAATGTAACGACCCGTACCCTCTTATTCCGGTTTATGCTAATATTTACGTGTTTGGATTGCAGTAGAGGATAATTTTATGCTCTTGGGCTTTTGGTGTTTATTCTCCATGAAGTCCTGCATTTGGTTTAATTTTTGAAAAGTACCTTCGAAGCATATTTGGGATTCACGCTCAACATATGAAGTCTTCATTTTTTTGTTATCTTTCATGTATTGGTTTGGTGTTATTTGGAGTGTATGGAAAAGTTATGGCTATTTTACCATTTCTGCCCCTAGAAGAATAAATTGCGAGGTCTTCAGTTCAGCGCTATTTTAAATATAGTTCGAGGCTTCTTCTGATCTTGGCTCAGACATAGAAGTTGTAGATATTTTTGTCAGCTTTCCAACAGAAGTTGTTTCATCTAAAGTGGATTTCCCTATGAAAAGATATGGCTGTTTGAGTCAAGGCTGCGCAGAGTTTAATGGAAGGGCATTTATGTAATTTGACAAAATTCTAAAGTTTTTAATAAATGGAGAGTCGGTGGGAGGGGCTGTTATATTGAGAGAGAGACAGGGAGAGGTCGGCCGAGACTTCAGTGGAAACTCAAAAGGGGAAAATCAAGGAAAAATTGGGAAAAAGCTTCGTGGAGTATTTTTCGTGATACACTGGGTAAACATTCTTATTCTTTTCATTGTTATTCTTCGCATATGATTGTTTTATTTCAGTTTTGAATCAAATTGGTGATTTGGGGCTGGAATATAATTATGTTTTTGGGGCTGGATAAATAGGTATTTGATGGTTGATTTTATAGTATCATTTTAGGGTTTGTAGTGGGGATGTCATTTTTGTCTTGGTAGATTTGAAATTGTTTGATTAATGGGGTTATATTTTAGTACCTGATTGAGGTTATATTTTGATCAGTGGGTTCCTTTCTGCGTGAATTAGGAGCTGGAATAGGGTGAGTCCAGCTTGGGTGTTGAATTGTGAGGTAAGTAACCCGTTCGATATTTGTTGTTCTGTTCCATTCCATTCCACGTGGTATTGTTGTAAGTGATCCAATTGTTATTTGTTTGTTCCTTTCAGTTCTACTCTTCATTATTGTTGGTTATATATCATTTGAGTTCGTAATACTTCTTATTATTAGTTGAGCCCTATAGTGTGCTTGGTATCATTGTTTATCATATATTATATTGGTGTGATTGGAGATGGATGACCATAGATGATTATTGATCTCACTTCCTCAGCGCGTATGAGTATGTATGGGTCTTGTAGGGTGGCTCGGAAATAAACCCTACCGTGCCTGCACGGCGGGGGGCAGGTAGCGTGATATCCGCGGTGGACGTTCTGAGGGTCACACGCGAAGTTTGTGTAGATGTGTGTATATGTTGAGTACAGCTTAGACGCGGGGGCTGAGGTGAGGTTGTGGAAGTGGTCGATCCATGGATTGTAGATGTTTCGAGGGCCATAGTGAGTGTATTTGACATTGTTGGTGTTCTTCAGATCAGAGAGAATTTGAGAGTATCAGTACATTCCTTCCTGAGTATGAGTTGTGTTTCAGAGTATTATTTCTCAATCATTAAGGTGCACCCTAGTGATATCTATTGACAGTGTCAGTTGTGACTTGGTAGTTGTGTATTCATTTCTTGTTCTTTGGGGAGTTGATCAGCGATGTTATTCTTTTTCCTTTCATTGAATATTCATTTAGTGGTTTCAATTGATATTTATTATTTGGCCTCATGTTTATTGAGATGTTTAAGCTGGTATTCCATTGTGTTTGAACTTCACCTTTGAGTTATTGTGCGTGGAATGTCTGGGTTACTTACTGAGCATCTTTCACTCATTCCATTCTATTTTCTCTTATCTTTGCAGAGTAGAGGCGGGGTTTGTGGACGTTGGCTTAGTCTTCTTTTGGTGCCACGTCCAGCTGGTGATAGATATATATGTGTGTGTGTGTGTGTGTGTATTTGGAGGTTTTGGATCTATGTATAGTGATTTTTGGTAGAGGCTGGTCTAGCGAACCATGCCTTTGTTAAATGCTCTGTATATATGGATGACTGTATATGAGGTGTGTTAGTGCTCTGTTGACTGCTTAAACTATCCTGGGTGTGTTGTGATATAGGTGATTATACATATCTTGTTGATTATCTGTTATCCCAGGGTTGTTATCATATGTGATTATATAGGGTGGACATTTCGATATTTTGTTTTAGAAAAAAAAAGATTATGGTGGGTTTTTAGGCACGTGACGCACTCGTGTTGGCGTTTTGGGACACGGGCCACCACAGTTGGTATCAGAGCGCTGGTGGCGTGCACGTGTCGGCGTTTTGGGACACGGGCCGCCACAGTTGATATCAGAGCATAGGTTAGGCCTCATTGAGTCGATTGAGGATTTAAGCTGAAGTTCAACAGAGTCATAGGTTAGGATTTGCATTATAAGGTTGTGTACATAGCATATTTGGGGTAGGAGGAGAGGTTATAAGTGAAGGTATGATTTATTTTTTTTGTTTTGTATTATAGGTATTTGACCAAGGAATCTACTTTTTGAGATTCATGCCAGGCATACAACATTGAAGTTCTTCATCTGCATTGGTGTATGGGAAAGCCTCTTCTGTGGACGAGGTGTGAAGGCGATTGCTACGATGATTAGAGTGGATCAAGTGGAGGACCAGAAGGTCTCTTCTATGTTTTGTGGATTTGGAGGACCAAATCCTGTTTAAGGGGGTTAGGATGTAACGACCCGTACCCTCTTATGCCAGTTTATGCTAATATTTACGTGTTTGGATTGCAGTAGAGGATAATTTTATGCTCTTGGGCTTTTGGTGTTATTCTCCATGAAGTCCTGTATTTGGTTTAATTTTTGAAAAGCACCTTCGAAGCATATTTGGGATTCACGCTCAATATATGAAGTCTTCATTTTTTTGTTATCTTTCATGTAAAATTGGTTTGGTGTTATTTGGAGTGTATTGGAAAAGTTATGGCTATATTACCATTTCTGCCCTAGAAGAATAAATTGCGAGTCTTCGGTTCAGCACTATTTTAAATATAGTTCGAGGCTTCTTCTGATCTTGGCTCAGACATAGAAGTTGTAGATATTTTTGTCAGCTTTCCAACAGAAGTTGTTTCATCTGAAGTGGATTTCTACGAAAAATATGGCTATTTGAGTCAAGGTTGCGTAGAGTTTAATGGAAGGACATTTATGTAATTTGGCGAATTCTAAAGTTTTTAATAAATGGAGAGTCGGTGAGAGGGGCTGTTATATTGAGAGAGAGACAGGGAGAGGTCGGCCGAGACTTCAGTGGAAACTCAGAAGGGGAAAATCAAGGAAAAATTGGGAAAAAGCTTCGTGGAGTATTTTTCGTGATACACTGGGTAAACATTCTTATTCTTTTCATTGTTATTCTTCGCATATGATTGATTTATTTCAGTTTTGAATCAAATTGGTGATTTGGGGCTGGAATATGTTTATGTTTTTGGGGCTGGATAAATATGTATTTGATGGTTGATTTTACAGTATCATTTTAGGGTTTGTAGTGGGGATGTCATTTTTGTCTTGGTAGATTTGAGAATTGTTTGATTAATGGGGTTATATTTTAGTACCTGATTGAGGTTATATTTTGATCAGTGGGTTCCTTTCTGCGTGAATTAGGAGCTGGAATAGGGTGAGTCCAGCTTGGGTGTTGAATTATGAGGTAAGTAACCCGTTCGATATTTGTTGTTCTGTTCCATTCCATTCCACGTTGTATTGTTGTAAGTAACCAACCGACTTTGCTTGTTCCATTCCATTCCACGTTCTATTGTTGTTGTTACCATTTGGTTTGCTGTTTGAGTTATTCAAGATTCTGTAATTGATCGAGATCCTGAATATTCATATCATTGGTCTATTTATTTTGAGATTCCAGGGTATTTCTTATTTTGTGACCCTTTTATATAATCCATTATTGATTCTCGTAAACTTAATTGACTTTTAGTATGGTGAGCCTTCTTTGATGTTATGATATACATCCTAGCAATTTATTGGCACCCTATGATCAGCGTGGTTGTGTTCTCCGACCATGGAGCCTTGTGGTGTACTTGATATCGCTACTTCTTATATTACCTTTTTTTTCCTGGAGTTGGATGACCATGGACCTTACATTTGGGTTGAGGATTAACTCCCCATGAGCGTGCATGTACATGCAGGTCCTGTAGGGGGGCCGGTTAATACCCTACCATGCCTGGACGGCGGGGGCCCGAGTAGCGTGATATCCGCGGTGGACGTTTCGAGGGCCACGCGCGAGATTCGTGTGTCGTGGCATCTCGGACGGCGGGGGGCCGAGATGGGGTCATGTAGATGGTCAATCTGTGCTCTTGTCGTCTTGAGTCAGAGTTGTGATTTCTTATCATTCAGATTGAGATGATTCAGCTGATTGTGATTTCAGGGTATTTGTTCTCAGTTCATCGGTGATGCCCCTTGATGTTATTGGTTGGCCTTGTCGGTTGTGATGTGTTATTTTTAGTTATTCCTTCCAGTTTGATTGGTGGGTTTATCATCAATGTTGTTTCTTTTCTCTGTTGATGACCTTTTAGTGATTCCATTTGTTATTCATACTTCGACCTGACGTTATTGAGATTATTCAGCTAGATTCTATTCTAGTTTTGATGTCATATCTGGTTTTCATGTGTGTGGAATGTCTGGGTTACTTACTGAGCATCTTTCGCTCATTCCATTCTATTTTCTCTTATTTTGCATAGTAGAGGCGGGGTTGGTGGACGTTGGCTTAGTCTTCTTTTGGTGCCACGTACAGCTGGTGATAGGTATATATAGATGTGTATAGTTTGATGTTTTGGATCTGTATGTGATTATTTTGGTAGAGGTTGGTCTAGCGAACCATGCCTATGTTAAATGCTCTGTATATATGGATGACTGTATATGAAGTGTGTTAGATGCTCTGTTGACTGCTTAAACTTTCCTGGGTGTGTTGTGATATAGGTGATTATACATATCTTGTGATTATCTGTTATCCCAGGGTTGTTATCATATGTGATTATATAGGGTGGACATTTCGATATTTTGTTTTAGAAAAAAAAAAGATTATGGTGGGTTTTTAGGCACGTGACGCGCTCGTGTCGGCATTTTGGGACACGAGCCACCACAGTTGGTATCAGAGCGCTGGTGGCGTGCACGTGTCGGTGTTTTGGGACACGGGCCGCCACAATAAATGAGGAATATTTACTGCATTTTCATGGAGTTGCTGTTGATCGTCTGTGGTGATTGACTCAGAGTTTCAGTGAGAGAAAGAAACAGTAAATGAAATGTTTTTAATGGATTAAAAAGGAGGGATGACAGAGTTATGGATCCAAAAAAATGGGCGGGAACTTTTGGGGGAATTTTTTATTACATTTTTGGAGAGCTGACGTGGCATTAGAAAAAAATCCACGTCAGCAGTCTGACGTGGAGTCTGAGATATGATCGGACTTTTTAACTGAGTATAACAGCACTCAATAAAAATTAATTGACAACTCTATCTGACATTACAGTATCATATAAGATTAAATCAACACGGGTCCACTAATGGAAAATGATATACTCAGCCCCGAATGCAGCCCGGCTCGCAGTCTCCACCTTACAATTTGACGTGGCAGAGAGCTGACGTGGCTTTCTTCGATTTCTTTATTTTCAGGCAGACGATTTTTGAATTTTGAATTTCAAAACTCCTCTGACACCTGACACATCAATTAATGCTCACTCTCTCTCTCTCTCACACACACGAACCAATCAAACCACACCACTTCTTCCCTCTCTCCTGGTTCTTCGTTTTCTCGGAATGGATTTATTTCTTCCTGTTCACTCTTTTTCTCTTCCTCTCTCAATGTTGACTGTGTGTTTTGTATTTGTTTTTTGTATGTATGTTGTGATTTTCTTTATGTACGTCGGTTATTTTGATTTCTTTGTATTTTTATATATTTTCTTTATGTTATGATTTTCTTTATGTATGTCGGTTTTTTTGGTTTCTTTCATGAAGATACCTGCTGTTAATTTATGATGCATGTTCGTGCTAGAAGAAGGGTGGTAAGTAGGTGTGGTGTTATGAAATTTTTTTCCCCCTATTAGATACAACATATGCAGTATGAAATAATAATGTTTTGGGGTACAACCTCTACAAAAGTTTAATTAAAAAAATCGATGAAGCCAAAGATCCAAAAGCTAGACGAGGACAACACCGAGCTGAAGAAGACTATAGAGTTAAGTAAGAAGGAAGATGCAAAACAGAAGCCTGTATACAAGGAAGTAACACCGGCACTAATCGATGTATGTAACATATCGATACCTTCGGTGCTGTGATACCTCTTTTCATTTAACTTGGAATAAACCTCGTCCTTTTACTTTTGTAGAATTTTTCAGGGAAATCGGCGATTTCAGATGTAGAATGCCAGATCATTTTGGAATTTTGCAGCTTGAAATGAACAAGTCAGTCTGATATGTTTTACTGTTTATTGCTATTCTCCAATTGTAGTCTTACCTTTCTTTGACAGTATCCTGAAATAGCATATACAATGATAACATAACATATACTTTGTCATTAGTCTATACGATGATAACATAGCGTATACTCGTCTAACATAGCGTATACTCGTCTAATGTAACGTATACTTTCTTATTTCTGTTTTGCAAACTTCATTCTTTGTAGTGCTGTGGTCTAGAAATCGGAAGATTTTGACGTTAGACGGCAGGACCTGCTTCCGGTGATTGGGAATGATTGGCTCGGTGAAGAGGTCATCGATGGCCTAGGGTTGATGTTCGTCCATATGATTAGACTTGGGGCGTACATAACCCTATGGACAAGACGAAGTTTGTGAAGTCCACTTTCAACATGCATATATCCTTTTTTCTACAATTGGTTTGTCCTGCTGGTGGTATATACTAGATGATTTTTTAACGTAGATATGTTTTAAGCACAGCATATGATTAGACTTGGGGCGTACGAGGCCCTATAATTTCTAGAGGAGCAGTGCTACAAGCCAGATGAACTTGGAGGGGTGGGTAAGATTGTGTTTCCTCTATGGCACGACTATCATTGGTTACTGCTGGTCCTGGAGAGGGTAAAACATACATATGATGTATTCAACTCCACCCGCAATCTCAAGAACTACACGTACGCCAAACAAGTGGTACGTGTTGCACTTAACTTTCAAATTTCTGAATATTAATACATACTATTGTTTGAATTTCATGTTTTTTGAATTTTGCAGGTGGGCTTGGTGAAGAGTTTCCTGAAGGATACATTAGCATTCAAGGTGATCGAGAATCGTTGGTGTCCAACCCAAAAAGGTGGACAAGATTGTGGCGTCTTTGTCTCACATTGGATGGACTGTGTGTTCCAACGATGCGAATTCTACCTTTCTAAAGAGCAAGACGTAGACTTCCTGCGGGCTAAAATCACCGCTTCTTTTTTATTTGACGAGCCTATTTGATATGGTTATGTTTTCTGTATAAACATGTGTGCTGGGTTGGTGATGTGTATATACAATTTTGATACAACTTTCATTAAATATGTAGTATCTAAACCGTGTTAGATTACTATCTGAACATCTTGTATAGCTTATAATGTCGCACCATTTGATAAAAGTACATGTTATGTTAGATTAGTGAATGCTATGTTAAATCTGTATATGTGAATTTAATGAAGTGTATGTTGTGTTAAATGAGTATACGCTATGTTAGGATAGTATATGCAGTTTTTGTAGAGTACACACTATGATTAATAGTATACACACTAACTTTTTTATATATTGGTGTATTATTTGACGATACTGTCTGTAACCATAAGATAACTTACTTATTTTGACCAAACAACAATCATTTTATATTCTGAAGTGACTTGTTTATCAATTTAAAAAAGTACACATATTTTACATTTACTACAATGGTTTATTGAGGAGCTTGGGATTTGAGCGAACGATCAAACTCGCCATCAGCATTGCATCGATGGTAGACCATGTTGATGGTGCACATTGATTGATGCTCTCCTGAGTTGACTGTACGTGAACCTGCGTTGGCGTAGAATCTTGCGTTGATGAGACATGTTTGACATTCTTCTTTGTTTGCTGCACAACGTTGGAGGAAATAATAAGCAATATAGTATATGCTAACCTAAGGAAATATGTGCGGCACGAAGTGTCTGAATAGATAATATACTTACAGTTGTTTTCTTCTTGTTGTTGCATGCAACTTCAGTCCTGGATTTTAATCTTGTCTTGCGAGTACGACCCTTGGATTGTACAATTCAGGGGGTTGGATTTTATCAATATCAACACCCATGGGTGTGCTACCAATTGATGAAGGTTGAAGATACTTTCCAGACACGTGGGTAGCCATCTTTGCCTTTAGTTCACTAAACAATTATGCAGCATACTCCGAATCATCTTTAGATGAATTTACCATTTCCACGACCTTTTGCACGGTACGTACCCCATATTCTACAGTGAATCGAACAAGTCCATTTGTTTGCTAGGATGATCGAGTGTGCCACAAGTGGATGACGAATGAATTCACTTGAAATCCTTCCTCCACCAAGGGAGAATATACCTCTCAAGTATAGTTGTCACGAATTCATTTCGAAGAACGTATAGATAATGTCGACAAAGTATCCCTCTAAATTCATATGAACGACAAATGCATTGTATCTCTTCGGTGCCTCGATAGAAAACAACTTCAAACTTCAAATGCCTGTTCAGCCTCTTCACCATCTCAATCCCCTCATATTTGACGATGTTGTCATCCCCTGTTGATATACACCGGACATTCAATTGGATCAATTGTTTCAGTTCTTCTTGGAACTTCCAGAATATGTTAATTGTGTATATTTTTGCCACCTGTTCTTCCATTTCCATCGATGACACAAGTTGGGGGGAACTATGGAACCACGTAAAATCCTCTAAGGCCTCATTCTCTTACTTATTTTTTAAGGCATTCTCGTATTGTTGAACAAATTGACTTAAACTTGTTTTTGAAGTGACATAGTCATCAAAGTATGCATTCATGCTTTCGCTATGTTGGGTGGTGGACATCCCCGCCAAAAAGGTATCTCTAACATAAACTGGTACCCATCGTTTTCGCTTCTCATACAAAGAAGACAACCATGTATTTTCCTGAAAACCATATACATCCAACACTTTTATCCCATCTCTCTTCGAATTCATTCATGATGAGGCAATCATGAACTACATTTATAAGTTTTGTAATCCTTTACCTAGATTCACAAATATAATTTTTATAGTTTATACTATGAGGACAAGGTATGTATTATGCAAAATGAGTATATACTAAGTTAGATATGTATATGCGTCTTTAGAAACGTATGTGCGCTCTTATAGTGGTATACGCTGTATTAAAGCAGTGTACGCCTTATAATGATTATATGCAATGTGAAACATGTGTATGTTGTGTGATGAATGATTCGTAAATGCTGTAAAAGTATTATAAGTCGATCAATTGATGAGTATACGTACCATGCCCAATTTTCAGGAACTTTCTTCAGGATACGTCAGAGACAAAGACGGTGTCTTGCATGAGGAAACACTTTTTCAACGGCTCCGCTGATGGATCTACATTGGTTAGTGTTATCGCTTGAGGGGGGCGATTCCCCATGCACGCCAACCAAGCCTTGAAAAGTCATACATATGTATCTATCGTATCATTGGCTAGCAAACCGCAACCTAACAGAATGTAATGTCCATGGTGGTTTACACCAACAAATGGGCCAAACGGCATTGCATATATGTTTGTCAAATACGTCGTGTCGAATGAAATTACATCACCAAAATATTGGTATGCAGCCCTGCAACGTGCATCTGCCCAAAAAATACTCTTCAACCGACCATCGCTATCCAAATCAATCCTATGAAAAAAGCTGGAATTTATTTTTTATTACCTGCTAAAATATTGAAGGAGTGCTTCCGCATCGCCTTCCCCAAGCTTGATACGTCTTACTTTACTAGGGAAATTTTGACAATCTCTTTCTGTGAATGAAAGTTGATCATATCCTCCTCCTTCGACAGCTAAGGCATCAAATGTCTTGCATGGTGGAACCCCAGTAGCATCATTTATTATCAGTTGTTTCATGGCATATGCGGTCAATGTCTGATGACATTTGTGAAATCATGAGAGCTTTGGATCGATTATGTTCAAGGACGAGTAAGTCCAACACCCACATACCATCTTCATACGTCCTAATTTGCATTCTCGCCTTGCAGTTTGTCTTACAAACTGGTTTATGACGATGCACAGATTTCATCGGGTCGCTCTCGGTTGCTTTCTTCCTCTGCTTACCTTCCTTGGAACACGCAAATATCACTTTCCTTAAATCTCCTTCGAAAGTGTATTTCCTTCCTGTTTTAACGATGCCGAACCCACAACGGAAAGCATATTCTTTATAGGAATCGAATGTTTCATCGATTGACTTGAATTCGATTCCAACCTTCAGATCGGTGTCTATATTTCTTTTGTCTTCTACAATGACATGTGCATCTGTTGTATGTATTTCATCGCCCCTCCCCCCGCACAAATCCATGTACTGAAAAAATACATGATGTACTTAGCATTTAAGTTAGTATATGCTCTATTAAAACAGTATATAATACATTAACTTAGTATATGCTGTGTTAAATATGTATACGCTGTGTTAAATGTGTACACACTGATATAACGTAGTATATAGCGAAATATTTTAGTGGATGCCTTCGCTTGATTATTTTGCTACTCTTTCGTCCTATTCAATGTAAGTGTCATTGTACATACTGAATAAATCTTATCCACAAAATACCAATTTAAAAATAAAATAACTGTTTGAAATTAGTATAACACGAACCCTTGTCGTACAAATATGAAAAGAAAAAAAATGTCACTTTACTTCACAGAAAGGAAAATGGCAATATTTGTAGATATTAAAAGCTATGTTCACTCGGGTCACGTGAAAAATGTTACACAAAAAAAAAGTTACTTTCAGTTTTCAACTTGATATATTAATGTTGATGCTTCAAATGTTGAGCATAAATGCAGCAAAAAAAATGAAAACTCACTTTTGAGAAGATTTGGCACAAAAACAGGTGTGATTCCCACTGAAGCAAGAGTCAAAAGTGAAATAAATGAAAAAATGAATTTTGTTTTATTTCTTTTCGTCAAAAGTGGTTTAGGAAGGAAAGTAAAATTTCATTTTGGGGGGGAAATAAAAAGTTTGTGCTAATGTGGCTCACGCTGACGTGGAGGAGAGAGGACGGCATTTCCTTTAAGCTGACGTGGAGACTGCAGGACGGGCTGCAGGAGGGACTGCCTGTATCAATACCCGTCCACTAATTCCTGCGGCCCACTAAACCAACCAACTCACCCTAAAAATAAAAATAAAAACTATATGGGCAAGGCCTTCATCTTCTTGACCCGTTTATCACTCCAAACAACACTTCCATAAATTTGACAATCCAATAATATTCCATACCATTCATCAACTTATACAAGATACTAGTCATTAAATTTATGAACATAATCATTAACCCATCTCATCCTCTCTTTGGCATTAACATTGACCCATTCTTTTCCCCTACACGGCGTCGGTAACCTCTCCCTTGTTAGAAAAACATGGGTTTTTGGGTTAAAATGAGTTTGGGTTCCACTAATTATTTTTAGTGGAAACCCATTGGATTACGTTCCTCTCATTGAGTACATGAACGTAGTGTATTTACATTCTCAAAACCCATTTTGGGTGAATGAAAAAAATTGAATCCAAAGTTCTCCCAATAACATGATGAAAGTGGTTGGTGGTCGGGGTAGAAAAATCTATAGTCCTATATCGGTTAAAAACAAAAAGTATTGATGATTTATAAAATGGACTCTTTGTACTCTAGTGAATTGGTTTTGGTGGACACTCTATGGTGGACCTTTCCAAGCGGGGTGGTGCGTAGCACCACAATGCGCGTGAGGGCGTATTGAGCGTTTTATGGCACATTTGGCACTTTGTCTGATCGGACGGTGGAGATCATTCTGATCAAATGAAATCTGGGCCGTCGATCGGCAGATGTGATGTGGGATGATCGGATTAAATCCGAACCGTTGATCGAATGGATCCGCAGATGCAATATAGGCTGGTGGATCAATGGTTATGATCTGGATCAACGATTATGAGCGGACCGTTGATTATTAGAATTAATGGGTGTTTGAGATTGTTTCAGGAAAAAACTGAACAGAGGAAGAGAAGACTCATCTAAGAGTCTCTTCAAGCAATTTTCCCCTGTATAAATACCACCCATTCTCTACATTTTTAGGGTTCAAATTCATTCACTGCAATAGAAATTTACAAGTTGCATTCGAGTCTAGTTCATTTGAGTGCATACATAAAGTAAGTAAAAAGAGAGTGTAAAAACAGAGTTGGTTCGCTGTCCATATGGTGTGAAGTGCTGCTATCGTAAGGAGATTGCCGTTGTATCCTGGGAGACAGTCGCTGGTACCGTAAGCACCTGAACGGGGCAATAATTGTTTTAAGGACATAAAATCCAACTCTAGCCTCGGCCTTCAATCCAGTAAAGTTGTTCTTCTCCTTTGTGTTTCCAATATTGTGTTTCTATACTGTTTTGTAAACATAACCATCATTTAAAGTAAAAAGTAATAACATCCCTCTCTCTCCCATTCTATTGATGCCTCCTGTATCCATGAAGCAAGAGATCCATAGCCCCATCTAATAGACTTAAGAATCTAGATTTATGATTAACAAGAAATTCAAAGAAAAGATATCCATGATTTTTTATTTTCTTGAATGTGCAATTGAATTCGTATACTCCAGTAGGGAAGTGATCTCCAAATCGTAATTAACCCTTTAATTAGTGGACCGGTTATGGAAGAAACGCCAAATCCTAACTAACCTCGTAATTAATGGACTGGAAGAAACACATAAATTAGTTAGGGAGGGTAACATAGAAATTCACACTTTCAACCTCAAGGGGCTTAGGATGGGGTCTACCAATTGGGGCCCAAAAATTATTTTTCATATACTTATGATTGTGAAATAGGTTTTTCCTAACATTGAAACTCATATTTGACTCAAAATTAACTATTTATTACATATATTTCATTATTATCTCAATCTAAATATATTAAAAATAATAATAAATAAATATAATGATGTGGCACGATCAACACCATTCATTCAATATATCTTGAAGAATCATTAAAAATATTAAAATTAATTTGGTGGATATAAATATGATATTATTCAATTTATGTATATATAGATTTTTTTAATCCTTACCCAATTTAAAACTAATAAAAAAAATTTATATTCATAATCTTAATATAAAATCAAAGATAATTTATAACTAAGGGTAAATTTGAAAAATAAAAATTGTTAAAAAGGAATGAACTTGAAAACATAAACACTTTCGCTTAGTATAATAGAAAGATAGATTTTTAGCACGCTATTACTGTTAGGATTATGTCTCGATCCGGTGTATCACATCGGATGGCTATGATGAAACCATATTAGGTTGGACACCTAATTGGTACAATATTAATTTTTTTGCATGTATACCATTAAAAAATATGTTATTTATTTTTATACCATTATAAATAACATATTTATTTTTAAACCACTAAAATTTTTATTAATTAAAAAATGTGTCATTTTTAAACCAAAATAAAACTGAACGATAGTTAATTCTTATCAAAGAAGTAAAACGATAAAAATAACCTTAACATAATATTTGTCATAATGTAAATAATTAAACATAATAATCTAATTAATCCCTTGTTCTTTCTAAATGAACCATGAGTTATTCAATCTTACTCTTTCTTTCATTTTCTTTCAATCAAGATCTAGATTTTAAAAAAAATTATTTTATAATAAATATAATTAATTTTTCTCAAACTAATTTTATTTCATATCTATTGATGTAAATATTAATAATTAATATGTCTTTATTAATAAATATTTTATGTTTAATTTTTATTTTTTTGGATTTTAGATGAAATATGTCATTTTCATGTTAAAGTTAATAACTTTTATATTTATAAATATTATATTTGGTAAGGTAAAATATGAAAAATAAAAAATAATGGTACTTTTGTCATTTCTTCAAAATTTTAATGGTTTTAATAAAATTTAGATGGAAGTTAACTAAAATAGTAAATATGCATAATATTTACATGTTTCAATCGCACAAAAAAAACGTTGACATATTCTCTTCTCTGCCCATCAAATGTGAATAAAAAAAAATTTTGATGCTTGTTTTCGTTGCGACATAATCGGAATAAGAAAAAAATGAAATTCATGATTTTTTATTTTCTTGAATGTGCAATTGAATTTGTATATTTCAGAAGGGAAGTGATCTCCAAATCGTAACTAACCCCGTAATTAGTGGACCGGTTATGGAAGAAACGTCAAATTCTAACTAACCCCGAAATTAATGGACTGGAAGAAACGCATAAATTAGTTAGGGAGGGTAACATAGGAAATTCACATTTGCCACCTCATGGGGCTTAGGATGGAGTCTACCAATTGGGGCCCAAAAATCATTTTCCATATACTTATGATTGTGAAATAGGTTTTTCCTAACATTGAAACTCATATTTGACTCAAAATTAACTATTTATTACATATATTTCATTATTATCTCAATCTAAATATATTAAAAATAATAATAAATAAATATGATGATGTAGCACGATCAACACCATTCATTCAATATATCTTGAAGAATCATTAAAAATATTAAAATTAATTTGGTGGATATAAATATGATATTATTCAATTTATGTATATATAGATTTTTTTTAATCCTTATCCCAATTTAAAACTAATAAAAAAATATTTCTATTCATAATCTTAATATAAAATCAAAGATAATTTATAACTAAGGGTAAATTTGAAAAATAAAAATTGTTAAAAAGGAATGAACTTGAAAACATAAACACTTTCGCTTAGTATAATAGAAAGATAGATTTTTAGCACGTTATTACTGTTAGGATTATGTCTCGATCTGGTGTATCACATCGGATGGCTATGATGAAATCATATTAGGTTAGACACCTAATTGGTACAATATTAATGGGTTTTTTTGAATGTATACCACTAAAAAATATATTATTTATTTTTATACCATTATAAATAACATATTTATTTTAAACCACTATAATTTTTATTAATTAAAAAATGTGTCATTTTTAAACCAAAACAAAACTTAACTATAGTTAATTCTTATCAAAGAAGTAAAATGATAAAAATAACCTTAACATAATATTTGTCATATGTAAATAATTAAACATAATAATCTAATTAATCCCTTGTTCTTTCTAAATGAACCATGAGTTATTCAATCTTACCCTTTCTTTCCTTTTCTTTCAATCAAGATCTAGATTTTAAAAAAAAAAAATTATTTTATAATAAATATAATTAATTTTTCTCAAACTAATTTTATTTCATATCTATTGATGTAAATATTAATAATTAATATGTCTTTATTAATGAATATTTTATGTTTAATTTTTAAGTTTTTGGATTTTAGATGAAATATGTCATTTTCATGTTAAATTTAATATCTTTTATATTTATAAATATTATATTTGATAAGGTAAAATATGAAAAATAAAAAAAATAATGGTACTTTTGTCATTTCTTCAAAATTTTAATGGTTTTAATAAAATTTAGATGAAAGTTAACTAAACTGGTAAATATGCATAATATTTACATATTTCAATGGTATAAAAATAAATAGATTATTTGGAGTGGTATAAAAATAAATTGCATGTTTTTGAATGGTATATATGCAAAAACCCCAATATTAATTTATTTTTTTTTATCTTAATTAATATTTAGAGTGAAAATATCCTAAAATCTAAACCAATAAGCAAATTAAATATAAACTTTAAATAGATTTCATCGTATCTTTGATATATATCCTAAAGTGTGAGCCACATATTTAATTCAATATACGTAATATATTATTCAAATATAAAATTACACAAACTGCATTATTCAAATTTAAAATCAGATAAATGCATATAGATATGAGTCATGCATGACTTAAAAAAATATTTATGATTAAATTTAAAATTGGAATAAATATCATGGGATTAAAGAGGGTGTGAATAGATTGCCTTGAGATTGAACAGATGGGAGGGGTAAATTAATCAAATTAATATTTTTTTAGATATTATCGTTATCAGAATCTTTTATGCATCCCAACAAACCATTTTTAGATATCAATTATAAATACCATTGCAGTCTTTCAAAAACAAAGAGAAAAGAGTCTCTTTGATATTCGGTTTTAAAAAAAAGGTGGTATTATCTGGTCGTCTATTTAATTTATTTAATTTTTACTTTCGTTTTTTTAATTTTATTATATCGATATAATCTTTGTTTTAGTTATTAAATCTATGTGTTATTAGATCCATGCGTAGGTTTTAGAATTTTTGAGTTTTGATGATACAAGAGTTTGATTTATTGGTGTGAGCTACGATGAATTTTAATGGATTGGATGATACTGATGGAGGGTTTTGGAGGATCATAGAGTTAAGATCTGAGAGTTTTTGGATTCGAAACATCTGATTGGATTTATTTTAATTAATTGTAGAACGTTTATTTGGTGGACTTGGGGGGGCTTTGTACAGTTGGGAGAGAGGTAAATTAAATTTAAAAAAACAGGGTGATTGATTGGGAAGGGTGATTGATGAGTACTGAAAATGGGTTGAGTGGCACATCTATTGATCAATGAAGACTTGGGTTATTAGTTATATCATATGGTCCCTTCTTTCTTTTTCTTTTTCTTTTCTGAATTTCGTACTCTAGCGGTTGTGGATTTTATTTTAATGGATTTTATAATAAATGGGATTATATATGATTGTACGATTGTTTTTTCATTTAGGTTTAATCAGATAATTAGATCATGAGCTCTCTGTGGGCCAGATTTAATTTATATGTATCAATAAATTGTTTTGAATTTCAATTATGTAGGTTTTAAGGCCACCTAGGAAAAAAATGTTGCGAGTTTCATTCCGGGGGTTCACCCGACTATTTTATATGGGTTTTTACTCTATGATAGTATGTTTTAAAATGTTTGGTTGATTGATATTATGTGCTATTAATTTATTTAAACTAAAATAAATATACATGATTATAAAGCTATACATATTAACATGACCTTAGGTGATTTAAATTTTTCAGCATGTCAATTAATATAAAATTCATTATGCCATGCGCGTGTTAAAACAAAAAAATACATGAGATGATGTGTATGTTTTAAGACAAAAATATAAAAGAAAAATTGAGACATTTTGGTATTAATGATAATCTAAGACTAGTGGGGCAACATGGTAGTATGAGATATTCTATTACACATATCATACTATAAGAAAAAAATGTCTTTGGAGACAAGGACTAGACAAGTCTAAGATAAGTGGGAAATGGGGAGTGAAAAAAATATTTCCTTATAGTTCAATTACATATTTTTTTAGATTTAGATAGTTCCCACATGAATGACTTGTTTACGTGTTTCTTTCTAGTATTTTTTTTCAATAGAGCTCTAATATTTTACAAAGTGATGGTGGCTTAATTTATGTTTTTATGTCTGTTTAGAATATATTTATTTTAATATTCTCCATCTCATCAACTGTCAGGTATTTTAGGAACATTACAAGATAAATTTCAATGGCAAGGCGAGATAACACCTTCGTGAAGGTGGCTGAGCAGATTCAAATTTTGACAACCAATGGATCTGTCGACAGCGTCGATGGATTGAGCAAGTCTTTAAAAGAGGTAGAGGGCGCGGGGTATGATGTGAGCAGGCTACAGAAGTGGGAGGATGAATTGGAGGACACGATGGAGAAACACAAAGCGGATATGCAAGGCTTGAGCGATATGAAAAAAAGAGTGGAGGAAGAGAAGGAGGATATAAAGCAATTGAAAGCAGAAATATTGGTGTTGCAAGCTGAACATGCTGAGGAGCAGGCACGCGATGATGAGCTGTTGAACAGGGCAAAAAAGATAATTGAGTCCTTTCAACCTGTGTCTCTCCCCCCATTCTAAACTTATGTTAAGTGGGTGGATATCAGAGCACAAAGTGCTTTTATTTAGTAGGGATAATATTGTTGAGTCCAAGTTATTAGAAAGGGAAGAATTGATCTTCTCCTATTTTATTGTTAGATGCAGCTTCTTTTTAGATTATGTTGGTAGTGACCTTTGTCATGACTATTCATATTCACGCGAAGAATAAAATATATCGGTTCCATATTTTTTTTCATCAAGAGGAATAGGTTCCTCAATTAACCTAATAAGCATTTTCCCTGTTCTAAGATTGGTACAAGCAAAGACGAGTAATCCTCCTTTTCTCATAATGTACCCACTCAACACACTGATTCTCAACAATTATATATCAAAACCAAAATATGTTACAAAATGAGGAGAGATTCCCCTCATGTATCATTTACAAACTTAAAATCATTCATAGACTCTTCCTGTCCTCTTCCTCCTACTTGTCACACTGATTTATTTATATGCAATCCCTTTTACAGTTTCTTTTGCTTAATATTTTCAGGAATGCATCACTAGCAACTGTTAGTATGAATTTTCATTACCACTCAAGCATTCTCAACAATTAAACTTCAAAAGATTTGACATATGGCAACATTAACTTTGAAAGAACCAGTGTGTACTTTATTTCTCTAGACATTCAAACATATCTCTATTGCATTTTATAGCAATATTGCAATCAGACTGCACAAAAAAAGTGTTCATGCTACCTGTTCTTAGAAGGGGGAAAGAGTTGTCGCCTGAAATGATTCACGAGCAAGACCCTCTTCGATGTTATTGGCCTTCTGTAGAAGGTCATCGATGGCGAATTGCGTGTTGGTGTGCTTCTTTTGTAAGAATGATATCTGCATTTCCAATAGCTTCTTTTTCACCTCCTTCTCCTCTACTGCTTTTTTCATGTCCTCTGCACACTCCAAAGCCTCTTTGTTCCTCTTGACAGTATGTTCCGGCGCATCCAATCCCTCTTCGATGTCTTTGGCCTTCTGTAGAAGGTCATCGATGGCGAATTGCATGTTGGCATGCTTCTTTTGTAAGTATGATATCTCCATTTCCAATAGCTCCTTTTTCTCTTCCTTATGTTTTGTTGCTTTTTTCATGTCCTCTGCACACTCCAAAGCCTCTTTGTTCCTCTTTGCAATGTGTTCTAGCGCATCCAATCTGTCACGGAAGCTATTCACATCGTATCCCAACCCAGCCTCCAATGCAATCATTTGAATTCTTAGATTGTCGACCTTGTCAAAGAAATCCACTTCCTTCATCATGCGTATCTCTTGAGCAACCTTAGTAACCTTTGCAAAAGTTTCATCCCAACCTGCAATTACATTTTTTAACAAATAACCATCAGCTGGTTCAACAAATAGCCATAAGCATTAGATGGGTTTACTGTCAGATCCACATAACATGATGAACTATCTCAAATGCTGTCAAATTGATCAATGCGGGTGAAAGAATTGTGGAATTATATAACATGTTTGCGTTTTTCTTGTCATTTTATATAACATGTTAGTCAGTACTCATGTAAGCTTTTCAAACTAATCTGTGCATCAGATTAAATGGAGGAGTACCAATTGTTTTTTCTTCATCACAGGGGAATTCACCGTATGTGACATTGAAAATAACAATTCTATACATTAGCTATAGAACAGAAAAAATAATTTGTGTATAAGAACACTTTCCACCTCCAGAAATCCTAGATATAAATTGCATTTCCTTCATGATCTTTTCTTGCTATTTGAAAGAACATAGACAATGTACAACTCTAATTAGTATGTTCTTTCAAATAGCAAGAAGACAAACCTCCAAGACTAATATACCAATATTTGCTGTTAAATATTTTGATATCTATATTAGCAAGAATCTTCAGATTAGAAACTGCCTGCCACAGCATTGCCGGTGCCGGATGACATTGAAACTAGCACTTCTATACATTAGATATAGAACAGAAGATAAATTATTGTGTGTGGAAGAACAATTTCCACCTCTAGGAAATCCTATATATAAATTGCACTTTCCTGGCAATAACTTCATAAATCTTTAGCAAGATATTTTTATTAAAATCCACAGGATTAAGATCAAGACGTGCCATTATGCTCACTTTTATACAATTTTTTTTTCCTTTCTTTTCTTTTATTTTCAGGATTATCTTTGATAAGTTGTGTACCTTGTACTCAAATAGTCACACTCTCCACTGTTTTTAAGTCTCAATTGATCATCTCATTGACAGGCTGATTATAGTTGAGCAGATGGATTTTACAAGAGTTCATGATGTGCTTCATGATCTTTTCATGCTTACAACTCTTCTATTATCTAGGTGCATAAGCAAGATTTGCTGTTGAATTCTTTGATATCTATGTTAGCATCAGATTAGAAACTACCTGCCACGTCATTGTCGAATGTCGGTGGACGAGAATCAGAGGGTTTCGGAGTGGAGTCCGGCGATCGACCGGGGCGGCTCGACAGATCGCCAGTGCCGGATGTCGGTGGACGAGAATCAGAGGGTTTTGGAGTGGAGTCTGGCGATCGACCGGGGCGGCTCTGTAGATCGCCGGTGCCGGATGTCGGTGGACGAGAATCAGAGGGTTTCGGAGTGGAGTCCGGCGATCGACCGGGGGTGGCTCGACAGATCGCCGGTGCCGGATGTCGGTGGACGAGAATAAGAGGTTTCGGAGTGGAGTCCGGCGATCGACCGGGGCGGCTCGACAGATCGCCGGTGCCGGATGTCGGTGGACGAGAATCAGAGGGTTTCGGAGTGGAGTCCGGAGATCAACTTGTCACGCCCCAGGGCGGCCATCCCCGAAACGTGGCAAATATATAAATGATATCAGTAATCCATACACGAGGTCAAATAAATACTCCACAAGAGAAAAGGCAATACACAAGTAACTGACATCAAATATATACAAATGGCGGAAGCTCAAATGACTAAGTCTGTAATTCAAAGATATATTACAGACTAGAGTACACAATCAACTGTCCTGTGAGAGCCAATATATATACAATAACAGACATCAACAGTCTACATACCGTGCGCAAGCACAAGTATAATACATACAATAAAAAGGGAATGCTGATAGCCTCCGACTCGCAAGACATCCAATGCGAACGCGTCTCCTACTCATATTGCGCCAGGGGAGCTCTTCTCTTGGATCCGACTCAGCGTCATCTGGAGAAAAACATAGGCGAGGGGTGAGCTACAAGCTCAGTGAGTGGTCAGAAACCAAACACTAACACAACATTCGATCCTAAGGCAATCTCCTATCAAGGAAACCATGGGTAGAAACCCAACGGTTAACAAGGTCACACGGCGGTGCAACCATACCTCGCCCTCGCCCTAGCCCCCACAGGGGTAAGCCTAGGGACTTGGAGGGTAAAACTTGCTGTTCTACACCGCTCGTCTTCCGGTAGTCTCTCCCGGTGTGGCCCATACTACCTGGCAGCCTCCCGGCACCTCACAGGGTTCAGGCCTCTACCGGACTAGCCTCCCATGATCACTACCTCAGCCGTATGGGCACGCCCACACGCGTCATGAGTAGTATCTGGGAGGGCTCCTCACCGGACTCTACTACGCCGGGTAGTCTCTACTCGGAGATGGCGAAGGTAAGAGCACTCGACACCCGCGCGAACCCCATGGGTAGTCTCTACTACGTCGGGGCCACGATATACGACAATATTGGTAGGAGCTACTACTTGTTTGCAGCGCGAACCCCATAGGAAAACCTACTACACAAGCTGGTGGGTCGAGTATCAACTCGAGCCCACCCCGTTCACACCAACACCCTCACCCTCACCCCGACGGGTGACATAGGATCTTAGGAAATTACACGAACTGGCAGATCGAACCAACGCCGACCCACCACACCCTCACCCTCACCCCCTCCTCGGGGTGACATGGGCTCTTGGGGAAGAGGTCGATTGTTCTACACCGCTCGTCCTCCGGTAGTCTCTCCCGGTGTGGCCCATACTACCTGGCAGTCTCCCGGCACCTCACAGGGTTCAGGCCTCTACCGGACTAGCCTCCCACGATCATTACCTCAGCTGTATGGGCACACCAACACGCGTCATGAGTAGTATCAGGGAGGTCTCCACCGGACTTTACTACGCCGGGCAGTCTCTACTCGGAACCGACGAAGATAAGAACACCCGACACTCGCGAATATGATCCCTATGGATCCGTCATCATCGGTTATCAAACACCGATAGGCGCAATGAATTCTCATGAATTTCCTCCAGGGCGCATAACTCAGATGCGGGGAAGACATTTTATTCTAAGTGTCAAAGGCATGGTATGACTCCATAGGAGGTCATACACTTGTCTAATCTCATTAGACAAGGCTCATGGCCAAATGGGCATATACATAATATGCAATTAATTACCCATGGATAACTTACTTAAATATGCATACGAGGCATAATAAACAAACAATCACAAAGGTATGACTTAAGCAGGCGTTGGGTATCATCAACTCAAAGGGGAGGGTTAAGCGCGATCCGCGCGACGATAGGTGTATGCCAATAATTCCAAGCAAACCCGAGTCAAGTAGGAACTACATCTACTCACTCGGTTCGCGAAAGCAGGGAGGGCGAGAGAGGGAATGCCTCATTCCCTCTCGAAGCTGGTCATAGTTTTGCCCCAACAAGATGGGTGCAACAACTATACCACACCCTCGAGTACTAAATCGGGATTATTACGCATACACCCCGTTATTAACCCAAGTTAAACATGCTGGATATGTTCAATTAATAATACGGGTAGTAATTCAAACAAAATTACCTAAGTCATGCCATATTTTATACAATACATAGACAAGTATAAGGTAGAATAGGGGTTCTACACAATATACGAGCTATACAACCTAGCATGCATGATATCTAACATATTTAGGGTGCAATTAAGGCCCCATGGAAGCGCGAAGCACGACTACGTGCATCGAGCGCTCCTGGAAGGGTTGGAATCAAACCACTCACCGATACCCGGACTGACGCGCATCCCATCCGACGAGATCTGTAAGTCAAGGGTACCAAAAGGGGTGAGTAAAAGCACATACAAACATATAAAATCAATTAGGGATGCCTAAGACATAGACATCCACGCAAACGGGCTCGAACGCACGCAAGCATGGATGCACGCACACGTGCCCGAGCCCCCCGGACACCCACCTGAGGGTGCCGACCCTCCGCACGCCCAAAACGGGCCCCGGGCAGCACCCGCGCGCGGCCCCTGCGCCCCGCGCGCGCATGCCGCGCGCCCTGCGCGCCCACCGCGCGCAGACAGCGCGCGGATATGTGCCCCCGCGCGCGCACAACCTGTGCATGCGCACGCGCGCTCCCACGTGTTCCAGCGCTTCCCAGCGCCCCGCGCGCGCCTCAGCGCGTGCTAGCGCCCCGCGCGCGCCCACGTGCGCGCTCGCGCGTGCGGACCCGCGCGCCCAGCCCCCCAACTCCCTCTCATGGCCTCCCACATGCACCCAACACACTCACCACCCATGCAAGCCCTCCCCAAACACCCAACCATACATAAAAACCACTAAAGAAGGGGGGAGAAACTCACCAAATGGAGTCGGGGGCGTAGGGGCTTGCAAGCGCACCCTCGACCACCACCTCCCCCTTGCTCTTCTTTGCCTCTCCTCATCATGGCCGGACCAAATGGAAGGGGAAAATTAAGGGGGGCAGCAAGGGGTGGAGGAGAGGGAGAAGACAACCTCAACAACAACAAGGCACACACACACCTTATGTGCTCCAAACCCTTCTTCTTCCTCTTCTTGCTCCTCCACCAACTTCTCCTTCACCAAGGCATAAATACAAACACATGGGGGGCTGAGTGAAAAAGAGAGGGGAAACCATTAGGGAGGCTGAAAGAGAGATGGGGAAGAGAGAAAGAATCACAACAACAACAACAACCACCCCAACTCACCTTCTTCAACTTCTTCTTCTCCTTCACCACCATCTCCTCCACCCAAGCCTTCATCAAGGGCTGGACCAGCTCAAAAGAGAGCCCAAACAGTGGCTATTTGTGGCTGAACTCGTAACATTTGGGGCCTTAAATAGGCAAGGGCGGAGTGAAAGACCAAGTCATCCTCGGACTTAAAACTCTGCGCAGCCTTCACTTAAACGACCATAACTTCCTCAATACAGCTCCGAATTGCACGATTCCAGTGGCATTGGAAAGCTAAGAAGATTATCTATAACTTTCATGTTTACACCTAGATCAAATAACCCCTCCAGCTATTTCGAAATCTAGGCTAAATATCTTACAGGGCTGCTGCCTGGATTTCTCATCTTCGGGGTATACATGGAAAAATACCCATAACTTTTAATATACGAATCCAGTTGATCCAATTCCACTTCTATATGGAAGGTATCTCCAAACTTAACATCTCGTAATAATATCGGATTTTTATCTCTTCATCTTGGATTTTAACAAAATCAAATCCAAATACCAATCCGAAACTGCATAATTCCAAAAACGTTATCGAAATTAAACGAAAATTTTATGGGCAGTACCAAACAATACCAGGACCCATAATATGCAGTTATATCTTCAATCAGAGTCCTTAAACCCCAGAAGGTAGCTAAAAATCAAAATTTTAGCGACTCCGATCGAAATTAGGACTCTAAATGACACAGGTCTAACAGGCGGCTCGACAGATCGCTGGTGCCGGATGTCGGTGGACGAGAATAGGTAGGAGAGGGTTTCGGAACGGAGTCCGGCGATTGACCGGGGCGGCTCGACATATTCGAACTTGACTCACCGGCCACACCATCGCCAGTGCCGGATGTTGGTGGAGGCGAATCGGGAGGAGAGGGGGTCGGTGAGGAGCCCGACGACGACATTCTCTCTCTCTCTCTCTCTCTTTCGCGTTCCCTTTTAAATGGTGGACGGGATTCGCGACGGGTTCTTGATTTTGGCGGGATTTGCTTTTTCAGGGATATTTATTTGGGCGGAATTTTCCTTTTTTAGGTTGGCTCCCCTATTTGCCCCCCCTCAAACCAGGGTGCACACCCCTATTTCTACACACCTATCAAAAATCACTCATATTCTTTAAGAAAAATGTTATGCACCCCTCACATTTAAATAGGGTATTAGACTTTCAATGCACCACAACCCTTTGAAATGCAAGTTAAAATGGCAAAAAACCCTAAACCTCTACCACCCCTCTCACCCCTCTCATCGTGGACACTTCTCGCCATCCGCTCTCTTCCTCGCCATCGTCAGCCTCCCCGTGCACTCTCACCGTGGATGATCTAGCCCAGCCTTCCGTGCTCTCCCTCTTCGTCATCATCTCTTTCGCACCTCTCTTGACATAATATTCTTTATTTGTTAATGGAAGTTTGACTTAGGGGGTTAGTTGGGTATATATATATATAGGTGTTTTAATGAGGGTTATATGAATTTTAGGAAAAGTTAGAGAGTTATACAGATTTCATACTGTTTACAAGGGTTAATTGGATTTTTTTCTCAAAAATATAAAATAAGAATATTTTAGACATTTTTCCATGATTATAAGAGGGGTAGTAGAAAATTTGACAGAATTTAATTTAGATGATAAAAATAAATAATTTTAAATATTTTAATGATATAAAAATAAATAGACTATTTATGATGAGAAAAAATAAATAATCTTTTTTTCATTGATATATATGAAGAAAAAAAAAACCCTTTAAATTTTTTAGTCAAAGTATGAGTTACTAAAGCCTGAAATAAATTGAAATTAGTCAGAATAACTTTATTATGGATGTTTGGATGACTAAAATAAATGAGAATTTGTATGTCATATTTAATCAGTATAAAGTGGTATATGGATTCCAATCACCCATTAGAATTAAATTATTCTAGGTTATTCAAATCAAAAGAATATATATGTAGATCCACTATCAAATGAAATATCACTGCATCTTATAAATCAATTGTCAAGTGTCAAATCAATTGTCATCATTATTTTTACTTTTTATAAATCATTATCCATACTTTATTCCAATTTTATCCAAACTACAAAAAATTTATTATTATGTTTCCTAATAAGAATAATTCAAAGCAAAAAGATACACACAGCCCCAATTGCAGCCCGTTTTGTAGTCCATGATTTTTTAAAAATCATACACTAATCTTTTGAAGTGCATATTATTATATGAATGAATTATATACTAATATATATTAGTGTATTTTTTTTCATAATTAAAAAATATAAAAAACTTGAGTCATATACTATGTTAGGACTCATATATTATGATAATGTAGTATATACTACGTTATCTTAGCGTATAGGGCTACAAAACGGGCTGCAAATGGAACTGCGTGTATCAGCGACCTAATTCAAAACATAATCAAACACAAAGTCATTTTATCTTTAGTTATATTAGAATAGTCATAAATCTTATTATAATTTAACAAGTGAATTGTCCAAATACCCCTGAACTGACTCCTCTATTTTTCTATGCCCTTGGACTTTTTAAAAAAAAAACAATTTACCCCTTGAGAGTTACGTTGTCCTTTTTTGGGGGGGGGGGGGGAATTGCCCATATACCATTAGACCAACCCCCTTATTTTTTCTATATCCCTGAACTTTTTTTATTTTTTTTTACCCTTGTAGAGCTGTCCAATTATTTTTTTACCCTTACTTTTTCCTAATACCATAACTGCCCCTTCATACAAGACAAACAAATATCACAAAACCCTTTTTTTTTCTTCTTCTTCTTCCTCAAACGAGTTGTTTTTCTTCTTCTTCCCCAAATGAGAGCCTCCTTGTCTGCCGGCCACAATCGATGACATTAATCACCTTCACATCATCACTGTTCACCTCGCCGTTTCACATTGTCGCTCACCACCGCCGTCAGCTCGCCGCTCACCGAACTGCCACCGTTCTCGCCGCCGCCCTCGCCGATCCAACATGGTTCTTTGGTGGGTGTCGATTATGATACATGATGGGTGTTTTAAGTGAACTCTTGAAATGGTGACTGTGTTGGGTTGTTTTTTAGGTTTCTTGTGATTGAAAGGGATTTAATGAGAATCAGTGTGGTGGATGAAAAAGAATGTTGTGAGAAACTACATTAATATAGTATAGGTATCTATATTTATGATTTATGTGTTATGTAAGCCTGCTACTAAGCTCCTTCTTCCCCTTATATATTCATTTACATAAACATTATATGTTAGTTACATTAATATATATATGATTCACAGTATCTATCATAGGTATTTACATAAAGAGTTATAGAAATACAGAATTACAACATGATACATACAGTACATGTAGTTACACATATTTGATTTTTACCTACACATAACATTCAATGTATAGAATGATGGTTAAACACAAAATGGTTATACACATATTTTCATAGTGTACTTATAATAGATTCAAGAACATGAAGACATATACAAAAAATGGTTAAACCTAAAACTACATTAAACATGCAACAATAGTCAAACAATAATAATATATAGCACGAATCTGAACTAGAAACATATAAGAATCATACATACCTGCCTTCCTGCTGGGGCCGATCAGTCTCAGTTTATTTTTCGTTTAGAAATATTGATAATGATAATGTATGCATTGAAGTACTTCTAGATCCATTTTACTCAATCGATCATATGTTTCTTATAATGAGGATGAGGTAGTGAGTTGTAGGACACGAAGCACTCCTCTATGAAGTCCAAACACCACAAAATGCCAATACATATATCATTTTCTTAAAAATATAATTCTTAATCACGGAAATATAGCTATAACTTATTGAACTGTACTGAGCATCATTTACAAAACATAAGCTACTATATACAGAATATAAACTATCATTCACATAATTGAAACTACCATTTACAGAACAAAAACAAACCAATTACAAAGGCCACCAATAGTAGAAAATATCAACATTACATATCCAATGTAACAACTACGACATGATAAACACAACTATAACATAATTAACAATACCCAATGTAGCAACTAAAACATAACTATCACTTGTTTAACATAACTACATGCAATATGATAAACATGACTACAACATAACTAACTAGGACTTTTAAGTGGTTCTAATTGATTCACATTTGAGCTATAGAAAATCTTTGAGAGAGTACTTTGTTGTTCAGGGTTTATACTCCTTGATTTGTTTTACAGTCCATTATGTTAAGTGTTGTTATGTGAATGATTTCTGTAAATCAACAATTATATTTTGCAAGTGTTTATCTAGTTATTCATATATAGTATTGATGTAGTTATTTATTCACTCAGTGTATGTGGTCATTAGATTTCTGTGTACTAATTTCTTGTATATATCTTACACAAAAGATGTAGAGATGATTATTTAAATAATTTTTCAATGTCACTTGAATCATCTTTAAATAATATGTCAGTCACTATTTACTTTTCTATTAAGTGTTTATACTCTTTTTCTAAGTGTATGTTAGTAAATGAGAGAACATCTATGGAACTTTTCAAGTGAATATAAACTGTGTATAAGAAGTCCTAGTTTCCATTATGTAATTGTTCAATTATAGTGTTATTATGTAATTTATTTGTATTATCCTGTAAGTGGTCATCTATTCCTGTAATTGATTATTATAAATCTATAACTATCTATTCACTCAATATATGTAGTCAATAGATTTTTGTGTCTTAATTTTCTATATATTTTTTTCTGGGTGTATCTCAGTAAAAGATGGTTTAGAAGTTAGAGAGAGAAAATCTATGAAACTTTTCAAGTGAATATATATTATGTATAAGAAGTCTAAGTTTTATTTTTGTAGTTGTTCACTTATAGTATTATTTTATAATTTATTTGTAGGTTTCTGCAAGTGATTATTCTATTTCAGTAATTGATTATTATAAATTTGTAACTATTTATTCACTCATAATATATTTTACAGATTGGATGGTGAGATCGGGCGGTGGCAGATCGAGCCGGTCTGACTGTCCAATCAGTGAACGGTGATGGTTGGAGAACAGTGAGTTATGATGGTGGGAGGTTTGTGCATGGCGATGGTGGGAGAGAAGGTGGGGGATCAAATCGGTGGGAGATCGATGGGAACGACGAGCGAACAGATTCGATGGGAAGATGAGAAGGGAATGACATTACCGATTTGAGGGAGTTTTCGATTTGATTTGGAGTGTTTTTTCTTGGTGATTTGGGGGAGAAATGGAAGAGAAAGAGAGCAGTGGGAGAGAAGGGTATAAGTGGAAGGAAAATGTGAGGTGGTAGTGGGAGGGGTAAAAAAACAAGGGGACCAAAAAGCAGGGGCAAAAAAAAAATTCCCCCAGGTCAAGGGGTATGGAAAAAATATATGGTTTGGTCTAGGGGTATTTGAACAATTCCCTCTTTTTTTTTGTGCCCCTCATCCCTGCCACATCACGTTTTGTTTCTAAACTAACCCCTCCACCTTTATTTTCCCTCAAAATCTTTATAACTTCCCTCCAAAACCCTCCCCAAATCACTCTCTACCCCCACCTGATCACCAATGGAACACCTTGTCACCACCACCCACCGTCTCTTTTGAGGGTCTGTCAAAAGCAATAAAAAAAAGTGCAGAATGGTGGCAACATGGTCGGAGAGACTGATGTTGGGGTTCATAGGGGCAAAACGGATGTCGGAGAGCATATGGAGGGGCCTCGTCTCGTCCTCCAACATCCGCACCGCCGACCCAAGGTCTGTCCGACAACGTCACTGTCATGAAATACAACTCACACATAATCAATCAATCAATCAATCCCTCTCTTTATGTGTTTGCATCTATCAATAAAAAAAGGAAAGAATTTTGCCTACATGGGTGTTGGGTTTGTGAAATGATTTGAGAGTGAATGATGGATTTTTGGTTTGATGTTTGGAGCAGGTAGTAATATCATTGATGTGGTTGTTCTTCCTATGAAGCCTCATATAGATATGCCCGACCCTTTCAATTTTTTGTTTTTCGAGGACTCTCTTTTTGGGTTTTTTTAACACTTTTTTTAGGGGTTGTTTGGCTAGAAGAATAGGGGTGGAGAGGAGAATAAAGTAAAAAAGGTGTTTGGGTAGAGGGAATAAGGGGGTATAATTATGCGGAATTAGGAGAGAATAAGCTGGTATTTGTATTTCAAGTCCACCCATGGAATTGTGTTATTCCTCTACTGGTATAAGTGGACCCACCTATCAAATCATATGTCATCACATCAAATCACCTGTCATCACCTCTTATACATCAATGAGGCCCACATGTCAAATCAACTTTTTACACCTTATTCACATCTTATTCTTCATCAACCAAGCACTCTTACCTTTATTATTATGTTTCCCAATGAGAAAAATTGAAAACACAACCAAACACAAAATTTCTTATTCCATTGATAAAGTCAACAATTCCTAGAATAGGTATAAACCTCAGAATAGCTTATACCTCTATCCAAATGGGCTTTTAAGATTTGGATACATATAGAAAAGATTTAAACAATATTTTAGAAATAATGGATTCCACAGTTATGCGACACCATGTCGTCGCCGCCGGCTCTATTGAGGACCTACTGGAAGCAATTGATATACATTATGTAATTGGTTATAAATTTTTTGTAATTAGTCATTTACATATATGTAAATCGATATTGCATTATTGTAATTGATCATTATATTTTTGTAAAGTTATGTGTCAAATCTTAGTTTAATTCCATTAGTGGTTTTTATAATTGATCATGTAATGTTTTAGTTTCTGGAGGGGCAAAAAATGATGTACTAGGTTCAGGTCATCAGAATCTGTCCGCTCTTGTCTCCTCCGACGGGTACCGCTTGGTTGCCGGTGATCATCATCCTTGAATGGACCAGACTCGAGGATAGTTCGGAATTTGATTTGATTTGGACTGAACCTAATGTGACTTCTCAGGCTGCCTATGTACCCTTGTCAAGGGATTAAGTCACACGTAATTCATTTTCAGGTGGTTGGATCTCACACCGAAAGTGGTGGTGGGATTAGCCGATGTTATGTCTTGGGTTTCGTGGAAAAGTCCCCTCTCACAAAGAGGATTCACTTCCTATTTATAGAGGTCCCATGGTTTATGATCACCTTCCCCCATCGGACAGACGAGAATCCATCAAAAATTAATGGGGAGACCAATTAAGGATATATTCTCAAGATTGGGTCAATTATTTTTTGATAAATATATCCACATTTTGGTGGGATTTACTGGATTGATCATGTGATATCTTATCATTGATTGGGTTTGAATGTTGATAATTATCAATTAATGAGGTATATCCAAGGGGATCAAGATAAGATTTGGTGGATAATCATTGACTTGGAAGGTAATCGTTGGATCCAGGTAGGTTGATGGGCTTCTCTTAATCGGGTGCAACCCGGTTGAGCCACGGATTTCCCTGGCAGTGTATTGGGCCTCTCAGGATCGTCCCGTGTTGGTGGGCTCTTAAATTTTGGCTCCTCCAGTTTCTTTGATTGCTAAGTACATGGATCGATAAATATTTCTATGAAAATTACAGTTGTTGGTATTTGTATACTTCCAGTTTTTTTCACTCTTAAGATTTGGATATGTGTAGAAAAGACTTAGATGGTATCTTAGAAGTAATGGATTTGATGGTTATAATGGCGCCTCGTTGCTGCATCTATTGAGAGCCCTCCGGAAGCAATTGATATACATTTTGTAATTATTTACAAATTTTCTGTAATTGATCATTTACATATCTATAAATTGATTGGTCATTATATTTTCGTAAAGTTATATGTCAAATCTTAGTTTAATTTCTTGTAATTGGTTATATAATATTGTAATTTCTTTGATTGCTAAGCACATGGATCAAAAAGTGTTTCTATAAACATTATACAGTTAATATTTATAAGTTTCCATTTATTTTTATTTTTTTGCACTTTTAAGATTTTAGATGGTATTTTAGAGGGGATTCAATGTTTACAACAGCGTCTCACCGCTTCCTATGTTGAGGGCCTGCCAGAAGAAATCAGTATACATTATGTAATTGTTTATAATGTTTATATAATTGATCATTTGCACATATGTAAATTGATATTATATTGATATAATTGGTCATTACATTTTTGTAAATTTATATGTCGATCATTCGTTTAATTTCATTGGTAGTGTAAACATGTTATTACTAATATTGTTCATGTTGCTAAATAAAAATTTATTTAGGGTCCGTTTGTTTCGATGTAAAAGTAAAGTTTTCAGGAAAGTAGTTACATAGGGATGTTTGGTAGCTTTAGAAAAAACGGTTACGGAAAACTATTTACCGCTTTCAAATCCTGATTTTGGCATCCCCCTCAGGGATTCGTAGGCCGTTTTCTAGGGATTGAGAACTCCATATATCATAACTTTTCAAAAGTTTCATTAACCTTCTTTTTATTTGAATAATATAAATATAAATATTTTAAAATCATTTTTTAATATTTAAAAGATGTAAAAATACATTTCATTTAATTAGATGATATTTTCTAAAATTTTAAATTATTATTTACAATTTAATAATAGATTTTTCATATAAATTCAAAATTTGAATGATTAAAAAGTATGTCCTACGATATTATAAATATGTCCTATGATATTATAATCAATTTAATATAAATTTGAAATTATATGGAACCCATCCGGTTGCTAGGTTTGAAAATAAAAGATAGAACCTTAAAAATATCTAGATTTAATTAAATCTTAATATATTTTTTATTTATGATAAATATTCAGATTTTAATTAGAGAGATTTTAGGATATATAATGTAGAAAAACTTATAAAATGATTTATCTATTACTTATTTATTAAAAGGATTCTGTGACCCAGTATTTTCATTTTCCATTTTATCCTTTAAACAATTGATCAATTACTAATTTATCTATTAATTTAAATTTTAAAATATATAATAGATAACTATATGATAAATATACATGGATTATAAGTATTTTTATTTCCCTTTTTATCATTTAATAATTTATTTAATTACTAAATTTTAAATTATATAGTCTTATCTAATAAGATTTATGATCAATAATAGATTTATTTAAATTTTTAAATCTATTACTTATTTATTAAAAGGATTCTGTGACCCAGTATTTTCATTTCCTATTTTATCACTTAAACAATTGATCAATTACTAATGTATCTATTAATTTAAATTTTAAAATATATAATAGATAACTATATGATAGATATACATGGATTATAAGTATTTTCATTTCCCTTTTTATCCTTTAATAATTTATTTAATTACCCAATTTTAAATTATACAGTCTTATCTAATAAGATTTATGATCAATAATAGATTTATTTAAATTTTTAAAATTTAAAATTATTCAATGATACAGTCTTATCTAATAAGATTATTAAAAAATTTAAATTTTAAATTATTCAATGATACAATCTTATCTAATAAGAATATTTAAAATTTTAATATAGTCTTATCTAATAAGATTATGATTACTAAATAAATTTATTTAAATTTTAAAATTATTCAATGATATCTGTTCTAATAATATTATGATTTATTTAAATAATAATAATAATCTATTACTTATATTATCTATTTCTATCTATTACTTACTTATTAAAAAGAATTCTGTGACCCAATATTTTCATTTTATCCTTTAATTAATTATTTAATTACTAATAGTAATAGATTTATTTAAATTTTTTAATTTTAAAATCATTAAATGATATGATATGATCTAACAAAATTATGATTTGTTTAATTGCTAATTTATTTTTATCATATTTAAACAAATCATAAAATTTTAAGATATCAAAATCAGATTTTATTAAATCATATAAATATATATGTCTTTTAAAATCAATAAATCATATCTATATATTCTAATTTTTTAATTTTGAAATTAAATATATTCACAATATATATCCATTTAAGTTTTATTTCCATGAATATGTTTTTTGTAATAGAATGAATAAATCCTCATGAACTAAAATAAATAATATAAGATGTAAATATGAATGTGAATATAATATACTTTATAAATATATATATCTATATGTTATCTATTACTTATTAAAATGATTCAGTATTTTCATTTTAGTTTTTAACCTTTAAACAGTTGACCAATTATTCAAAATTTAGATTTAAATTATGTTTAGATAAATCATAAATATATATTAAAAATTCAAATCAAAATCAGATTTGAATAAATCATGTTGACGAGAAATCATTTTTAATGTTTTTAATTTTAAATTTAAATAAATGATAAGTATCATAATCAGGTTTTATTTTAGGATAAGTACTTTAATCCAATCTCCAGTGATTTTAGGATAAAATCAATCTAAACAAATCTTATAAATGCCCCACCTATCCTATTTATTTTATTTCGTTTTTTGTTTTGTTTTTAGGTCTTTATCTATTCAGAAAATTATAGTACTTTTTTATATTTTATGATTTATTAGTTATGCTTCAATGATAGTTTGATTTAAAAAAATTAGTTTTTTTTTAATTTATTTTTAGATTACTATTTAAGGGATGATGAATGTGATTTGTTTTTATAATATTTAATATTTTAATTGGGTAATGATTAATGATAAAAATAAGTTCTAATCCTTTGCTTGGTTGATGTTTTTATATCACAGGAGAATTGATTAATGCATACAGGAGTTTGACACACAAAAAGAGTAAGTTGTTCTTTTCAATATTTTGATTTTATTTTTTTTATCTTATTAATTATTTTAGTCAAGAGTAAAATATAGACCCAACATCAAAATTTTCATAATTTAAATTCTCAATAGGCATGAAAATTAATCATCTTTTCAAAAAGGAAATATGTGATCTAAATATTGATCAAATTTTAATCAATAAAAATAACGTCAGCTTATAGTCTTTGAATTGATTTATGTTTTAATCCAAGTAGTTTATATATATAATTTAATTTATATCAATGTAAATATGTGTCATTTTGCAAATGTTATAATGAGTTAGTTTATAGCTAATGACAACAAATAACCTGAATTTGATTTTTTTAATAACAACTTAATCTTCACAATATCGGTAATATTAAATATTGTCATCTAATCATCTGTTCTTGATTTATTATTTGACTTTGATAAAGAATAAAAACAATTTACATGTTATATATTCCATATATTTTACGTATTTTGTATGTTTTGTCTTTCTTTATTTGATTGTTTTCAATTTTTTATTTTTCATTTTTTTGGATTATTTTTAATTTTTTAAAATATATATCGACATTTGACTCTTTGTTTTCCTTTTTAGTCACATGTTGTCATATTTATTTTCATTTTTTGTTATTCCATTCCAATTTATGTTTAACTTCTTTGATTTTCTGTTGTTTAACTCCCTATTTTGTTGGCATTCTTATTTAATAATCGATCTATGATTTTTTTTGGAATCTTATCCGTATTTTTTGTGTTTGATAGTTTATTTAATCCCTAATTTATGGGGATTAAAAAAAATTGATAATTATTCAATTAAAAAAATTCATATAGATGATTTAATATTAAATAAATACTAGATATGAAATCAGTTTTTAATTTTAAAATTTAAATTTCATGATTGATAAAAATGTATTAAAAGAAATATATAAAAAAAATTAATGTTTTCATATTTAACTCTAAATATTTGATAAATACAGTGATTAGTTTTTTTATGTTAGGATATATACTCTAATCCACACTAAACAAAATCCACCTCCAAAAATCTATAAATGACATGCCTCTTCTACAATTCATTCTATGTATTTTTTTTGGGTTTTTGTCTATTTAGAAAAGAATTTATTTTTTTAATTTTATTTTATATGATTTCTGTTTGTTTATGTTTTACTAATTATTAGATTAAAAAATTAGATTTTGTATTTGTTTTAAGATGACTTTTATAAGAATGATAAATGTGTTCTGTTTTGAATATCTTTAATATTTTTTATTGGGATTGCTTAACAATAAAAATAAGTTCTAACCATTTTTTTTTATTGAATTTTTTCAGGAAAATTGATCAATGCATACACAAGAATTCGACACACACGAAGAGTAAGTTGCTCCTTTTAATATTTTAATTTTATTTTTATAATCAAATTAATTAATTTAGTCAAAAGTAGAGTCGATGTCCTTAAGTTTTTTTAATTAAATAATCATTTTAAAAAATTATTTATAAAATAACTTTCAACCATAAAATAATGTTATGAGAATCTTTGGATAACTTTTTATTTTTTTGTATTAAAAATATTGATGAATTTTCAGTTATTAGTGGTTGAACCATTAATATATCTTTTTGTTTTTCTTTATAAGAAAACTTGTGATTGATATTTTAGAGATATATACGTATTATTTTTGTATTATAGTAGAACATTCTTTATAGTATTGTATATACACACACACACACACAAGTTTATATTTTTTTAATGAATATTTAATTTTTTATATCATTATCATTATTTAATTACTTATTTATATTTAATTGAGAATTTTATATCATGTGCTTTAGCACGTGCATAGTAACTAGTATCTCATTATTAAAAATAGTTTTTGTAACTAAAAATCAAATTTTAAAATTTTTTAAAATATGTCCAATGTAAATTTAATTCATCAAATTTATCTCGGAATATCCTAAAGTAACTATAGGATATCTAAAGATCTCATATATTTTCTAGTTTGATCTCACTTTGAAATTTAAATTAAAATTAAAATTTTAAATTTAAATTTAAAATTTGAATTTACATGGTATTTAAACTTTTTGGTGTTAAACATTTTCCATAAGGTAAAACATAGTAGATATCTTTATGCTGAATAAATGTAATGCAATACTAATTTTTTAATAAAATTTATCAATGATTTTGATCTGTTTATGGTTATTATATATTTTTTGTTCATAATTTGGTATTAATGCGTATAGATGAAAAATAAGATTTCACATATTTATATAACCAAACACTAGAAAACTAATATTTTACGAGAAAACAAACCACAGAAATCATTTTCTGTAAAATAATTTCAATACAACTAAATGCTGGAAATGAATTTCATTTTCTGAGAAAACTTTTTCCATGTAAAAAGAAATCCCTAGGAAATCAAACTACATGAAACCAAACGGACCCATCCCTAGGTGTTTAAGTAATTGTTGCATCTTTAATGTAGCTTGGATAATGCGTTCTTCTTTATGAAGTAAGTTGAATGCCGAGTTTGAACGCTTCTCAGTGGGTTCAATTTCATCTAGGAGGAAATGAAGAGGATAAGGGGGGACATCAACTAATTTTATTATGATAGCAAGCAATGTCATAATTCAAAATAAGGCCCATCTTTTGGGTTCACACGACGCCGGCCCACGACTCGATTAAACGCCGGCCTGCGACCCACCATAGGGAGGCCCGGACCCGAGTCGATTACCACACCGGATCCGGCCCAATAACCGGGTAAAATCTTAACCGAGATCGAATCAATTGACCTCCCAGATATGATAGATCCAGGTATGTTATTATCCTAATTCTCTAAAAAGTTAGGAAGGGGATTTTGGGCCATATCAATAATCAGATCCATCAAATCTAGATTGATCATTATCCTAATCCTCTAATAGGCCTCGAAACAGGATTTGGGGATTAAATCAATCTAATTAAATCCCTACTGCTGATAATAGAGCAGGGATCTCACCCTATCCAAAAGGGGTGATCTCCAAAGCACTATAAAAAGAAGGGATTTTTAGTTTTAAGTCCCCGTAAACTATCGAATTTAGCTATCGATCCCTCACTTCTTCATATTTTGGTTTTAGTCCCTACATTTAAATGATAATTTAGGAATAGGTCCCTCCCAGGGACTAAAAAACAAACTTAATAATTTAGGAATAAGTCCCTCCCAGGGACTTATTCCTAAATTATCTTTAAATGTAGGGATTAAAAACAAAATATGAAGAAGTGAGGGATTGATAGCTAAATTCGATAGTTTACGGGGACTTAAAACTAAAAATCCCTAAAAAGAAATTACGTATGACTTGATCCCCAGAGGCAAATAGAGGGGTACATAGGTAGCCTTGAGAAATATCTCAAGGTTCAGTTCAAAAATAAATTTTCACCCAATCCCAGAGATAGCAGTCGGCCGGGCCAAAGGGACAAGGAGGAGCGGAGCAGATGGATCATGGTAGCCCGAACCCAGATAACCAATTTTCGGCCCTCCAGCTTGGCGTGCCAGATAGGGGACGCGCGTGATCAGAATCATGCCTCCCAAGAAGAACCTTCCGTCCTTTCCCCCCCGGTGACTCGATCTGCGTTGCGGATTGCGCGGTCCAACCCAGGAGGCTTATCAAACGACGCACCACGTCTGGATGCCGACCCCCCACAGCACGATACCGATGAAGCCAGACACAATCTCGAGGCGACAGAACTTTGTCGCACCGTAGACGAAATGCGCTGTGAAAACGAACTCCTCCTCAATTTGCTGGACAACCCGCCGGAACCGAGGGCCAAATCTCATCACGAGATGCCCCGTCAAGGCGCCCCGTCTGCACCACAAATTCCTCCCTTGCCGTGCGAACACCATCCCAATGAAGGGACCCCGGGAGACCACCCCCCTGAAGATGAGCCCGTTGGCTCATCGAACGTGGTCATCAATTCAAAGAGGCCACGTGAAGAGGATCCGGGACTACGGGAAGACCTGATGAGAGCAATTGACCAGAAGCTTCGTACCATGAGACCCCGGACCGCCACCGATCATGCCTTCCAAACGGCGGCGTTGATTCACTTATCACCGTCATAGGCTGACATCCTCCGCACTCTTTGTCCCGACAAATTCACTCCCCCAAAGTTCAAGCTCTACGAAGGTAAGACCAATCCTATCGAGCATCTTTTCCTGTTTCAACAATGCATGTTGTTGGAGGCCGGAGACGATGCATTGCTTTGTAAAGTCTTCCCCCAAAGCCCCGAGGGAAAGGCCCTAGCTTGGTTCAGAAAGCTTGCCCCTGACTCCATCACAAGCTCTAACAACTGTAATTTTCAACCGGTTCAGGCAGTGCCTGACGGATTGTATAAGTGCCGTCGGGCACTTGAGCGACGGGTCCATGAGGAGCCTTCGGGTTATATAGGCGACGGATCCTCGAGGAACCGTCGAATGTGTGCGCAACGGGCTCGATCAGAGCCATCGATCTGGATGGAAATCGAATTCAAATTTGGTCCATTTTTTGAAGGAACAAACACATTGATTGGCATTTATTGGCTTTGATGGTGTCGTATTTTTTTGTCCCCACGTGCGTGCGAGATTATTAACTCTCTCTCTCTCTCTTTGGATTGAAAACCTAAAAATATTTTTAATCTTCTTGTTTTCGGCCACTGTGGTGAGGGGACTCGGGAGGGGAGTTGTTCGACGTGTTGGTGAGTATTTCTTCGGGTTTATGAAGGGTTTTGATAGTAGTGAGTTCCTTTGGTTATTATTTTTCATATGACCTCGTTTTTCAAGGATTTCCAAACAAAAATAATAAGTTTTCCTTTGTTTTCTTTAGATTTTGATTTGATTTCGGGTCTTATGGTATACCATTGTGTTGCTAGTACTTTTATGAAGTCTTTATACGTTTTGGTGATAATATTAAATCTCTATGCATGTATTTTGGAGTTCTTGATTTCTTAGGTTTTATTATTGGATTGTCATGATCTTTAATATGATTTGATCGAGTCTTCAGGTTTAATGTGATAACTAGGATACAATGACGTTTTAGGTGATTTATAAATTTTTTAGAGATAGGGATTGATATTAGGAACAATCGAAATACAAAAAAAAAGTGATTAAAGAATCTATTTTTTCAAGATGGGTGCCTGAGTGAGGACACTGGGAGTGGGGTCCGTGTCTCTATGGCTTGGGAGTCAATGAAAAAGAAGAATAAAAATGGACTTTTATTTTATCTAGAGGGGGAGAATTAATTAAAATAAGGGGGTGAAGGCACACCAAAAATGTGGATGTGGATGGTCTAGATGGCTCATGGGTGAGTTTTTTTTTGTTTTAAGTGTTGAGTTGTTATTGTATAGAAAATTTCATATGTAGATGAAGCTCATGACCTATATACCTTAATTAAAATCAATCTATCAACTAAAAATTAAAAGGGTTTAGAATTAAATAAAAAAATAATCCAGGGTTCTATAAGTGGATTAATTAAAGTGAATCATGGCCTCATGAGTGTTTTTTTTATTATTATTTTAAATTCTGGATTTTGCAGGGTGGGTGGGCTATTTCTATTTGTTGATTGGTTTTAATTGTTACTTAATTTGTATGGTTATAGCCTAATCAGAGTTTAAAAAAAATTTCAAGGGGGGCCCATGGCCCCCCCCCCCCCCGGGCCTCAAGTGGTTCTGCCACTGGTTATGACTTTTAGTTGTGAAATGTGGTTATTTTGTGATGTATGTGGAGTTGTTTGTAGGGTTGGTATATGACAGGATATTTTTGGTATATGCTAAGTGATATTTTGTATATGTGTTATGTGAGAATTTGTGTTTGTTGATTTTTTATATGCTGATGTATGTTTTCTGAGACGCATTGTTATTGACTGATTGTACATGATTGTGTTTGATTGGATTGTTAAATGCTAAGGAAGATAGGTATATGCTTAGCAATATTTTGTATATGTCTCACGTGATTATTTGTCTTTGATTGACTGTGCAATACTTTGTTAGGTGATTTATTATATGCTAAGTGGTTATTATATGCCAATAGATTGTTTTGATAGTACATTATTTTGAAATGTGTTTATTGATTTGTTACATGCTAAAGAGGATCGGTATATGCCAGATTCAGTTTAGTACGTGCGTGGAGTCACTAGTGTAACCTTAGTATGTATATGCAAGTAACACGAATAAAAAACGATCAATGAAACAAAATATTCACTTCTTATAAATAACCTTAGTTTTTATATGTAAGTATCACGAATAATAAGCGATCAATGAAATAAAATATTCACTTATAAATAACCAAATTGTTGGCATTATACATCTGTGATGCCATCCATATGTCAAGTTCTTCATCTAGCATATGTGATTGTGATCCCTTCTGAAAACTTTATGGTGAACTTTGTATCTGTGATCCCATCCCAATGTCATGAACTGAATTGGTGGACCTCTCCTGCCGCTGCTTCATCTTTCTTATTTTCTGAAATATAAAAAGGAATGCTATCGCATGTAAACCAACAGCTACTATATGATATCACAATGGTATGTACTGGTATTATATAGCACATACATTTTGAAGCATATTGACAGCAATTTTGCACCGTGGAACCTTCCTTTTGCTCTCTCCAATTTTTTCCGATTCATTCGTCTCCATTTGGTCCACAACAACCAACTGCATTTATATACTACATTTAAGTGGGTATACACGTAATAACCTTCTGTATATATGTTTTTAAAAAAAGTGAAAAAGTAAGTTGTCTATTGATTGAACAGTGGTAAACAAACTTGAATTTGTCATCTTCTAAAACTCTTCAACAAGACAACCTTCGACAAAAAAAATGCTATCATGAACAACGATAAAACATTTGAAACAGATGAATAAATGTTGGAATCTTCTGCAAACAATGCGTATACCTGTTTTTCGTCCAATAACTACAAACGAGGAATATTTACTGCCTTTTCATGGAGTTGCTGTTGCTCGTCTGTGGTGATTGACTCAGAGTTTGAGAGAGAGAAAGAAACAGTAAATGAAATGTTTTTAATGGATTAAAAAGGAGGGATGACAGAGTTATGGATCCAAAAAAATGAGCGAAAACTTTTGGGGGGGAATTTTTTACTACTTTTTCACCATCAAAGATATGACTTCGGCTAATGTCATCTCTCTTCGACCCACCTCCAATTCGACCCTTGCTCCGATCATTAGCGCATCGGAACTCTTCCGCATTAGTGATCCTCTAAACAAGACCACCTACAACAATGATGGTACGTCTCATTTTACATGTTAATTTATCATTTCATATAGAGTTTATACAGAATAACTCTTTGAGCCCTTGGATGATAAGCCCTCTTCTTCTTCTTCGTGAATAAAATAAGATAACAAGAAATTTATTTGTTTCCACCCTTCAGATTCAAAAGACCTGGAATGGTCATCTTGGAGAGATTGAATAAAAACAACAGAGTGAGAGATCGAATGTAATAATTGTCTTTGAGAGAGACACAGAGAGATGGGGTGGTTTCTTAATCGCCTCCCACTCATTTCTCTCCTCTTTTTTCAATGTGGACACTAGGATATTATCGGGTCAACACGATCCAATATCCAACATTACATATATGTAGTGATTCATTTCATGGTGTTTTGATTAACTGATCGAGCTTAATTTGCATGTTATTAGTGGATGCATTAGTAAATCTGCAGTGACAAATTGATGTGCTTGACGTGGCATTTAAAAAAAAATTCCACATCGGCAGTATGACGTGGAGTCTGAGATATGGTCGGACTTTTTAACTGAGTGTAACAGCACTCAATAAAAATTAATTGACAACTCTATTTAACATTACAGTATCATATAAGATTAAATCAACACGGGTCCACTAATGGAAAATGATATACTCAGCCCCGAATGCAGCCCGGCTCACAGTCTCCACCTCAGCAATCTGACGTGGCAGAGAGCTGACGTGGCTTTCTTCGATTTCTTTATTTTCAGGCGGACGATTTTTGAATTTTGAATTTCAAAACTCCTCACATCAATTAATGCTCACTCTCTTTCTCTCTCACACACACGAACCCATCAAACCACACCACTTCTTCCCTCTCTCCTGGTTTTTCGTCTTCTCGGAATGGATTTATTTCTTCCTGTTCACTCTTTTTCTCTTCCTCTCTCATTATTGACTGTGTGATTTGTATTTGTTTTTTGTATGTATGTTGTGATTTTCTTTATGTATGTCGGTTCTTTTGGTTTCTTTGTATTTTTTATATATCTCTTTATGTTATGATTTTCTGTTTGTATGTCAGTTTTTTTGGTTTCCTTCATGAACATACCTGCTGTTAATTTAGGATGCATGTTCGTGCTAGAAGAAGGGTGGTAAGTAGGTGTGGTGTTATGAAAATTTTTTCCCCTATTAGATACAACATATGCAGTATGAAATAATAATGTTTTGGGATACAACCTCTACAAAAGTTTAATTAAAAAAATCGAAAAAGCCAAAGATCCAAAAGCCAGACAAAGACGACACCGAGCTGAAGAAGGCTATAGATTTGAGTAAGAAGGAAGCTGCAGAACAGAAGCCTGTATACAAGAAAGTAACACCGGCACTAATCGATGTATGTAACATATCGATACCTTCGGTGCTACGATACCGCTTTTCATTTAACTTGGAATAAACCTCGTCCTTTTACTTTTATAGAATTTTTCAGGGAAATCGGCGATTTCAGATGTAGAACGCCAGATCATTTTGGAATTCTTACAGCTTGAAATGAACAAGTCAGTCTGATATGTTCTACTATCTAATGCTATTCTCCAATTGTAGTCTTACCATTCTTTGACAGTATCTTGAAATAGCATATACAATGATAACATAGCATATACTTTGTCATTATAGTCTATACGATGATAACATAGCGTATACTCGTCTAACGTAACATATACTTTCTTATTTCTGTTTTGCAAACTTCATACTTTGTAGTGCTGTGGTCTAGAAATCGGAAGATTTTGACGTTAGACGGCAGGACCTGCTTTCGGTGATTGGGAATGATTGGCTCGGTAAAGAGGTCATCGATGGCCTAGAGTTGATGTTCGTCCATAGAGAGCATATACATAACCCTGTGGACAAGACGAAGTTTGTGAAGTCCACTTTCAACATGCGTATATCCTTTTTTTCTACAATTGGTTTGTCCTGCTGGTGGTATATACTAGATGATTTTTTAACGTAGATATGTTTTAAGCACAGCATATGATTAGACTTGGGGCGTACGAGGCCCTATAATTTCTAGAGGAGCAGTGCTACAAGCCAGATGAACTTGGAGGGGTGGGTAAGATTGTGTTTCCTCTATGGCACGACTATCATTGGTTACTGCTGGTCCTGGAGAGGGTAAAACATACATATGATGTATTCAACTCCACCCGCAATCCTAAGCACTACACGTACGCCAAACAAGTGGTACGTGTTGCACTTAACTTTCAAATTTCTGAATATTAATACATACTATTGTTTGAATTCCATGTTTTTCGAATTTTGCAGGTGGGCTTGGTGAAGAGTTTCCTGAAGGATACATCAGCATTCAAGGTGATCGAGAATCGTTGGTGTCCAACCCAAAAAGGTGGGCAAGATTGTGGCATCTTTGTCTCACATTGGATGGACTGTGTGTTCCAACGATGCGAATTCTACTTTTCTAAAGAGCAAGACGTAGACTTCCTGCGGGCTAAAATCACCGCTTCTTTTTTATTTGACGAGCTTGTTTGATATGGTGATGTTTTCTGTATAAGCATGTGTGTTGGGTTGGTGATGTGTATAAACAATTTTGATATAACTTTGATTAAATATGTAGTATCTAAACCGTGTTAGATTACTATCTGAACATCTTGTATAGCTTATAATGTCGCACCATTTGACAAAAGTACACGTTATGTTAGATTAGTGAATGCTATGTTAAATCTGTATATGCGAATTTAATGAAGTGTATGTTGTGTTAAATGAGTATACGCTATGTTAGGATAGTATATATAGTTTTTGTAGAGTACACATTATGATTAATAGTATACACACTAACTTTTCCATATATTGGTGTATTATTTGACGATACTGTCTGTAACCATAAGATAACTTACTTATTTTGACCAAACAACAATCATTTTATATTCTGAAGTGACTTGTTTATCTATTTAAGAAAGTACATATATTTTACATTTTACTACAATGGTTTATTGAGGAGCTTGGGATTTGAGCCAACGATCAAACTCGCCATCAGCATATGCATCGATGGTGGACCATGTTAATGGTGCATATTGATTGATGCTCTCCTAAGTTGACTGTACGTGAACCTACGTTGGCGTAAAATCTTGCGTCGATGAGACATGTTTGACATTCTTCTTTGTTTGCTGCACAACATTGGAGGAAATAAACAGCAATATAGTATATGCTAACCTAAGGAAATATGTGCGGCACGAAGTGTCTGAATAGATAATATATTTACAGTTGTTTTCTTCTTCTTGTTGCATGCAACTTCAGTCCTGGATTTCAACCTTGTCTTGGGAGGATGACCCTTGGATTGTACAACTTCAGGGGGTTGGATTTTATCAATATCAATGTCCGTGGGTGTGCTACCAATTGATGAAAGTTGAAGATACTTTTTAGACACGTGGGTAGCCAGCCATCTTTGCCTTTAGTTCGCTAAACAATGATGCAACATACTCCGAATCATCTTTAGATGAATTTACCATTTCTACGACCTCTTGCACGGTACGTACCCCCAGATTGTACAGTGAATCGAACAAGTCCATTTGTTTGCTAGGATGATCGAGTGTGCCACAAGCGGATGAAGAATGAATTCGCTTGAAATCCTTCCTCCACCGAGGGAGAATATACCTCTCAAGTATAGTTGTCATGAATTCATTTCGAAGAACGTATAGACAATGTTGACAAAGTATCCCTATAAATTCATGTGAACGACAAATGAATTGTATCTCTTCGGTGCCTTGATAGAAAACAACTTCAAACTTCAAATGCATGTTCAGCCTCTTCACCATCTCAATCACCTCGTATTTGACGATGTTGTCATCCCTTGTTATATGCAATGTGAAACATGTGTATGTTGTATGATGAATGGTTCATAAATGCTGTAAAAGTATTATAAGTCGATCAATTGATGAGTATACGTACCATGCCCAATTTTCAGGAACTTTCTTCAGGATATGCCAGAGGCAAAGACGGTTTCTTGCATGAGAAAACACTTTTTCAACGGCTCCGCTGATGGATCTACATTGGTTAGTGTTATCGCTTGAGGGGGGCAATTCCCCATGCACGCCAACCAAGCCTTGAAAAGCCATACATATATATCTATCATCTCATTGGCTAGAAAACCACAACCTAACAGAATGTAATGTCCATGGTGGTTTACACCAACAAATGGGGTAAACGGCATTGTATATTTGTTTGTCAAATACGTCGTGTCGAATGAGATTACATCACCAAAATATTGGTATGCAGCCCTGCAACGTGCATCTGCCCAAAAAATACTCTTCAACCGACCATCGCTATCCTAAATCAATCCTATGAAAAAAGCTGGAATTTATTTTTTATTACCTGCTAAAATATTGAAGGAGTGCTTCCGCATCGCCTTCCCCAAGCTCGATACGTCTTACTTTACTAAGGAAATTCTGACAATCTCTTTCTGTGAATGAAAGTTGATCATATACCCCTCCTTCGACAGCTAAGGCATCAAATGTCTTGCATGATGGAACCCCAGCAGCATAATTTATTATCAGTTGTTTCATGGCATATGCGGTCAATGTCTGATGACATTTGTGAAATCATGAGAGCTTTGGATCGATTATGTTCAAGGACGAGTAAGTCCAACACCCACATACCATCTTCATACGTCCTAATTTGCATTCTCGCCTTGCAGTTTGTCTTACAAACTGGTTTATGACGATGCACAGATTTCATCGGGTCGCTCTCGGTTGCTTTCTTCCTCTGCTTACCTTCCTTGGAACACGCAAATATCACTTTCCTTAAATCTCCTTCGAAAGTGTATTTCCTTCCTGTTTTAACGATGCCGAACCCACAACGGAAAGCATATTCTTTATAGGAATCGAATGTTTCATCGATTGACTTGAATTCGATTCCAACCTTCAGATCGGTGTCTATATTTCTTTTGTCTTCTACAATGACATGTGCATCTGTTGTATGTATTTCATCGCCCCTCCCCCCGCACAAATCCATGTACTGAAAAAATACATGATGTACTTAGCATTTACTTATTTAAGTTAGTATATGCTCTATTAAAACAGTATATAATACATTAACTTAGTATATGCTGTGTTAAATATGTATACGCTGTGTTAAATGTGTACACACTGATATAACGTAGTATATAGCGAAATATTTTAGTGGATGCCTTCGCTTGATTATTTTGCTACTCTTTCGTCCTATTCAATGTAAGTGTCATTGTACATACTGAATAAATCTTATCCACAAAATACCAATTTAAAAATAAAATAACTGTTTGAAATTAGTATAACACGAACCCTTGTCGTACAAATATGAAAAGAAAAAAAATGTCACTTTACTTCACAGAAAGGAAAATGGCAATATTTGTAGATATTAAAAGCTATGTTCACTCGGGTCACGTGAAAAATGTTACACAAAAAAAAGTTACTTTCAGTTTTCAACTTGATATATTAATGTTGATGCTTCAAATGTTGAGCATAAATGCAGCAAAAAAAATGAAAACTCACTTTTGAGAAGATTGGCACAAAAACAGGTGTGATTCCCACTGAAGCAAGAGTCAAAAGTGAAATAAATGAAAAAATGAATTTTGTTTTATTTCTTTTCGTCAAAAGTGGTTTAGGAAGGAAAGTAAAATTTCATTTTGGGGGGGAAATAAAAAGTTTGTGCTAATGTGGCTCACGCTGACGTGGAGGAGAGAGGACGGCATTTCCTTTAAGCTGACGTGGAGACTGCAGGACGGGCTGCAGGAGGGACTGCCTGTATCAATACCCGTCCACTAATTCCTGCGGCCCACTAAACCAACCAACTCACCCTAAAAATAAAAATAAAAACTATATGGGCAAGGCCTTCATCTTCTTGACCCGTTTATCACTCCAAACAACACTTCCATAAATTTGACAATCCAATAATATTCCATACCATTCATCAACTTATACAAGATACTAGTCATTAAATTTATGAACATAATCATTAACCCATCTCATCCTCTCTTTGGCATTAACATTGACCCATTCTTTTCCCCTACACGGCGTCGGTAACCTCTCCCTTGTTAGAAAAACATGGGTTTTTGGGTTAAAATGAGTTTGGGTTCCACTAATTATTTTTAGTGGAAACCCATTGGATTACGTTCCTCTCATTGAGTACATGAACGTAGTGTATTTACATTCTCAAAACCCATTTTGGGTGAATGAAAAAAATTGAATCCAAAGTTCTCCCAATAACATGATGAAAGTGGTTGGTGGTCGGGGTAGAAAAATCTATAGTCCTATATCGGTTAAAAACAAAAAGTATTGATGATTTATAAAATGGACTCTTTGTACTCTAGTGAATTGGTTTTGGTGGACACTCTATGGTGGACCTTTCCAAGCGGGGTGGTGCGTAGCACCACAATGCGCGTGAGGGCGTATTGAGCGTTTTATGGCACATTTGGCACTTTGTCTGATCGGACGGTGGAGATCATTCTGATCAAATGAAATCTGGGCCGTCGATCGGCAGATGTGATGTGGGATGATCGGATTAAATCCGAACCGTCGATCGAATGGATCCGCAGATGCAATATAGGCTGGTGGATCAACGGTTATGATCTGGATCAACGATTATGAGCGGACAGTTGATTATTTGAATTAATGGGTGTTTGAGATTGTTTCAGGAAAAAACTGAACAGAGGAAGAGAAGACTCATCTAAGAGTCTCTTCAAGCAATTTTCCCCTGTATAAATACCACCCATTCTCTACATTTTTAGGGTTCAAATTCATTCACTGCAATAGAAATTTACAAGTTGCATTCGAGTCTAGTTCATTTGAGTGCATACATAAAGTAAGTAAAAAGAGAGTGTAAAAACAGAGTTGGTTCGCTGTCCATATGGTGTGAAGTGCTGCTATCGTAAGGAGATTGCCGTTGTATCCTGGGAGACAGTCGCTGGTACCGAAAGCACCTGAACGGGGCAATAATTGTTTCAAGGACATAAAATCCAACTCTAGCCTCGGCCTTCAATCCAGTAAAGTTGTTCTTCTCCTTTGTGTTTCCAATATTGTGTTTCTATACTGTTTTGTAAACATAACCATCATTTAAAGTAAAAAGTAATAACATCCCTCTCTCTCCCATTCTATTGATGCCTCCTGTTATCCATGAAGCAAGAGATCCATAGCCCCATCTAATAGACTTAAGAATCTAGATTTATGATTAACAAGAAATTCAAAGAAAAGATATCCATGATTTTTTATTTTCTTGAATGTGCAATTGAATTCGTATACTCCAGTAGGGAAGTGATCTCCAAATCGTAATTAACCCTTTAATTAGTGGACCGGTTATGGAAGAAACGCCAAATCCTAACTAACCTCGTAATTAATGGACTGGAAGAAACACATAAATTAGTTAGGGAGGGTAACATAGAAATTCACACTTTCAACCTCAAGGGGCTTAGGATGGGGTCTACCAATTGGGGCCCAAAAATTATTTTTCATATACTTATGATTGTGAAATAGGTTTTTCCTAACATTGAAACTCATATTTGACTCAAAATTAACTATTTATTACATATATTTCATTATTATCTCAATCTAAATATATTAAAAATAATAATAAATAAATATAATGATGTGGCACGATCAACACCATTCATTCAATATATCTTGAAGAATCATTAAAAATATTAAAATTAATTTGGTGGATATAAATATGATATTATTCAATTTATGTATATATAGATTTTTTTAATCCTTACCCAATTTAAAACTAATAAAAAAAATTTATATTCATAATCTTAATATAAAATCAAAGATAATTTATAACTAAGGGTAAATTTGAAAAATAAAAATTGTTAAAAAGGAATGAACTTGAAAACATAAACACTTTCGCTTAGTATAATAGAAAGATAGATTTTTAGCACGCTATTACTGTTAGGATTATGTCTCGATCCGGTGTATCACATCGGATGGCTATGATGAAACCATATTAGGTTGGACACCTAATTGGTACAATATTAATGAGTTTTTTTTGCATGTATACCATTAAAAAATATGTTATTTATTTTTATACCATTATAAATAACATATTTATTTTTAAACCACTAAAATTTTTATTAATTAAAAAATGTGTCATTTTTAAACCAAAATAAAACAGAACTATAGTTAATTCTTATCAAAGAAGTAAAACGATAAAAATAACCTTAACATAATATTGTCATAATGTAAATAATTAAACATAATAATCTAATTAATCCCTTGTTCTTTCTAAATGAACCATGAGTTATTCAATCTTACTCTTTCTTTCATTTTCTTTCAATCAAGATCTAGATTTTAAAAAAAATTATTTTATAATAAATATAATTAATTTTTCTCAAACTAATTTTATTTCATATCTATTGATGTAAATATTAATAATTAATATGTCTTTATTAATAAATATTTTATGTTTAATTTTTATTTTTTTGGATTTTAGATGAAATATGTCATTTTCATGTTAAAGTTAATAACTTTTATATTTATAAATATTATATTTGGTAAGGTAAAATATGAAAAATAAAAAATAATGGTACTTTTGTCATTTCTTCAAAATTTTAATGGTTTTAATAAAATTTAGATGGAAGTTAACTAAAATAGTAAATATGCATAATATTTACATGTTTCAATCGCACAAAAAAAACGTTGACATATTCTCTTCTCTGCCCATCAAATGTGAATAAAAAAAAAATTTGATGCTTGTTTTCGTTGCGACATATTCGGAATAAGAAAAAACTGAAATTCATGATTTTTTATTTTCTTGAATGTGCAATTGAATTTGTATATTTCAGAAGGGAAGTGATCTCCAAATCGTAACTAACCCCGTAATTAGTGGACCGGTTATGGAAGAAACGTCAAATTCTAACTAACCCCGAAATTAATGGACTGGAAGAAACGCATAAATTAGTTAGGGAGGGTAACATAGGAAATTCACATTTGCCACCTCATGGGGCTTAGGATGGAGTCTACCAATTGGGGCCCAAAAATCATTTTCCATATACTTATGATTGTGAAATAGGTTTTTCCTAACATTGAAACTCATATTTGACTCAAAATTAACTATTTATTACATATATTTCATTATTATCTCAATCTAAATATATTAAAAATAATAATAAATAAATATGATGATGTAGCACGATCAACACCATTCATTCAATATATCTTGAAGAATCATTAAAAATATTAAAATTAATTTGGTGGATATAAATATGATATTATTCAATTTATGTATATATAGATTTTTTTTAATCCTTATCCCAATTTAAAACTAATAAAAAAATATTTCTATTCATAATCTTAATATAAAATCAAAGATAATTTAGAACTAAGGGTAAATTTGAAAAATAAAAATTGTTAAAAAGGAATGAACTTGAAAACATAAACACTTTCGCTTAGTATAATAGAAAGATAGATTTTTAGCACGTTATTACTGTTAGGATTATGTCTCGATCGGTGTATCACATCGGATGGCTATGATGAAATCATATTAGGTTAGACACCTAATTGGTACAATATTAATGGGTTTTTTTGAATGTATACCACTAAAAAATATATTATTTATTTTATACCATTATAAATAACATATTTATTTTAAACCACTATAATTTTTATTAATTAAAAAATGTGTCATTTTTAAACCAAAACAAAACTTAACTATAGTTAATTCTTATCAAAGAAGTAAAATGATAAAAATAACCTTAACATAATATTTGTCATATGTAAATAATTAAACATAATAATCTAATTAATCCCTTGTTCTTTCTAAATGAACCATGAGTTATTCAATCTTACCCTTTCTTTCCTTTTCTTTCAATCAAGATCTAGATTTTTATATTTATAAATATTATATTTGATAAGGTAAAATATGAAAAATAAAAAAATAATGGTACTTTTGTCATTTCTTCGAAATTTTAATGGTTTTAATAAAATTTAGATGAAAGTTAACTAAACTGGTAAATATGCATAATATTTACATATTTCAATGGTATAAAAATAAATAGATTATTTGGAGTGGTATAAAAATAAATAGCATGTTTTTGAATGGTATATATGCAAAAAACCCAATATTAATTTATTTTTTTTATCTTAATTAATATTTAGAGTGAAAATATCCTAAAATCTAAACCAATAAGCAAATTAAATATAAACTTTAAATAGATTTCATCGTATCTTTGATATATATCCTAAAGTGTGAGCCACATATTTAATTCAATATACATAATATATTATTCAAATATAAAATTACACAAACTGCATTATTCAAATTTAAAATCAGATAAATGCATATAGATATGAGTCATGCATGACTTAAAAAAATATTTATGATTAAATTTAAAATTGGAATAAATATCATGGGATTAAAGAGGGTGTGAATAGATTGCCTTGAGATTGAACAGATGGGAGGGGTAAATTAATCAAATTAATATTTTTTTAGATATTATCGTTATCAGAATCTTTTATGCATCCCAACAAACCATTTTTAGATATCAATTATAAATACCATTGCAGTCTTTCAAAAACAAAGAGAAAAGAGTCTCTTTGATATTCGGTTTTAAAAAAAAAGGTGGTATTATCTGGTCGTCTATTTAATTTATTTAATTTTTACTTTCGTTCTTTTAATTTTATTATATCGATATAATCTTTGTTTTAGTTATTAAATCTATGTGTTATTAGATCCATGCGTAGGTTTTAGAATTTTTGAGTTTTGATGATACAAGAGTTTGATTTATTGGTGTGAGCTACGATGAATTTTAATGGATTGGATGATACTGATGGAGGGTTTTGGAGGATCATAGAGTTAAGATCTGAGAGTTTTTGGATTCGAAACATCTGATTGGATTTATTTTAATTAATTGTAGAACGTTTATTTGGTGGACTTTTACGTGAAATCACCTTTCTTGGGGGGGCTTTGTGCAGTTGGGAGAGAGGTAAATTAAATTTAAAAAAACAGGGTGATTGATTGGGAAGGGTGATTGATGAGTACTGAAAATGGGTTGAGTGGCACATCTGTTGATCAATGAAGACTTGGGTTATTAGTTATATCATATGGTTTTTTTTTTCTTCTGAATTTCGTCCTCTAGGGGTTGTGGATTTTATTTTAATGGATTTTATAATAAATGGGATTATATATGATTGTACGATTTTTTTTTCATTTAGGTTTAATCAGATAATTAGATCATGAGCTCTCTGTGGGCCAGATTTAATTTATATGTATTAATAAATTGTTTTGAATTTCAATTATGTAGGTTTTAAGGCCACCTAGGAAAAAAATGTTGCGAGTTTCATTCCGGGGGTTCACCCGACTATTTTATATGGGTTTTTGCTCTATGATAGTATGTTTTAAAATTTTTGGTTGATTGATATTATGTGCTATTAATTTATTTAAACTAAAATAAATTATATGGAAAAGTAACTTGAACAGTCAACCTCCGTCGGGGGCCTTCCACGGAAGGGTCCGACACGTGAATGAAGAATGAAACGTGAAAAAATAAGACGGAAGAGAGAAAAAATAGAAAAAAGAGATTTCATGACATGATTATAAAGCTATACATATTAACATGACCTTAGGTGATTTAAATTTTTCAGCATGTCAATTAATATAAAATTCATTATGTCATTCGCGTGTTAAAACAAAAAACTACATGAGATGATGTGTATGTTTTATGACAAAAATATAAAAGAAAAATTGAGGCATTTTGGTATTAATGATAATCTAAGACTAGTGGGGGCAACATGGTAGTATGAGATATTCTATTACACATATCATACTATAAGAAAAATGTCTTTGGAGACAAGGACTTGACAAGTCTAAGATAAGTGGGAAATGGGGAGTGAAAAAAATATTTCCTTATAGTTCAATTGCATATTTTTTTAAAGTTTAGATAGTTCCCACATGAATGACTTGTTTACGTGTTTCTTTCTAGTATTTTTTTTCAATAGAGCTCTAATATTTTACAAAGTGATGGTGGCTTAATTTATGTTTTTATGATTGTTTAGAATATATTTATTTTAATATTCTCCGTTTCATCAACTGTCAGGTATTTTAGGAACATTACAAGTCAATGGCAAGGCGGGATAACACCTTCGCGAAGGTGGCTGAGCAGATTCAGATTTTGACAACCAATGGATCCGTCGACAGCGTCGATGGATTAAGGAAGTCTTTAGAAGAGGTAGAGGGCATGGGGTATGATGTGAGCAGGCTACAGAAGTGGGTGGATGAATTGGAGGACACGGTGGAGAAACACAAAGCGGATATGCAAGGCTTGAGCAATATGAAAAAAAGAGTGGAGGAAGAGAAGGAGGATATAAAGCGATTGAAAGCAGAAATATTGGTGTTGCAAGCCGAACATGCTGAGGAGCAGGCACGCGATGATGAGCTGTTGAACAGGGCAAAAAAGATAATTGAGTCCTTTCAACCTGTGTCTCTCCCCCCATTCTAAACTTATGTTAAGTGGGTGGATATCAGAGCACAAAGTGCTTTTATTTAGTAGGGATAATATTGTTGAGTCCAAGTTATTAGAAAGGGAAGAATTGATCTTCTCCTATTTTATTGTTAGATGCAGCTTCTTTTTAGATTATGTTGGTAGTGACCTTTGTCATGACTATTTATATTCACGCGAAGAATAAAATATATCGGTTCCATATTTTTTTTCATCAAGAGGAATAGGTTCCTCAATTAACCTAATAAGCATTTTCCCTGTTCTAAGATTGGTACAAGCAAAGACGAGTAATCCTCCTTTTCTCATAATGTACCCACTCAACACACTGATTCTCAACAATTATATATCAAAACCAAAATATGTTACAAAATGAGGAGAGATTCCCCTCATGTATCATTTACAAACTTAAAATCATTCACAGACTCTTCCTGTCCTCTTCCTCCTACTTATCACACTGATTTATTTATATGCAGTCCCTTTTACAGTTTCTTTTGCTTAATATTTTCAGGAATGCATCACTAGCAACTGTTAGTATGAATTTTCATTACCACTCAAGCATTCTCAACAATTAAACTTCAAAAGATTTGACATATGGCAACATTAACTTTGAAAGAACCAGTGTGTACTTTATTTCTCTAGACATTCAAACATATCTCTATTGCATTTTATAGCAATATTGCAATCAGACTGCACAAAAAAAGTGTTCATGCTACCTGTTCTTAGAAGGGGGAAAGAGCTGTCGCCTGAAATGATTCACGAGCAAGACCCTCTTCGATGTCCTTGGCCTTCTGTAGAAGGTCATCGATGGCGAATTGCGTGTTGGTGTGCTTCTTTTGTAAGAATGATATCTGCATTTCCAATAGCTTCTTTTTCACCTCCTTCTCCTCTGCTGCTTTTTTCATGTCCTTTGCACACTCCAAAGCCTCTTTGTTCCTCTTGACAGTATGTTCCGACGCATCCAATCCCTCTTCGATGTCTTTGGCCTTCTGTAGAAGGTCATCGATGGCGAATTGCGTGTTGGCATGCTTCTTTTGTAAGTATGATATCTCCATTTCTAATAGTTCCTTTTTCTCTTCCTTATGTTTTGTTGCTTTTTTCATGTCCTCTGCACACTCCAAAGCCTCTTTGTTCCTCTTTGCAATGTGTTCTAGCGCATCCAATCTGTCACGGAAGCTATTCACATCGTATCCCAACCCAGCCTCCAATGCAATCATTTGAATTCTTAGATTGTCGACCTTGTCAAAGAAATCCACTTCCTTCATCATGCGTATCTCCTCAGCAACCTTAGTAACCTTTGCAAAAGTTTCATCCCAACCTGCAATTACATTTTTTTAACAAATAACCATCAGCTGGTTCAACAAATAGCCATAAGCATTAGATGGGTTTACTGTCAGATCCACATAACATGATGAACTATCTCATATGCTATCAAATTTATCAATGCGGGTGAAAGAATTGTGGAATTATATAACATGTTTGCGTTTTTCTTGACATTTATATGGAAAAAATGGTGCCTCTAGTGTATAGTCTCATTAAGGTGAAAGAAATGTTGAATTGCCTGAGGTGGGTTGGCATGTGAAATGAAATTCTAAGACAGTAAGTATAGAGAGCGGCCTTTTCAAGAGCGAAGTTGAAACTCGAGGATAAAAGCTTTTGGTTGTTTGCTTGTGGGATTTAACTTGGAACTCAGAACAATAGGATAAAAAATTTAGAAACTAATGATTGTTGCTTTATTGGGGATAAAATTTACAAAGGTCCACTCTTGGTGTTCGGCCACTATCTACTTTTCCAATGTCTGTGCATCAGATTAAATGGAGGAGTACCAGTTTTTTCTTCATCACAGGGGAATTCACCGTATGTGACATTGAACATAACAGTTCTATACATTAGCTATAGAACAGAAAAAATAATGTGTATAAGAACAATTTCCACCTCCAGAAATCCTAGATATAAATTGCATTTCCTTCTTGATCTTTTCTTGCTATTTGAAAGAACATAGACAATGTACAACTCTAATTAGTATGTTCTTTCAAATAGCAAGAAGACAAACCTCCAAGACTAATATACCAATATTTGCTGTTAAATATTTTGATATCTATATTAGCAAGAATCTTCAAATTAGAAACAGCCTGCCACAGCATCGCCAGTGCCGGATGACATGGAAACTAGCACTTCTATACATTAGATATAGAACAGAAGATAAATTATTTTGTGTGGAAGAACAATTTCCACCTCCAGAAAATCCTATATATAAATTGCACTTCCCTGGCAATAACTTCAGAAATCTTTAGCAAGATATTTTTATTAAAATCCATAGGATTAAGATAAGACATGCCATTATGCTCACTTTTATACAATTTTTTTTTCCTTTCTTTTCAGGATTATCTTTGACAAGTTGTGTACCTTGTACTCAAACAGTCACACTCTCTCTACTGTTTTTAAGTCTCAATTGATCATCTCATTGACAGGCTGATTATAGTTGAGGAGATGGATTTTACAAGAGATCGTGCTGTGCTTCATGATCTTTTCATGCTTACAACTCTTCTATTATCTAGGTGCATAAGCAAGATTTGCTGTTGAATTCTTTGATATCTATGTTAGCATCAGATTAGAAACTACCTGCCACGCCATTGTCGGATGTCGATGGACAAGAATCAGAGGGTTTCGGAGTGGAGTCCGGCGATCGACCGGGGCAGCTCGACAGATCGCCGGTGCCGGATGTCGGTGGACGAGAATCAGAGGGTTTCGGAGTGGAGTCCGACGATCGACCGGGGCGGCTCGACAGATCGCCCGTGCCGGATGTCAGTGGACGAGAATCAGAGGGTTTCGGAATGGAGTCCGACGATCGACCGGGGCGGTTGGACAGATCGCTGGTGCCGGATGTCGGTGGACGAGAATCAGAGGGTTTCGGAGTGGAGTCCGATGATCGACCGGGGCGGCTCGACAGATCGCCAGTGCCGGATGTCGGTGGACGAGAATAGGTAGGAGAGGGTTTCAGAATGGAGTCCGGCGATTGACCGGGGCGGCTCGACAGATCCGAACCTGACTCACCGACCACACCATCGCCAGTGCCGGATGTTGGTGGAGGCGAATCGGGAGGAGAGGGGGTCGGTGAGGAGCCCGACGACGACATTGTCTCTCTCTCTCTCTCTCACTCTCTCACTCTCTCTCTCTCTCTCTCGCGTTCCCTTTTAAATGGCAGACGGGATTCGGGACGGGTTCTTGATTTTGGCGGGATTTTGCTTTTTCAGGGATCTTGATTTGGGCGGAATTTTCCGTTTTTAGGTTGGCGCCCTATTTGCACCCCTTCAAACCAGGGTGCACACCCCTATTTCGTCGTGGACAATCCTCACCATCCACTCCCGTGCACTCTCACCGTGGATGATCTGGCCATATGGATTGAATGGTTTACAAGGAGTGATACATCATTCCAGAAACTCATATAGTTGTTTGATGCATGTATATGGTGAACAAGCAATCATGTTTCAATACATTCCATTTCCAATGATGTTCTACATGAACAAAAGGCATAAAATCATCAATTTATTTACTAATAGACAATTACCTTTAGTGAAGCCCAGAAAACTCATAGTTGTTTGATGCACATGTACGGTGAATGTCAATTATCGAAAAAATATCAGTATTTGAAAGGATTTGAATCTGAAAATTAATATCCGTATCTGAATCTAAAAGTAAGATTTAAATATTAGTATATCCAATCCATATCCATCCAATTGACAAGCTTAATATTAATGGTGGAAGATGGAATGGAGAAGATGAAATGGAGGAGTACCAATGGATGTGGTATCTTCCACTGTACTTATCCCAACCCAAAATTGGACCACTTAACTAGTCTTCACATTAATTATAATTAATAAATAATATGATAGGTTAATAAATATTTAAGAAAACCCACCAATAAAAAAAATAATTGAAAAATAAAGTAAATGATAAAAAATGGTCAAAAGAAATAATATGATGGGTTCAAGTCCTTTATCCAAATGAATTTTTTTTAATAAAAAAATAAATGAAACCCACTTATATCTTTATAATTCACTAAAATTATATGATGTGTTTATAATTATCTAAGAGCATCCCACCAATAAAATAAAATATAACCCATGCACTAATACACGTGATATAATATTTCATATTACACACAAATAAAATAATTATAATGATAAAAATTACATTTAAATGTGGAATTTAAAAATTATCCCAGCTAAATTATGGAGTTTTTTATTATTAATTTTAACTTAAAAAATATTTATAAATTTATTTTTTAAGAGCCTTTGTGAAATTCAATAAGATAGATTTGGTAGACATTTAATATCATCTTTTAAATATAGATAAATTTTCTATTTTAAGTATTATTATTTTTCTATTCTTGCCTTAATTTAGAACCAAAATTCAATATATTAAAAAAAATTTAAGGGTAAAATCGAAAATTAAAACATTTATAGTTAATATCAGTTAATATATACATAGGTGATAGAAGTGGCAAAAATTTGTAGACCGTTTTTATGTAAAAAAAAAAGAAATCTAAAAGTTAAGTGTTTGTGAAGAGATGGTTCTATTTTTAAATGAGTTTTTTTTTTTTTTTTTTTTTTTTAACAAAGAGGCCCGGACAAGGGTGACACTATCCTCTTACACAAACTTAGAACAACAGTGGGCTAAAGCACAGCATAACCCAGAACAATTGTGGGCCAAAGCCCAACCAATCAAGCCCAACATGTATGTATTTTTCTCACTTATGAGTCATTTTTACTGTCTAAAACCCACACCAGGCATGTGTTCATTTTCTTTAAAATAATTAACATTCTCTAATAAAATACATGCTTTAAAATAAATTATATATCACTCTATTTTATTTTAAATAAATTTATTTTTATTTTTAATAAATATAAGAAAAATTATAATAAGAAATTCACTTAATTTTGGACAGTAAAAGAAAACGCCTTCTCGCCATCAACCGAGGAGCGTGACGTGACGTATGCATCCTTATCCCACCCACGTGCTTAAAGCCGTGCCGTGGGGCCGTGGGGCCGTGGGGGGACCAAACCGGGCTTTTTTGTAAGCTCAAAAAAACACTCGGGTACCCGGCTTCCACTCTTCGACTTTCGCGCCTGTTAAACCCCTCAAAAGGAAAGTTGGTAACCAAAACCTCTCAAAACCCTCGATCGATCGGTTCATTCCGATGACGTCCTTCTCCTTCAACACCTCCTCTTTCACCTCCACCGCCAACGCCAATGCCACCTCCTCCTCCTCCTCCTCCTCCTCCTCAAACCCTAATTTCTTCCCTTCCAATCCCATCTCCTTCACCTTCGGATGCGGCTCCTCGCCGATCTCTGGATCCCGTCCTCCATTGTTGGGATCTCCATTTTCGTCATCGCCGTCTCCCGCTTCTCCGCCGTTCGGAGTCCCTTCATCCGCCGTTCCCGCGTCAACATTCACCTCTCCAACGGCACCGTTCACCGTTTCATCGCCGTTCGGAGTGGCTCCAGCTTCATCGCCATTTACGGGGGGGGCTTCGTTTCCCGCCTCTTCAATCTTTGGATCTTCTTCGGCTGCCGCTACATTATCGTCCCCTACCAGCTTCATCTTGTCCTCTACAGCTTCCACTCCACTGTTCTCCAAGACTCCCACCACATCGGCCCCAGCATGGGTATTCCCTATCACGACCTCTCCATTGATGTCATCACCGTTGTTTGGAAATGGTTCTGTTGCGTCGCCCGTTGTGGCTTCCACCGGAGGTGGACAAACGTCCCTTGCTTTTTCTGTCAAAGCGGCCTCACCCGTTGCAGCTTCGCTCTCCTCCACAGTTGTCACTACTTCAGCCTCGGCTCCCTCCGCCACTACTCCACCTCTCCCCGTGTTTGACGTTTTCCCAAACTTTTCCTTGTCAACAAAATCATTATCTTCAACAATGGGATCAACGGTGTCATCTTCGCAACCTCAGTTTACTACTGCTGCTCCATCTTTTGGTGAGTCACTTTCTCTCTTGTGTGAGTTTGTTTTATATTGTGTTCATATGCATTTGAAAGTGCCAAGTATGGCCACTAGAATGTGAAATTGGGTAGCCTCGGATGATCTGGGGAACCAGCTATATTTTTATTGATATAGGTACTGTCACATGGATGAGTTACTCATAGAGTAAGTCATTGCACTGAATGATTAGTTTGTGAAATCCAGTGGTCTTTTCAGCATTGTCAGAGAGCATTTGGAAAGCATGAATTGTTGCTGTGTAAGTATAGTTATGGCATCTTATTAGAAAATCTTCCCATCATTATTGTCGTTTTACTTTATTTGAAGAATTCTTAAGATTCAGTTAGTGTCCTGCCCATAGCTTATACCTGTCCTTTTCAGCATCTCATGACCCGTGGTCAGTTGGCTAGATTGCTCAAGCATCAAAAGGACTGTTCTGTGGTAGTTTTTAACAAGGAAACAATAACTTTGGTAAAGCATGTCTTGGAAGAGTGATAGACCAAGTAGTTTTTTTTGTCATGTTTTCAAAATCCAAACCTTAAAATTTGACCCAGGGAGGAACTGAGGTTCTATTTCTGGACAGAGAGGTTGATAGACAATGTTAGAATGGCACTGATGGTAGATTGGAGTGCCTACAGGCCCGACTGACTGGTTCTTTATAACTGATCGATGATGTTCAGGTGTTCAACCTTTTCTTTTCTAAGGGTGTTTGGTGGATCTAAGTGATGGCTTTTGTCGAGTGGATGTTTCTGTCATGGTAGGGTGGACAAGATTCTAGGGCTCTATTTAGTGGTGTTCAGTGGTCCGTGAGGGTTCACAGTCATGGTGGATCGTTGGTGGATCGTTGAAAGTGTTGATGGTGGAAGATGGAGTGAAGAAGATCAAATGGAGGAGTACCAATGGATGTGCTATCTTCCACTGTCCTTATCCCAACTCAAAATTGGCTCACTTAACCACCTGATGTATTTTAAAAAAATCACTTCCCTCCTTTCTTTATGTAAGTACCTCCTCTATTTACAGCTTAACATCTCCCCTCAACCACCCATGTACTTATCTTGTGATGGACTTCATTCTCTCTTATCCCTTAAATCAATGAGAAGGGGACGTTGGGAATGTGGCAGGACATTACCCGATGCATGTTAGTGGCCAATTCATCTTCAAATTTCTGGATGTAGTGAATAGCCTGGGTGACTGATCCATTGTTAGAAGTGGCAAGATTCTTGCATATTTGATGGTCTTGGTTTGGACACCACCTAAACTATATTGATGAATAGATTAAGTTTGGGTTCGAGTTTGGGCCTACAGGTTGTGGGATCTGGGAGTGAACGTCTATATTTAATGGGTTGCTGGACTATTGGATTGGGTATGGCTTTGAGGGATCCAACAACAACTTCCTTTGTTCCACTTGTTGATTTTGTAGGTCAACAGCTATATTCCCCTGGCCCATTGGCTTCCCAAATGTTTGGATGAATTTTTGTGAAGTGGACTTGGACCTAATTTGGACTTGTGGTATTTGGGAGTTGGGTATGAACAACAAAAATAAAGGTTTATTGGGCAATCTATATAAGATGGGCAAATTGGTTCATGGTTTGTCAAAAATGGGTTACAGGCTAAGGTCAAACAAAGTAATTCTTTTAATAGAAGCACATTAAAAAGGCCAACACCAACCAAACACAATAGTGGAGTGGGGATCGGGTTGCTTATGGACTGCCTCAACATATGATATTTGCATCTCTGTTGTGGTTGTCTTGGATGTATGTAATAGTCTTGTCTATGGACAGTCAACATGTTTTCTTCGTGTAGTATTCATGCACCAACAATGAATGTGTTCATCAACCACCAGTCAATTCTTGTTTTGAGATGGAAATTACGAGATACTATACGCATGCAGCTGATATGGGTTTCCTTTTGGTTTACCAGTGGAACACACAAGTTGTACTTGCTGGTTTTGATAAATGACATTTAGGGTCATTTATCCTCTCAGAGGCAGTAGATGATGTTTTAGTGTTGCACGATTGTGGCATTCAGAATAATTGGCTATCATTGGATGCAAGAGGTTCAATGCATATGTTGTGTCTATGGCTTGACCTTCTCGTTATATATGTCCTGTGATTGGTGATAGAAAGCCTTACTCGGTGTATGCTCCATGTGATCTCATTTGCGTGGCTTATGTGCTAGTGAGCCAAGGTTTACAAACTCAAAATCCAACTCTCTTCTTATCTGCAATGCCAACAACTCGAGCCTCTGTGGGAGCTCAAGTTAGCACAGGTGGGACCAGGATAAAACACTTAAACACCTCTTAATAGTGTTTGCTATGAGGCCTTTATGCTTTCTAAGGGACCCCCCCTGACCCCAAAAGAGGAAAAAAGGAAGAAAAAAAAAGAGATTAAAAAATTACACAATTGTTATACTCAATACAAATATATTTTTTTTGTGTTATGGTTGTGCTTTGGTGTATTTTAGGTTTTCTGTTGTAATATAATGTAGGTAGGATGCCTGCCATTTCATCAAAAAAAAATTATGCACCATACAAGTAAAGATTATGCAGTCATATATTTCTGTTGTTTGTATTAGATTTCTTATCTTCATCTCCCATGTTAACTTTTCTATATTATTTTTTAATGCAACAGCCGAAGTTGTGGAAGAGAAGCTTGTTTTACAAGGATCCCAAGAACCACAAGCCCTCAAAGATGGAGAAATAGTGGATGAGGTTGAGACCCAAGAAGCAACAGAACCGAAGCCTACTTCAGGAAGATGTGCATCAATGCAAGCACCTAAGAACAAAACAGAAGAACATAAGCCATTTAAATCAGTGGTGGAAAATTCTGCTCATCCGGTTGATCATTCACGTGAAATATTGGGGATACCTCAGAACCCTCATTTTGAACCTCTCAATATTTTCACTGAAAAGGCTAGACAAAATTTAATGGCAGGTTGGGATAAGACCTTCGTGGAGGTTGCTGAGGAAATTAAGAGTTTAACAGCTGATGGATTCTTTGATAGTGTCGGAGGGCTGAGGAAGTCTTTGGCAGAGCTGGAGGGCTTAATGGGGTATGATGTGGGCAAGTTGCGGAAGCGGTTGGATGAGCTTGAGAACATAATGGAGAAGAACAAAGAGTGTTTGCAAGGCGTGAGCAATCTAAAAAAAAGAGTGGAGGATGAGGAGGAGGAGATCAAGCGACTAGAAGCAGAAATATCATTGTTGCGAGCCAAGCAAGTTGAGGAGCAGGCCTGCATTGATGAGCTCATGAAAAAGGCAAAAGAGAAGGAAGAGGACCTCCCAATCATACTTGAGTCCTTTCAAGCAATGGTTCTTGCTCCACTCTAGTAACAAGTAGCCTACACTCTCTTCTTCCTTTGGACAGTATAGGCTTTTCTGAGGGGTTGTATGAATCTCAGTTGTTGTGGGTGTGTCTCTTTTGGGTTTATTTAAGGGGATTTTTTGTAATTGTAAGGGATATGTTAGGGTTGTGAATGAGAACCTTTAATATTTAGCTAGGTATCTAATTTGAATTGAATGACAACAGCTTTATTAAATGATGCTTAGAGTGGACATAAAATTTGAAAATAAATCTGATTATCAACAGTTTAACTATGTTAATGACCATTCTCAAAGCAATGGGGCTCTAAAAATCAAACCACATGGTGGAAGGTTAGTAGAAATATCCTTTCTTCGTCGAAGGGTTTTGAGTTCGAGTCTCATCATGTACTTCTTTGTCTGGACCTACAACAAACAAGATACGAGAAGATTCAGTGCGGTCGCGGTCGTGGGCCGTCCGATCGCGGGTCCATCGCATCCAACGGTCGACGTGATTCGCACCCGACCGTTCGATGCGATGGACCCGTGATCGACGGCCCGTGATCGCGGCCGCACGACCGCATGTAATCGGCTCCCATATACGGAGATGATATATATATATTGTTAGAATGCAGTGCAATACATGACTAATATTATCCTTTTTTTTATTTATATATAACAACATATTTAGAGAATCGACAAGTTGATAAGCACATTAAAATGACATATCAGAAGTTATATATATATATATTAATATTTCATAATTATAATTGATTTTTATAGCTTTCACATTTGTATTAATTTTTTAAGATTATTTACTTTGTAATGTTAGTTTTGTTATTTAATTTTTTCTACTTATGTTTTCACACTTATGGAACACTTAGTTTGATTATATTTATTTATTTATTTATTTTCTTACCAATAACCATGTTGTCTTTTTCATAATTATTGACAATTTATTATTGATTTTCTTATAGACAAATTTAGAATTTAAATTTTGGATTCTAAGGTTAAGATTTTATTGGATTGACATCAATGATAACTACATCATACAATTTTTATTTTCTTAAGATTTTGGTGTAACTTATCAGCTCAAAAATCATTTTGTTATAAAGTACAAAATCTGATTTGTGAAACTCAAGTAAGTATAAGAATTAATAAATAATAATAGCATCAGACTTTTAGATACTCAAATCAAAATGACTCCTTTTCTTTTTCTTTTACCAAGTGCCAACTTTGATAAAATCCAGATAATATATTTTTTTGTTTAAAAATTTCACATTATGTACTGAATTTATTTTTAAATATATGGATTTATTTTTAAACACACACACAAAAAGTCTAATAAAAAATTGTTGAAAATACACCACAAAAATCAAAGTAAATATGCTAATGAGAATCTGATTGACACAAGTAAGAAATTTCTTTTAAAACAATAATTTTTACTTGTGGATAATGTATGATATATTGAATATCATTTGATCTTGAAAAATACAACACAAAACGAATTTGATGAAACACAATACCATACATACACGGCTGATGTTATTCTGTCCATTTTTTTAATTTATATATAAAATCACATATAGATAATGAATCATTTGATAAATACATTAAAATAACACAACGCATAATTTTTATATATTGAAGCAAATACCTGATAAAGATTTATAAGATTCCAAATAATCATTTTCTTATATGACCCAAACATTGCATAACTGTAATTGATACTCATAGTTTCACGATTGCATAATTTTTTTAGCATTACTTACTTTGTAATGCTATTTTTGTATTTAATTTTTTCAATTTGTGTATTCACACTTCTGCAACAAATGGCTTGATCTAACTTTTTCTCTAACAATACACATGTTGTCCTATTGATAAATATTTATACGTGACATTGTCGAAGGTGGTGACATTCTCATTCCTCCTATTTTTTCCTTTTTTCCATACACGAAATGATAGACAAAATGACAAAATTTCTCAGTTACAATTTTATTTTCTATTGAATTACATGCAAAAGAAAAAAAAATTAAAAATCGCAATTTGTTTAAAATAAAACCATACTTAAATAAAATCAAAATAATGTACCATAAAAATAGAAAAAGATGGAAAATGAGTGAAGTCAATTCTCACAATATTTGGATTTGTTGTTCGTTGGATTGGACCACTACCTCGCCTTAGAAGTTGTGATAGAAGGAAAGGTTGTGATAAATGAGTAGACGATTGATGTCTTATTAAAAATCCTCCATGAAAATAATTTAATAAAAAAAATCATATATCATATAAATGAATCATATAATCTTATAAATTAGATGATGACTCATGTACTATGCAAGAACCATTAAATCATATAAATCATATATCACAATTGAAGAGAACAAACAAGAAAATAGAGAGATTGTGAAAAAACGGATTGCTAAAGGGACAATGAAAAGATAAAATGATGAATATTATATACTTAACAAATGGGAAAAAATCAATTTGATGCATTGCAATTAATACATTCATAATTTTTGTGATGACTAAGAAAAAAATGAATGGGAGAAGAAGAAAAACAAACGTTTAACAAGGTGGGGAGGTGATCCAAATCCATTTGATGTGTAGATGGATGTGATTACAAGGGAAAAAAAATCAATTGAATGCATTGCAATTAAATACATTCATAATTTCTGTGATGAATGGTAGAGGAAAATAGCAAACATTTAATAAGACGTTGAGAGGTTATCCAAGGCCATTACACGTGTAAATTTGAACAAATGAATGGGATTGAAGATGAGTGAATGGATTGTTATTGTTAAAAAATTAATAATTTTGAAAGTGTAAATTTTTGACCATTTGAAGACGTGATTTGGATTATATTAAAAGAAATTCAAACTAATATGCAAATTAAAAATGAAATTAAGACAAATTTCATTATATCTTTTATATATATCCTATAATCCTAATTTAAAATTACCAGATTAACATTAAAAAACTGTGAAGACGGAAACAAAATGCATTTTTTCTAATATAAAACTTACTATAAATATTAACATTAAAAAATCATAGTAAATTTTCTAATTTAAGGGGTAAAGGACAAAATAAATGGCAGCATTTACAATATTAAGTACATCTATTTATATGTTATTTTTAATTTTTGAATACAAATATTAATATATATTTTTAGTGTTGCAGTCATTCTTTTATTGTTCAAGTCATATTTCAATTCATGTATTGGTATTTTTTTTTTTTTTGCATGTGTATATGATATAGTAGTTGAGTAAAAATTATTTATTTGATTGAAAAGATTGGAAAGAGTAAAATGGTCAAAAGAATAAATGTATATAGATATTCTTAATGCATAAGCTGGAATAATAATTATGATTTGGGATTCTATGCAAATAAATGGCATGTCCTGTAACTAAGCATGTTAATTATCCAAAAAAATATTCGTATCCGACCCAAATCCGTATCCAAAAATTTTCAGATCGGATCAGATAAAATTTTCAGATCCGTATCCAAAAAATATTCGTATCCGACCCAAATCCGTATCCGAATTGTTATTTTATTTATATATGTTATAATTAGTTTCAACTTTTAAATGAAAATCCAATGGCCCATAATCTAGGGCAAAATACAAACATATTTAACCATGTTGGATACTTGTTTAACTATATTAGGATTTGTGTTTTTATGTCTTTAGTGGGATATCTTTTTAATTATGTTAGGACTTAAGATTTTATAAATTCTTTATATTTTAATCTGGTTCGGATAGTTTGGATATTATCCTAATCTGTATCTGAATTTTTGGATCGGATATGAATATGTGTTTTGGAATATCCGTCGAATATCGGATTCGGATATCCAATTCGGATACGGATATGGGTCTATCCGATCCGTATTCGTCCGATTGACATGCCTACCTGTAACTGTATTGAACAATTAGTGAATAATAATTTTTAATAAATTATAGTAACAAAAATTTATGTGTAAAACAAATTGAACACTAACACCATGCGTCATAGGTGCATAGCTGTAAAAAAAAATATGAATAGGAGCACAAGCATTATATGTGTCACGCCCCAGGACGACCGTCCCTGAAACGTGGCAAATATATAATATCAGCAATCCATACATGAGGTCAATAAAAGACTCTACTGATATGTAAAGGAACTAAAGCAGTTAATGAGGAAGCTGACATAATATATAAACATATGGCGGAAACTTAAAACGACTGAGTCTGTAATTCAAAGACATATTTACATATCAGGATACATAATCAACTGTCCTGTGAGAGCCAATATACAATAAAAGACATCAACATACAAGTATTGTGCACAAGCACAAGTAGCAATACATACAAGGAAAAAGGGGGATGCTGATGGCCTCTCACACTCGCAATACCCAAAACACGGACGAGCTCGGCTACGGTACTGCGCCAACGGAAGCACCTCCTTTAGATCTGGCTCAGCGACAACTGGGGGAAAACATATGCGAGAGGTGAGCCACACGCTCAGTGAATGGTACGATCCATGCAACACAACTCATATTAATCTTTCAAGCATTCAAGTCACAATAATTGAATCAACAACTTAAGCTGGTGGGTCGGGTGTCAACCCAAACCTACTACACCATATTAAATATTCTGAGTTATTGTGGTTCCAACAGATGGAACAGTCACTTCAGTTACTGGGTCAGGTATCAACCCAACCCACTACACCCTCACCCTCGGGTGACATAGGATTATTGGGGAAAAGGGTTCAACTGGTCTACACCTTTCGTCATCCGGTAACCCTCTCTCGAGTAGCCTCTACCTGGTAGCCTCTCATGACTTCTATCTCTACTGTATGGGCACACCAACCAGCGTCATGAATAGCGTCTGGGAGCACCTCGTAGGACAGCTACAATCCGGGTAGCTTCGACACGGAGCCAACGAAGGGGAGAGCACTTGACATTCGCGGATACAATCCTCATAGATCCATCGTCGGTAAGGTTACGAATTCTCATGAATTCCCACCAGGACGCATAACTCAGATGCGGGGAAGACTGAAGATTCATTGTGTCAATGCCATAGTATGATCCCATCGGAGGTCATACACTTGCTTAATCTTATTAGGCAATGTTCATGGCTCCATAAATAAAATATATAGAGATATACTATACAACATAGAAATAATTACACAGAATTAAATCAGGGAAGTATTCAATTAATGTTATAACAAGATTATAATATTGTCTAAGGCATGCTTGGGCTCATATGTATGGTACATGGATGTAATACTCTAGTATACAAGTCTAACATGATAAAAAATTATTTAAGGTCATTAGCTTAGTCATGCCTTATACTCATGCATGCATGTAAGCACTAATGCATGGTTAACTGGGTGGAAAACATGCCCGGAATAGAACTATCCTAGCATGAGTCACGGTTTATGTATAGACATGGTTAACTAGCATGGAAAACAATGCATAGACAAGTATGGATCCCTACACATGGTACTAGAGTATATGATCCTAATATATTAAGTCTAATATAGCATGGATGCAACCTAGCAAAATAAGCGATAACATGCACACTTAAGAAGGCTAATATGTGGTTATGGTGCCCCAGGGGAGGGCAATGCACGTCTACATGCATCAGACACCTCCCAACTGGGTTGGATCGACCCACTCACCAAAACCCGGGTTGTCGCGTGACCGTTTGTCAAGATCTGTAAGACAAGGCATCCAATTTGGTGAGTATAACCACATATACCAAAGAAATAACTAGAAATGTCAAAGACTTGGATATGCACACATACGGGCTCGCATGCATGCGAGTGCGCACATACGTGTGCATGTTCGAGTGCCTCGACACCTATCCGAGCCCTTGGGCAGACAAACGCATGGCCCCCGCACGCGTACGCACGCGCATACACGCGCGCACGCGCCCTCGTGCATGATGGCGCACTGACCCGCACCCAGCCGTGCATCCAGACGCGCTGCCCGCACGCCCAGACCCCCTACCACACGCCTAGACGCGCACTCGCGCGTCCAGACGCGCAGCCCGCGCATACTTGTGCGTGCCCACACGCACAGTGCGTGTGCAATGTGCCTTGCACGCCGACCGCTCGCGTCTGTGCTCACGCGCCCGCACGCACGTGCACGCGCGCGTTTGCGCGCCCGTCAGGCCCGCCTGGGCCTCTCTTGCGCGCACGTCTGCGCACGCGCCCAGGGGTCCCTAGCCCCCCTCCTCCCCCCACTTCCCCAGCATAAACCTTAACATGCAAGACCCCCCAACAGCCCCCCTAACACTTGAAAAGGCAAGAAAATGTAGGGGAAAACTTACCAAGGGAGGGGAAAGGGGAAAGGGAGGTTTTGGGTCCCCACGGGTGCACCCGGCACAACCTCCACCACCTCAGCCCCACTACCAGCCCTCCTTGGCTGTAAAACAGTGCATGTAAGGGAGCCCAGAGAAGGGATTAACAATCATAACAACATCAAACACATACACACACACACACACCCCCCTTGTATTTGTGCACTTGTGCTTCCTCTTGCACTACTTCACACTCACACTTAGAAGGAAAAAAAAGAAACAAAAGGGAAAAAATATGCACGCACACAATGGGGAGGGAGAGAGAGAGGGAGAGAAAAAGAGAGAGAGAGAGGTAATTAATTCTCAAAAAGTGGGTTGGTGGGTTTTGACTTGGGTCAACCCAACCAAGCTAGAAAACAAAACCATTTGACCCAGTCAAGAGTCCTACTTGACTTGTCAAAGTCCTCATTTGACTTGGTCCAAGTCACCCTTTGACTTGGTCAAGATCTCCCCTTTTGACTTTTCCGAATTGACCAAAATTCGGATACGATTCGGAACTGCATAATTTTTTAAAACGTAACCGGAATTCAATGAAATAAATATGGGTGGTATAAAATGGTATCAAGACCCATAATATGCAGTTAGATTCCCAATCGGAGTACCATAGCTCAAGCAGATGGCTAAAAGCTAAAATTTTAGCGGTTCCGATCGAAAAAAAAAAGAAAATTTTAAAAATGGACAGAAATGACCCAATGGTTACCAATAGGCTAAAAAGAGACACATATATAACAATATGTAACTATGTAAGGTTTTTATTTTGAATATCCTTTCATTTTATAAGGATCTATTTATCCTAATAATATTATAATATCTGATTTTAATTATAAGTTAATAAATGTATTAATCTAATTTTAGTTGGTTACAATGAATTATATTATGAATATCCGTTTCATTTTATAAGCATCCCCTTATCATGATAACATTATGATATCCAATTTTAATTATAGGTCAATAAATATGTTATATGATAAAATGTATGTATTATAATAAATATATGAATGAGATTAAAATGATCTAAATGGATTTTCATGAGATTGAATAGAAATCTAGGGGTAAATGTAAAAAGATTGTGATTAAAGTGGTGTGTACGGAATGTAATAGGATTGAATCGATTAATCAATGTCTTACAAAATATAAGAAATGATATAAATCAATTGTTTTTTTAAAAAAATCAATCATATATAATATACTCCATTTAGAATATAAGATAACTCACCGTTAAAGACCAAAAATATAAGAATGCACAAGCCAACAAATTAAAATTCTTTCCATTTTATATGTAGGAATGAATTTGGGGGGATGAGCCGCAATAATAATATGAAGAAGAAATAACATTTATTTTATCGGAATTGATTAATTAATTTGGGGAAGATTTTTATTCCAATTGAATTGATGTTTTCGTGGAGGAATAGTTTTCCTTGAAGAGGAGATATTTTATTCAACTATTTTGGAGTTTTGTAGCCGAGGATTGAAGAGTATATATTTATTTTTTTTATAAAAAAATATATTTTTTTATAACTCTTGAATGTATATGAATAATAAAGTTGGGTCCCAATAGTTTATATTTTGAATTTTGAATGTTTTAATAAATATTTGGATTTTTAATTTATGGCATAATTATGATGACTTTTTAACATTTTATTTGACATATATAATATACAATCACAAATTTAAAAATATATAATCAAGATAATGTTAACATTTGATTTTATTTTATTTTCTTGTGTATTTGCAGCTGAGATTGATATCATATCCGATTTTTGCATTTTATGTATGAGTATTATATATATGTACATATTGGGTTGATCATATGAACCATTGATTCTTTGGGTCATTAATAGGATGGAGAAATTCAAGTGAATGCATTAATAGAGTGGAAATCCAAGTGAATTGAGTAAATGCTAATCAAATATGTGTGATTTAAATAAACACTAACCGATGTGAATTGAATAGAGTGAATGAATGCTAATCATTGATTGTTTGGGGAAGTTAAATAATATTATTTTTGTTTGACACATTCAAAATTTAAACATGACATTTTAAAATAAATGTTTTAATAATTTAAACATGACATATTAAAATAAATGTTTTAACAAAGATTGCATTGAATTATTATTTTTTGGAATATTAATCATTAAAATTGGATTAGTTGACAATTTATCGTACATATATAACCATAACATTTTTTAGTGTGTGCCTTTTTTTTGGAATTCTATAATGAAAGTTACGTTAATATTTAATACTTTTTTAATTGTATCATGTGTTTGCATATGAGATTAAATATGAATTTGTCCATTTTTATAGCAATAATATTTTTTTAGCAGCTGTTAAACTTTATCATTATGCGGAATTTTAAGGATACAATTTTGATGCATAAAAAACATAGTGAATTTGTCCAAAACAAAATTACATAAAATATTACTAACCTTGTTCCATGATACCAAGGTGAGTGGTGTACCAAAAGGACTCAAAACTTAACCTTTTTTGGTTGAGATCTTCAACTCACTACTCTCACCTAGCTTAATGGGTAGCAAATGTGGTGTATGGATTTCTTACACAAGGTGTGAATGTGTAAGTTTGAGAGTATGACTTGGGACCTCACCCTTATATAGACATCTTCATTAACCTTTGGTCTTCCCATTAAAGATCATTAGTATTTCTATAACTTATTCCATTAATCCATAAGTTATACATGAATACAACCATAAGTATTCCCATTAATCCATGAGTTACATGAGTTTCTAATGACCTTTGGTTTTCCATAACTCAACCACCAAAGGCATTGAGTTTTCTCATTACTCCATTGAACATTATAATGGAGTTTAATTTTGTAAATGAATGAAGATGGAATACATCTCAAAATACAACGTATGTTAATTGTCTACAAACTATTTTGGATGCCATAAATTAATTGGTTCACCTTTCAATTATTCTCATAAATATTTTTCTTATGGAGTAATATCTAGTAGCTAATTAAATACAAACATGTAAAGGCCACATAATAACATACAAAACGTTAACAATCTTCCACTTGGCCTGACATGGTTATATTTGTACTAGATTCTAAATTGGCCATATAAACTCCTAAAGAAAATTGCATCCCTCACACTTAAATTCTGCCCCATAAAATCACTAACATCAAATCATTGAAATCATTGAATTATTTATCATTCAAGATTCCTCAATGGTTATAATGTTAGTAATTTCATTGACATGAATTGTGAGATTTTGATGACATTAGCAAAGTTATGGTAATAATGTTAATTCATTCGAAATGTGAGATTTTGATGACATTATCAGGGATTTCATAATTGAATTAACAACGTGCAACCCTGAGATAAAATTTCTTAACCATATTGCATAACATGTGGCTTCATAACAGGCTACAAATTCTGCCTCCATGGTAGAAGAAGCCTTGAGCGTTTGTTTATGACTCCTCCATGAAATAGGTCCTTCAGCTAACATGAAAAAATAATCGGATGTAGATTTTCTAGAATCTTTATAGCTAGCATAATCAGAATCAGAATAACCAATGACTTCAAGATTATCTGTTCTTTTGTACGTAAGCATGTAGTTCTTAGTGCCTTGCAAGTAACGCAATACTTTCTTCACTGCTTCTAATGTTCAATACTTGGATTTCTTTGATATCGACCAAGCAAACCCACTACATAAGCTATGTCAGGACGAGTGCATACTTGAGCATACATAATACTTCTTATTGCAGAAGCATATGGAATGTTTATTATTTGTTTCACTTCAATATCATTTTTGGGACACTGTTGTTCACAAAATATGTCACCCTTAACAACAGGGGCAACACTGCTTTTTTGCATGTTGAATCTCTTAAGAACCTTTTCAATATAGGCCTTTTGGAATAATCCTAACAACCCACGAGACCTATCTCAGTGAATCTCGATGCCAATCACGAATGATGCTTCACCAAGATCCTTCATATCAAAGTTCCTAGAGATGAATTGTTTGGTCTCATGAATCATTCCCATGTTATTGCTTGCTAGCAATAAGTCATCAACATACAATACAATAATACAGATTTTACTCCCACCGACTTTAAGGTATATGCATTAATCCACTAAATTCGCTTTGAAATCAAAAGCAATGAGAACTTCATGAAATTTAAGATACCATTGTCTAGAAGCATGCTTTAAACCATATATGGACTTCTTAAGCATACATACCATTTTCTCCTTACCTTTATCTTGAAAACCTCTTCATGTAAGTCATCATTTAAGAATGCAGTTTTAACGTCCATTTGATGCAGCTCTAAATCGTAATGAGCTACTAAAGCCATGACTATTCTAAGAGAATCCTTTTTAGAAACAGGAGAAAATGTTTCTTTGTAATCTATCCTTTCTTTTTTAGTGTATCTTTTTATAACTAATCTGGCCTTTTATCTATCAATATTGCCCTTGGAATCACGTTTGGTTTTAAAAATCCATTTGCAATCAACGGTTTTGATTTCTTTGAGCAAATCTACAAGATCTCAAACTTTGTTGTCTTTCATAGATTTCAACTCTTCCTTCATGGCATTTAACCATAGAGTTGAATTATGACTCTTTATGGCTTCATCATAAGAAATTGAATCATTTTCCAAGCTATAATAATCATACTCATTAAGATAAACTTTATAATCATTTGATATAGCATGTCTTTTCTCTCTTTATGATCTACGTGAAGTTGCTTCTACAATTGGGATATGCTCAACTTCATTATGGGTAACCTCTTGATTCCCACTATTTTCTATTATTAGTGTGGATACCTCTTTTTCTTGAATAACCAGTAAAGTATGGTTATTTATTGAGGTATTAATTTTAGGCTCAATACTCCCACTAAATCTTTATTTTTCAAAAACACAACATTTCTAGTTTCAATAATTCTAGTACTATGAGTAGGACAATAAAATCGAAAACCTTTTGATCTTTCAGGATAACCAATGAAATAACAACTTATAGTCCTAGAATCCAACTTCTTTATGTGTGGATTGAAAATTTTAGTTTCAGCTGGACACCCCAATACACGTAAATAATTCAAATTCGGTTTCCTACCAACCCATAATTCATAAGGAGTTTTGGGTACAGCCTAACTAAGAACATGATTAAGAATGTGTACAACAGTTTTTAAAGCTTCACCCCCACAGGAATTCAGGCAAGGTTGTTTTACTCACCATACTTCTCACCATATCAATTAGAGTACGGTTTCGTCGCTCAGCTACACCATTCTGCTCGGGAGTACCAGGCATTGTGTAGTTTGCGACAATTCCATTCTCTCATAAAAATATGGCAAAAGCACTTGAATTTTGACCCGATTCAGTGAAACTTTTATAATATTCACCACCTCTATCGGACCTTACACTTTTAATCTGTTTACTAAGTTGATTTTCAACTTCAGCTTTATAGATTTTAAATACATCCAGTGCTTCAGATTTTTCACGAATAAGATACACATAAGAATATCTCGAAAAGTCATCAATAAAGCTAATAAAATATTTATGCCCACTAATGGTTAAAGTCGGATAGTGTCCCCAAATGTCAATATGAATGCATTCTAACAATTCAGTGACCCTAGATGCATCCTTTTTCTTAATCTTTGTATATTTTCCTTTGATACATTCAATGTAAGTATTAAAATCAGAAAAATCAAGTGAACTTAAAATTCCATCTTTAACAAGACTTTCCATCCTTTCTCTTGATATGTGACCTAATCTTTTATGCCACAACATGGATGAATTTTCATTCACTCGATTTATTTTCTTAGAAATTACATCATTCACATGTAAAGATAAAAGAGACCGCGCATAATTGTAATCTAAATTCAATGAATAAAGATTACCATGTAAAATATCAGAGCCAACCAAATGGGAATTAAAGAACAAATATACTTTATTATTTCCAAATCTTAATTCATAACCATAATAATCAAGTTTTGGAACTAAAATAAGGTTTTTAGTAAATATAGAAACATAAACCGTAACTACTAAGTTCATAATAAAACCGTTATCTAAAACCAAACATAGAGTGTCAATGGCTTTAACATCTACTTCTGTTCCATTTCCCATAGTTATGGTTCACTCCCCTTTATTTAGTCTCTTGCTTGTAAGATATCCCTGCATGAAATTCGTTATGTGAATACTCGCACCAGTATCGATCCACCAATTATTTGGTGGAACATTAACTAAATAGGATTCATAAGATATAAAGCATTGAGTTTTACCTTTCTTTTCCAACCAAGCCTTAAAACCAGCACAATCTTTTCGCAGATGACCTTTCTTGTGACAAAAGTGACAGCTTACCTTACTCTCATCCTTTTGTCCATTAGGAGAATTTTCATTATTTTTCTTTATTTTCTTACCCTTGCCTTTCTTGAAAGCCTTTTTGCTTGGACCTACAATGGTGACATGAGCCATATCTGGGTTTTTAATTTTAAGCCTCTCTTCTTCTTAAACACACATGGCAATTAGGTCAGTCATCTTCAACTTCTTTTTCTGCGTATTGTAGTTAATTTTAAAAGGACTAAATTGCGCAGGAAGAGAAGTCATTATGAAGTGAACAAGAAAACCTTCAAAAATTGTCATGTCGATTCCATTTAATTGAGAGGCCATATCACTCATCTTCATGATATGCTCACGAACACCACTACGACCATCATATTTCATTGTCATCATTTTAATCATAAGGGTACTTGCCAAAGATTTGGAAGTTGATGCAAATTGTGCTTCGACTGAATTCATATAGCTCTTTGCATTATCTGAATCCGGGATTACTCCACGAATTGCAAGAGTGATAGAACCTTTCATAATCATTAGACTCATGCGGTTAGAGCGCTCTCACTTTTCATACAAAGTTTTTTCATTTTCACTACTTTTAGTAGTAAGCTCTGCAGGGAGGATTCTCTCTTAAAGCATAGTCTACATCCATACAGCCGAGAACAATATTAATTTGCTCCTTCTATTTCTTAAAGTTCGTCTCACTCAAAACTTTTAAATACCAGATAAATAACTAGTGATAGCAGTAAGGTTCATTGCTGCAAAATAATATTTTTTTCTTACCCTTGCATTTCTTGAAAGCCTTTTTGCTTGGACTTGCAATGGTGACATGATGCATATCTTATGTATTATAAAATACTAAAAATGAGATTAAAATGACGTAAATTGATTTTCTTGGAATTGAAAAGAAATGTAGGGGTAAAATGAAAAAATGGTTGTCATTAAAGTGGTGTGAATGGACTATAATGGGATTGGATGAATTGACATGGACAAATAGGTCAAACAGCATATTTTTTGTTTAAGAGACTTTTATATAGTAATATAGATAATATAGATTTATCGGAGGGAAACGGTTAAGAGTGTCATCTTGAAGTCCTAGTTAAAAGACTACACATTGCCTTAATTTTCAATGTTGCTTTTGACATAAAATGAAAATAAGAAATGACATAAAATGAAACGTGTGCATATATGAAATGAAAGCTCTAATAAATAAAATGCATGCATTATGTTTTGTTGCCCGGTTGATACTCGTATTATATTTTGTTTTACATTTTCTATTTCCCCTTATCCGCCCTTTAGAATCTGTACTAATCTAAATTCGTAATGAAATCAGTTGGTGGAGCGCGTCTGCCTTTCCTAAAATAAATAAATAAATAAGATGCATGAATTATTTTCATAATGAATCTATATAAAATATGCATTGCAAATTAAACTACCACAAAACGGATAGAATTTAAATCATGCGGAGTTATTCATAAAATCATAGTCTAATCACAAAAAACAGACATCCAAAATCCAAAATAATCAAGATATAGAGAATCTATTGTCATGATTAAAACAGAATCAGAAAAGACAGAAAATCAATTATAGCTGTTCAAGATATTCAAGATTTTTTAATGACGCATATAGCTGTTCATACATTAAAAAAAATCTATAAAAATATATGTATATGATTATTTTATATATGCCAACTTTAATCAAATTAATTTTTTAAACTTATAATTAAGTAGGGATATCATAATCTATATAAATTTTTTAATCCATTTACATTATTTTAATCTAGTTCATAATTTATTTCAATTCATACATTTCATGATTAATATATTTATTAACTTATAATTAAATTCAAATATCAAAATATTAGTAATATAAAGAGATGCTAAATTGAGGGAAAAAATGGTACTTATCATGATTAGATAGGAAAAAATAGTACTTGTTATGATGATGAAAATATCATAAAAAATGATACATGAATAAATATCAAATCCACTGTTGTGCTACTTCTAACCAGAATAGAAAATCGAAGATGTATATATTAAAGGGAAAACAAATTTCTAATTTGAAAATTTTTTCTCCTAACAGCAGAGAGATGCCAAATTTAAAAAAAAAAAGAGAAACCAAAGAAAAAAATTTATGCAACTTTATCATTATCAATAAATTTATGTGACTTTATTTTTGGCATTGTAGTATGAATATATATTTTGCATGACACCTACTTGTACAATAAATAAATAAACCATTTAAATACAACAATAATATAAACAATTTCTCTTTAAGGAAGCAAAGTTAATTATTAAGTCCCATTTTCATTACGTTGGATGTTATGTAATAAAGTCCTTCTAATACTTGAATAAAGGGCATTATATAAAATAATTTTTTATTATATACCATATTTAGGGATGTTGGTAACTTACTTGTTTGGTTGACAGGTGGTGTGGAAGTATAATATGATGCGACCAGATAAGTAGTTGAGGATAATATACTACAATAAAAACATAAGAAGATAAAGTCATAAATAATTGAAGGTATAATAAATATCACAAGTAAATCAAAATATATTATTCATTCTTTTTCAAAGGTTTACAACCCGTTAAGTAAAAGACATCCCAATATGGAAAAAAATACCGAAAAATTGAAATTTAACAAAGATTTAAAATAAAAATCAAACTTGTTAAATTATTAGTGGTCAATGCAACTATATAGCTTCATATGTATTAATTGAAATACTATTGTTATATTAAACATTTCATTTTAATTTGTAACGTCAAAAAAAAATTATTTTTAAATAGGAAGCTGATTTTCATTTTTAAGCAGATGAAATAGAAGACTTAAAATTTTAACATCAAAATAATTATTATCCATGCATATGAAAATATGAAATATTAAAAATATAAAAATATGAAATTTAAATAAGCATCATCACATCACTCACATATATATCCTAAAATCCCTAAAATATAGGAAATCATTTTTTTGGTGATTATTAGATATGAATAATTTTAAAGTTCTATGTACAATGCAAATGAAAAAATAAAATGAATAAAATAATATGAATAACTATATGAAAAAAAAAGAAAATAAAGAATCAAGACAACTCAGAACTTCATATGCAGCAAATGGCAAGGAATTTTATCTAGTAATTTGTGGAAAGCATAAAGAATTAATTCATTATGATCTATCAATATCAAAATCATCACATGTGGACTCACATTGTCTCAGGAAACAGGAAATCGCCGATGAAGGAAAAGAAAATTTTGATGGCACTACCAGATGCATACAAAGTAATATAATGCATTTAGTGTTCCTCATGAAGATAAATGAAAGTTTTGATGCACTATCACATGTTATACAAAATAATTTAATCCATTTAGTGTATGTATCCAAACTCCCACAAAATACATAGAAGTATCTGCAGATTCATAATTGCCATGACTAAACAAAAAAATCACATCATATATATAAAAAAATAAGTGTTTACATCTAATAATTTGTGGAAAGCATAAATAATTAATTCATTATGATCTATCAATATCAAAATCATCACATGTGGACTTATATTGTCTCAGGAAACTTGAAGTCGCCGATGAAGGAAAAGAAAATTTTGATGGACTCCCTGCATACAGAGTAATATAATGCATATAGTGTTCCTCATGAAGATAAATGAAAGTTTTGATGCACTACCACATGCTATATAAAATAATTTAATCCATTTAGTGTATGTATCCAAACTCCAGCAAAATACATAGAAGTATCTGCAGATTCATAATTGTCATGACTAAACAAAGAATTAAATCATATATAAAAAAAATCAGTGTTTACATTACAGAACTGATGGAACCACTTTTACAGAGCATCCAGAGTAATGCTTTTTTTTTAATAAATTCTTAAATGGGGTCAACCACATATTTTACTCCAAATCACATAGTGAATCTCAACCGAAAAAGATCAAATACTTTATCAATAACCCATCATCTAAACATTTACTCGAGGAGGTAAGCGACGTACTATATTTGGTATAATAGGCAGAGTAAACAAATCTTAAAATGTTAAAAAAAATACACACAAACATAAAATGTATTTAGTTTATTTGCAACATAAAACGGATTAGATGATCCAAAATAAACATCATATCTACAAAAGATTAACTCACCTTTCTAAAGTAAATTTTTTGTTTGAGAGAGTGAAGAAAAAAGAGAGAGATGATAGATTCATTTTGTTAGGCCTGTGTCATTTGGAGTCTTATATTTTTTTATCGGAGTCACTAAAATTTTAATTTTAGCTACCTGTTAGAGTTTGAGGACTCTTATTAAAAATATAACTACATATTATGGGTCCTGGTACCGTTTAGTACTACCCATAAATTTTCATTGAATTCCGATAACGTTTTGGGAATTATGAAGTTTTAATTGGTATTCAGATTTGATTTTGTTAAAATCCAAGATGATGAGGTTTAAATCTGATTTTAAAATGAAATGTTCAGTTTTGAGCTAGCTTTCATACAAAAGTAGAATTGGATCAACTTGATTTGTGTATCAAAAGTTATGGGTATTTTTTCGATTATACCGCGAGGATGTGAAATCCTGGCAGCAGTCATGTTCGATGTTTAGCCTAGATTTTGGAATAGCTGGAGAGGTTATTTGATTTGAGTATAAACATAAAAGTCTTAGATAATTTTCTTGACTTTCCAATGGCATTAGAATCATGCAATTCGGAACTGTATTGAGGATGTTATTGCAGTTCTAGTGAAGGCTGTCCAGAGTTTTTAGTCCGAGGACAGCTTGGTCATTTCATCTTTCTTTTGCGTATTTAATTTCCCCCCAAATCCACGTCTTTGGGGTCTCTCACTACAACAAATTAGATTATTAGCTACGAACTTTTCTTTGCGAAATTAAAAGTGAAATTTAATTTCGTAGGGAATAGTTTTACCTTTCTCGACGAAATCTATTTGCGTTGCAGAATGTATGACCTTTCGCTGCGAAATTTAATTTTCATAGCAAAAGATATGACTGTTTGCTGCGAAATTTAGTTTCGTAGTAATAAATATGGCTTTTGACTGCGAATATGGATTTCGAAGCCAAAGATATAACTTTTGGCTGCGCAAATGATTTTCGTGGCAAAAAATATGATTAAATTTAAGCTCTTGGACTAAAATCTAACGGCTTAGATTCTAGGGCAACACATTACACAAACTTATGTGTTAGGTCGCCGTTTAAAAAAACAAAAACACATCTCCCCAATCTCTCTCGTCTTCTCTGTCGATTTTCTTCTTTGATCGATCATGGGTGAATCATTGTCGCTTCTCGCTGTATAAAATCTCTTATCGATCATCGAATTGATCTTTTCATCTCTCTCAAAAACGTAAGCGTTTCAAATCACGGCTTCTGCTTGAATCGTCAGGTTCGTCTTTCTCTCTCTCACTCTATTCTTGATCAACCTTCTCGATATCCAGATCTGCTGGTCGTGTAGATCGCGAGATGCCGAGATCTGAAACGTGATCACCGGAAAACCCTAGCCCCCACCGAAACCCCTCTAGATATGACGATTCCAACCTGAAAAATTCAGGGTTTTGCGAGATCGGTTCGAAAAAAGATGTCATCCCACAAGATTGGGACGGGACACCAGGACCTCGTCCATGACGTTGCCACGGGCTACTATGGAAAGCGCCTCGTCGAACGCCACGATCAAGATCATCTCACCGGCCACCCCATTCTGTTACATGATAAATAAAAGGTTCGATCTCAAATTTTAGGGTTTGCTTATGTCCAACGGTTCGAATTTTAGGGTTTGATCTTCTTTGTAAGCATACACCTTGTCCATCTCAACATAAAGCACAAGCCTTCTCTCCCTCATTTATAGAGTCTCAGTTAGCTCGTGCAGTCCCTAAGAACGATTTCAACATCCGTTCTTTGCTTTCACGAAAGGGAGACTGAGTGGGGGAGAGGGGTTTCTCTATTGATTGAATGGGTTTGATTGAAATTTAGGCTTTTTTTGTTTAATACAAAGGCTTTGTTTGCCTTTCTTGTGGCCTTAGCTTTGTTCTCTATAAATGCCGACTCCTTTGAAGAATTTCGATAGTATCAAACTTCTCTATCTTGCCCAATTCTCCATTTTAGCAGTTGATTGAGATTGTTTTCCATGTGATATATAGGTGAAATGTGCATATTTGCTTCTTATTTTTAATGGATGAATTCTTTTTTGTGGCATGTCTATGTGCTGCTAGGTGTCAAGGTCTACGAAACTCAAGAGAATGAATTAGTTATTGAACCTGCAGTTAGATGGGCTGACAATTCGTAGGCAATTCCAACATCTCTGTATTGTTGAAATTGTTGTTTCTAAGATTGACTGTTCAGGTACACATTTGAAGAAAAGAAAAATGTGACCTTGGAGCTTAGGTTCAATTGGCATGTTTCTAACTAGTGTATATCTTTCAGTTATTGGATTTACAAATTTTCCTCTCAGCACGTGTCACTTTAAAGCCGTTTGTGCCAACCTTTCCGAGCTTTGCAAACTTGACTGTGTCTTTGATGGAGAATGTCGATTTCAATTACATAATCTTCATTCTTGAAGTTGTTATCTCTATTTTTGTTAATAGTTTATATGTATTTTCCAGTAACATGTTGATTTTAGACAAATTTCTCAGAGGTGATGTCATGGCCATCCCAGGACTGTATTGATATGTTCAGGTAATTTTTCATCTCTGTCATCATCTTGTCAAATTATTAAGCTCTTTAGTGTTTGATGAACATTATTTTTGACCAAGTAAAGCATTTGATATGAAGTATATTATCTGGTAAAAAACATTGAATCATATGTCAAATAACTCATGCTTAAAATGCCATATCATTGCATATTAGGATTGTGGACAACCCTGCCGTGGCCACTGCAAGGGAGGGATGTTGGTGCTACCCAAGTTGCACATAATCATCTCTACGGTATTTCATTTCTATGCTCTTTTTTTTGTTGCCAAACTTGTTTCAATTGTATGCATTAGTGTAAGTTTCTTTCTCATGTATGGGTGATTGATGTAGAAAATTCTAAATACTATCTACTGTAAGTTGCTTCCTGTTGTGAAGTATGGTGCATGAGTTAATTAGACCAAATTCAATTCAACTTATTTAAAGAGATTATCACTCTACTATCAAATTGATAGCTTAGATAAAAAGGGAATCAAATGACAGCCACCCATGGAGACCATAGTATTTAGAGACTTGAACAATTGCCATTGATAAGCTATTTTTATATATGTTCTTGTTACCTTTATATTATTACTTGATAATCATGTTTGCCATTCTCTCTTTTGTTATTAATGTGGAGATGTAATCAAGTAGATTTGTAAGATGTTACCCTACATACCATTTTGGATTTTCATTAAGACTGTGCTTGTGTGGTCATTGTGCTCTAGGATTGTTAGACCTGTGTCATTTAGAGTTCTAATTTCGATCGGAGTCGCTAAAATTTTGATTTTTAGCTACCTTCTGGGGTTTAAGGACTCTGATTGAAGATATAACTGCATATTATGGGTCCTGGTACTGTTTAGTACTGCCCATAAAATTTTCGTCTAATTCCGATAACGTTTTTGGAATTATGCAGTTTTGGATTGGTATTCGGATTTGATTTTGTTAAAATCCAAGATGAAGAGATAAAAATCCGATATTATTACGAGATGTTAAGTTTGGAGATAGCTTCCATATAGAAGTGGAATTGGATCAACTGGATTCGTATATTAAAAGATATGGGTATTTTTCCATGTATACCCCGAAGTTGAGAAATCCAGGCTGCAGCCCTGTAAGATGTTTAGCCTAGATTTCGAAATAGCTGGAGGGGTTATTTGATCTAGGTGTAAACATGAAAGTTGTAGATAATCGTCTTATCTTTCAAATGCCACTGGAATCGTGCAATTCGGAGCTGTATTGAGGAAGTTATGGTCGTTTAAGTGAAGGCTGCGCAGAGTTTTAAAGTCCGAGGACGACTTGGTCTTTCACTCCGACTTTGCCTATTTAAACCCCCCCAAATCCCACGACTTCAGCTCTTCAGCCTCTGTTTGGGTCTCTCTTTTTCCCTCTTTTGGTGTGTATTTGGAGGAGGAGAAGGAGAAGGAGATGGAGCAAGGAGGAGAGGAAGTTGAAGGAGATCAAGTTGAAGAGGAAGATCAAGGGAAGGAGATGTTGTTGCTTGATCTCTATCTTTCAAGCTCTCTCTTTGGGTCCCTCTTTGTGTTGGATCAGCTAGGGATGGGGGTGAAGATGAGGTGTTTGTGTTTATGCAACAACAAGAAGATGTGGAAGAGAGAAAGGTGTGTGAGCTTGTGTTTATTGTTGGTTGTTGTTGTTGTTTCTCTCCCTCTCCAAATCAGCCCCCATGTGTTTGGTTTTATGCCTCTATGAAGGGTGTGCTTGGAAGAAGAGGACCAGCCAAGAGAAGGCCTCCCAAGGCAGAGGTGGTGGCAGCAGTGGTGGCGGTCGAGGTGGTTGCGGGCGTGCGGATGAGCCCCCACACCTCCCCCTTCCCTTCCCCTCTCTTTCGGTGAGTTTCTCCACTTCTTTAATCGGTTTTTATGTATGTTTAGGTGCTTGGGAGGGCATGCATGGGTGGTAATTGTGTTTGGGTGCATGTGGGAGGCTTGGGGGAGGGCTTGGGCGGCTGGGCGCGCGGGTCGGCACGCGCGAGCGCGCGCGCGGGCGTGTGCGCAGGTGTAGTCGCGCGGGTGGAGCACGCGGGCGCGCGCGGGTACGCGCGCGGGTCGTGCGCGCTGGTGCGGGCGCGCTGGGACGCGCGGGAGCGCGCGTGCGCACGCGCAGGGGCGCGCGTGCGTACGCGCGGGTTGTGCGCGCACGGGGGCGCGTATCCGCGCGCAGGAGCCGCGCGCGGGTGCTGCCCGGGGTCCGTTTTGGGCGTGCGGAGGTTCGGCACCCTCGGGTGGGTGTCCGGGGGGCTCGGGCACGCGTGCGTGCATCCATGCTTGCGTGCGTTCGAGCCCGTTTTCGTGGATGTCTAGCCTTAGGCATTCCTAATTGTTTTTATGTGCTTGTGTGTGCTTATACTCACCCTTTTGGTACCCCTTGCCTTGCAGACCTCGTCGGTTGAGATGCGCGACGACTCGGGTATCGGTGAGTGGTTCGATTCCAACCCTTCCGGGAGCGCTCGAGGCACGTAGGCGTGCTTCGCGCTTCCATGGGGCTTTATTTGCACCCTAAATATGTTGGATGTTATGCATGTTAGGTTGTATAGCTCGTATATTGTGTAGAACCCCTATTCTACCTTATACTTGCCTATGTATTGTATAGAATATGGCATGACTTAGGTAATTTTGATTGAATGACTACCCCTATTTATCAAGCATGTTTAACTTGGGTTAATAACGGGTGTATGCGTAATATTCCTCCGATTTAGGACTCGAGGGCGTGGTATAGTTGTTGCACCCATCTGTTGGGGCAAAACTATGACCAGCTCGAGAGAGGATGAGGCATTCCCTCTCCCTCGCCCTCCTTCTCTTCGCGAACCGAGTGAGTAGATGTAGTTCCTACTTTACTCAGGTTTGCTTGGAATTATTGGCATGCACCTGTTGCGCAGATCGCGCTTAACACTTCCCTTCTAGGTTGGTTTTATCCAACGTATATTAGGTTGTAAATTGTGTGGGTTTATCTGTTTGATGCCATGTATGCATGTTAAGTAGGCCATCATTGGGTAGTTAATTGCATATATATATATATATATGCCGATATGGCCATGATTCTTGTCTAATGTATTAGACAAGTGTATGACCTCTTGTGGGGTCATACCATGGTTTTGACACTATAATTAAATGTCTTCCCCGCATCTGAGTTATGCGCCCTGGAGGGAATTCATGAGAATTCATTGCGCCTATCGGTGTTTGATAACCGATGATGACGGATCCAAGAGGATCGTATCTGCGAGCGTAGATTGTTTCTCCCCTTCGTTGGATCCGTGTAGGAACTTCCCGGCGTTGGAAACGCTGTCCTGGCACCGGGCTCCCATTTGTAGGTACCATCGCTTCGGTCGAGAGTGTACTGATCGTGGGAGTATGTCAGGTAGAGGCTACCCGGGGAAAGGGCTACCGGTGGACCAAGGGCTTAGAACAATCGACCTCTTCCCCAAGATCCTATGTCACCCGTCGGGGTGAGGGTGAGGGTGTTGGCGTGAGTGGGGTGGGGTCGCGTTGATACTCGACCCGTCAGTTTGTATAGATGGTTTTCCCGTGGGGTTTGCGCTGCGAGCATGAGTTATCGTTTTTCCCCTTCGTTGGATCCGTGTAGGAACTTCTCGGCGTACCATTGCTGTCTTGGCACCGGGCTCCTATCTGTAGGTACCATCACTGTGGTTGACAGTGTACTGATCGTGGGAGTATGTCAGGCAGAGGCTACCCGGGGAAAGAGCTACCTGTGGACCAAGGGCTTAGAAACGATCTAGTCTCTTCCCAAGAGACTGGGTCACCCCTTTTGGGGTGAAGGTGAGGGATTGGTACAGTTACTCCCGACAACCTAGGTCACCCTTCGGAGGTGAGGGTGTTGGTGTGAGTGTTGTGGGCTCGAGTTGATACTTGACCCACCAACTTGAGTGATTGGCTTTCCATAGGGTTCGCGCTGCGAACAAGTAGTGGTTCCTCCCAATATCGTCGTATACCGGGGTCCCGACGTGGAAGCTGCCCTGACAGAGGACTCCCACTTGTAGGTACTCCCGATGCATTCGGCAGATGTACTGAGCAGGGGAGTGTACCAGGTGAGGTTACACGAGGGTGGACCACCGGACGATGTTGCAAGCCTGAATTATCGTTCTCCCCTTCGCCGGATCCATGTGGATGCTTCCTAGGTACGAGCCGCCCTGGGTGGACCCCCACCTGTAGGTACCATCGACGCTGTCGACAGTGTACTGACCGTGGCCGGCTCCAGGTAGAGGCTGCACGGGAGAGCGCTACCGGATGACGAACGGTGTAGAACAGAAAGTTTTGTCCTTCAAGTCCCTAGACTCACCCATGTGGGGGCTAGGGCGAGGGCAGGGTAGGGTCGCACCGCTGTGTGACCTTGCTAACCATTGGGTTTCTACCCATGGTTTCCTTGATAGGAGACTGCCTTAGGATCGAATGTTGGTGTTGGTGTTTGGTTTCTGACCACTCACTGAGCTTGTAGCTCACCCCTCGCTTATGTTTTTCCCCAGTTGACGCTGAGTCGGATCCAAGAGAAGAGCTCCCCTGGCGCCATCCGAGTAGGAGACATGCGTTCGCGTTGGATGTCTTGCGAGTCGGAGGCTATCAGCATTCCATTTTCATTGTATGTATTATACTTGTGCTTGTGCACGGTATGTAGACTGTTGATGTCAGTTATTGTATATATTGGCTCTCACAGGACAGTTGATTGTGTACTCTAGTCTGTAATATGTCTTTGAATTACAGACTTAGTCATTTGAGCTTCCGCTTTTTGTATATATTTGATGTCAGTTACTTGTATATTGCCTTTTCTATTGTGGAGTATTTATTTGACCTCGTGTATGGATTACTGATATCATTTATATATTTGCCACGTCTCGGGGACGGCCGCCCTGGGGCGTGACAAGGATCATGTATAAATTGTCAGTCCAGCTCTTCTTGGGCTTGGCAATTATTATCGTATGACCATAAGAAAATCTCCCACAATTGGATTTCCTCGCAAAATTTTGAATATACTAAAACAAAACAATTTGACGAGTGTTATGAATGTACAAATGGCGATATGGTTTGAATGGGATCCGAGGCTAGTCTGCTTACCTAGTTTCTTAGCACATGTTCCTTTCTTGCTCTATCTATATGTGCCTTTCTTATTCTCCTGCTTGTGACAAACCACAGTTAAATTTCTTTTAATTTTAACTAATTCTACTTGGTTTTATAGAGAATCCTTTAATGATTGCTAGAATGCTTAGTAAAGATATCTGGTAAACTTTTCTCATGCTAAGCCAACTAAAATCTCAGCTAAGTCACCAAAAGATTGATCTGATGACTTCACTCTTCTAATTCAAGTGAAGTGTTTTCTGTTGTTTATGTTTTTCTCAATCTTACATAAATCAAAGTTTCTTGGACATAGTTTTTCTAACTAATGTTTCAAATTAGACAATAATAGTAAAATTGTTTTAGTTGCATCTTCTTTTTTTCATCTGTGCACTTGTCATGGGAACGAGTAGATTATTAAAGCTGACATGACAAAGTCCTGGATTTGAATCCCATGACCCATCACTTTGTCCAAAAATAAAATGCTAAAGTCTTGGACCATATATCTCTTCCCTCCCAACACTCTGCCATATGTGGAACCACTCTGAATGGTGGATGATGGATTATGTGTACTTGCTTGGATATAACTAGAGGTTCCATACATAGCGAGGTACATGATATATTTGTTTTGTATATATTTCTATGCATGCCTACTAATTAGACATATATATGATAGTAATTAGAGAGTCTATCTCTTGAACTTTCTATTTTGTTGTCTTTAAGAGGGCCATTGTGTACATACTAGTTATTTTTTCCACTACTGCATCACAGTGCTCATTTAATGCCACAGCTTTTTAGACTACTTTTCCATTCAGAGTTTCAAGAGAACTTGTTGTTTAATAAGAGCCACAACGATTTAGACTGGATCTTTAGTTTAGAAAAAAAATGCACTCAGATACTTTATCAAATACAAAATATTCATATTATATCTTATTAAACTTGTGGAGATCACTGCTTTATTTTTCAGATCCTTTTTCACTCGTTTAGGATCATAATGTCAAAGAAAAACTTGTAAAATCATCTCACTGTGAAGAGTTTTAATGGTGATTTATTGTATGAACCATGGGAAGTCAACAATGAGAAGGGGAATGCTTTTACAACCTTTGATGCCTTTGCAACAAGTGTTTAAGTTTGCCAATCGAACCGGCATTGGCTCTAGTTGCAGGTATGTTTAGCAGCAGATAAATGATTCTTTCATTGCAATTCGTATTAATCTGTCACAATTTATTTGTTTCACAAAGATACACTCAGATTGTCCGGCTGTCTCCTGCATTGAATTCATGCAATATTTGCTTATTCTCTGTCTCTTGTATATAATCTCACCACCATTATCAGTACCATCTATCTTTAGTTTGTTTGATATATGAAGTTGTTATGTTGGCTAAGTGACTGCAATTCTTGTCATTCATACTGTTCTTCACATTTTTCTGTGAAATATTCACAGGGAAATGAATGTTTTTTTTAGATTAATTGTATACACTTTTAACTGCGAAATATTATATTTGTCGCGAAATCTTACCTTTTGCTACGAAACATTTTCGTAGCAAAAAGGTGATCTTTTACGCGAAAGGTAACCATTTGCTACGATATTATTTCGCAGCAAAATCTTACCTTTTGCTGCGAAATATTTTCGTCGCCAAAGGTGAAAGATTACCTTTTGCAACGAATATAATTTCGTCGCAATAGATTATCTTTTGCTGCGAAAATATTATTTTCCAGCAAAATCTTTGCCCAGACGAGGCAGTTACGACGAAAATAGCAACGAAATCATTTCGTCGAGAAAGCGACTTTGCTGCGAAAACACGGGTTTTTGTTACGAAATATTTCGCAGCTAATGCCCTGTTTTCTTGTAGTGTCTCTTCTCTCTATTTCTGATCCAGCCCCTTGTGTGTGTATCATTGTTCGGAAAAGCGCTTTGTGCGGCTGCATAGGTTCGGTAAGTTCACCGAACCGACTTTGGGATAATCGGCCAATATGCAGATCTTACCCGCATAAGCGGTCTAATGCCGCTTATGCGCCGGCGCACCGGTTCTGAAATCCTGCCCAAAAAAAAAATCAAAAGGGGGTTAAATCTTCCTCAATCGGATCTAACAGGGCCACTTCTTCTTCACTGAAAGAAACACTTTCCTCTCACAAGCACCGGCCCTAATTTTTCTCCCTCCCTCAGTTCTTTTCCTTTTCAATGCTTCCTCGGTCGGTCAGTTGATCCAGCCCTTCGTCTTCCTCCTTCAGATTTCAAGTCGGCTTCAGGTTTAGTCGGTCTCTATCAGTCACAGTATCTTTGCATCTCTCTCAGTCTCTCTGTTCTTCTTCATCATTCATTCCTCATCGATTAGATTTTCTTCAAGCTTAATCGGTTTCAGGGTGCTTATTCATCTACTCATCCAACAGAACTCATATGCCCTTCATTTACTTTCCCTTCCCTTTTAAACGTTTTTATATTTATTGTGTACCAAGAACCAACTATGTGTATATATTTATATAAATAAAATAAATAAATATGTGTAGAGGATGAGTGTGAGTGAAAAGAAAGCCACCTGGCACAAGCTGTTTAAGAAAAATGGGTTATATGTCACATGATTTTTACACAATTATAATCAATAATATTATGATTATCCATAATTAGTATCCCAGCATATATAAAATAAAAACAATTTTGTTTTAATTAGGTTCTAGTTCATAATGTAAAATATTAATGTCTTGATGTGTGATTAAAAGCAAGACAAAAATGAGATCTGATTTGTGATATCTTCAAAAATATCTCTTGTTTATAAATCATTACATAGAATCATTTTTATTAATAAAAAATTATAGAACCACATATGCTCCCGCATACCGCATATACTCTATGCGGTACTCTAGCCGCACATAAACCGCATACCGCATATCAGAACACTGGTGTGTATTGGGTGGAAGAAGTGAAGGTGATGGGGAAGAAGAGTTCTTGTGGAGGAGATCAAGAAGAAGAAGAAGCAGGGGAAGCAAAGATGGAGGTGGTGGTTGCGGTGGTGGTGGTAGAGGTGGTCAATGGTGCGCTTGCGAGCCCCTGCATCTCCCCCTTCCCTTCCCCCTCTCTTTTGATCTCGTCGGATGGGATGTGCGATGATCCGGGTATCGGTGAGTGGTTCGATTCCAACCCTTCCGAGAGCGCTCGATGCACGCAGTCGTGCTTCGCGCTTTCATGGGGCTTTACTTGCACCCTAAATATGCTAGATATTATGCATGCTAGGTTGTATAGCTCGTATATTGCGTAGAACCCCCTATTCTACCTTATACTTGCCTATGTATTATATAGAATATGGCATGACTTAGGTAATTTTATTTGAAATACTACCCATATTATTAGACATATCAAGCATGTTTAACTTAGGTTAACAATGGGGTACATGCATAATATTCCTTTAATTTAGGACTTGAGGGTGTGGTATAGTTGTTGCATCCATCTTATTGGAGCAAAACTATGACCAGCCTCAAGAGAGGATGAGGCATTCCCTCTCTCACCCTCCTTCTTTTCGCGAATTGAGTGAGTAGATGTAGTTCCTACTTGACTCAGGTTTGCTTGGAATTATTGGCATGCACCTATTATCGCGCGGATCACACTGAACCCTTCCCTTCTAGGTTGGTGTTATCCGACGTATGCTAGGTTATATCTTGTGTGTTTGACTGGTTGATGTTATGTATGCATGTTTAAGTAGGCCATCCTTGGATAATTAATTGCATATCATGTATATGTTTGTTAAGCCATGAGCCTTGTCTAATGAGATTAGACAAGTGTATGACCTCTTATAAGATTATATCATGACATTGACACTTAGAATAAAATATATTCCCCGCATCTAAGTTATGTGCCCTGAAGGAAATTCACGAGAATTCGTTGCGCTTATCGGTGTTTGATAACCGATGACGACGGATTCAAGATGATCGTATCCATGAGAGTCGATTGTTTTCTCTCTTTGTTGGATCCGATGTATGAACTTCCTGGCGTTGAAAACACTGTCCTGACACCAGACTCCCACCAGTAGGTATTACCGATGCATTCGGGGACATACTAATCGTGAGAGTATGTTAGGTAGAGGCTACCCGGGAAAAGGGCTACTGATGAACCAAGGGTGTAGAACAGTCGACCTCATCCCGAAGGTCTTATGTCACCCTGTGAGGGTGAGGGTGATGTGGGCTCGAGTTGATACTCGACCCATCAGTTGAGTAGTTGTCTTTCCCATAAGGTTCACATTGCGAACATGGAGTGGTTCCTCCCAATATCGTCGTATACTGAAGCCCCAACGTTGAAGCTGTCCTGACAGAGGACTCCCACTTGTAGGTACTTTCGATGCGTTCAGCAGAGAGATCATGGGAGTATACCAGGTAGAGGCTACATAACGGTGGGCCACCGGACAATATTGTGAGTGGGAATCGTTCTCCCCTTCGCCAGATCCATGTTGAAGCTGCTACCGGATGATGAACGGTGTAGAACAGCAAGTTTTGTCATCTAAGTCCATAGGTTCACTCCTGTGGGGGTTAGGGTGAAGGCAAGTGTGAGTGGAAGTCACATCGTCAGGTGACTTCTTTACCCATCGAGTATACTCTGGGTATGCCTCCTAACGCTTGAGGTATCTAAGTATATCTCTACCTCGTAACGGATGGATTCGTTGCAATTGTTACGCAGTAACACCAAGTGTTATGGTTAACAGTTGCTCCTCCCTGTGAGTCCCAAAAGCCTCCCTCTTGGGAGTGAGGGCGAGGTCGGGGTATGGTCGCGCCGCCGTGTGACCTTTTTACCCGTTGGATTTCTACCCATGATTTTTCTTGATAGGAATTTGTCTTAGTATTGAATTGTTGTGTTGGTGTTTGGTTTCTGTCCACTCACTGAACTTGTAGCTTACCCCTCGCGTACTGTTTCTTTTTACAGGGGCATTGTTGAGCGTGGAGCTAGGGCTTCATTGTGGCGTGGTATTGATCATGGGAGTATACCAGGTAGAGGCTACATAACGGTGGGCCGCCGGACGATATTGTGAGTGAGAATCGTTCTCCCCTTCGCCAGATCCGTGTTGAAGCTGCCTAGGTTCGAGCCGCCCTAGGTGGACCCCCACCTGTAGGTACCATCGACGCGCTCGATAGTGTACTGACCATAGGAGGCTCCAGGTAGAGGTTGTCCAGGAGAGTGCTACTGGATGATGAACGGTGTAGAACAGCAAGTTTTGTCATCTAAGTCCCTAGGTTCACTCCCGTGGGGGCTAGGGTGAAGGCAAGTGTGAGTGGAAGTCACATCGTCAGGTGACTTCTTTACCCATCGAGTATACTCTGGGTATGCCTCCTAACGCTTGAGGTATCTAAGTATATTTCTACTTCGTAACGGATGGATTCGTTGCAATTGTTACGCAGTAACACCAAGTGTTATGGTTAACAGTTGCTCCTCCCTGTGAGTCCCAAAAGCCTCCCTCTTGGGAGTGAGGGCGAGGTCGGGGTATGGTCGCGCCGCCGTGTGACCTTTTTACCCGTTGGATTTCTACCCATGATTTTTCTTGATAGGAATTTGTCTTAGTATTGAATTGTTGTGTTGGTGTTTGGTTTCTGTCCACTCACTGAACTTGTAGCTTACCCCTCGCGTACTATTTCTTTTTACAGGGGCGTTGTTGGGCATGGAGCTAGGGCTTCCTTGTGGCGTGGTATTGCGTGCGTGGAGCGTTCCGTCCGGCGGTTGGCGAGTGCGAGGCTGTCAGCAGTCCTAGAGTCTTGTGTATTTGTAAATCGTGCACGTGGCACCTGATGTATTTTATTTGGACTAAACTGAGCTCTCACAGGACATTGATTGTATATTCGAGTCTGTAATAATGTTTTTGAATTACAAACTTAATGGTATTTTTATGCTTTTGTATTTCAGTTGAGTATCAGTTGTCATTGCTTAAGTAGCCTTGTGTATTATTTATTGGAGTCATTGTTGACCTCTTGTATAATAGCTGATATTTTATATTATTGCTACGTCTCGGGGACGGCTGCCCTGAGGCATGACACATTTATCCAAAGGAATGAGGATGACAATAAATGTGTTTTCAATGTTGTGTAAATAAATGTGGGGGTTTGTGGAAGAGCATCAGTCATTGTTTGATAAAGAGATTGAGGGGATTGAATGGAAATGAGATGAATGATGAGGAGATTAAATATTGGGTGGATGAATAAGGGTGATGGTTTCATAGGTGGAAGTTGAAGGGCGTATGAATATTTATAAAATAATTTAGAAATCTATAATGAATGAAAATCTACAGTGAAGATAAATGATGTAATTTTATTAATATTTTATTATAAACATGAATGGAAGTTGAAGGGTGTATAGAAATCTACAATGAAAATTTGTCATTTCATCATAAATGACATAAATTATTAATATTGCCATTGAATTATATTCGATAATAATACTATTGCATTGAATTACATTAATATTTGATCTTTTTTTTAACGTACCATGTCTTGGTATATGAAATGGAATTATTTTTTTATTTTATAAATTATATTTTTAATGTATAATGTATCATGTCTTATCTTAAAAATATTGTAAATGAATTTTCATGTGATTGAATAGAAATGTAGGAGTATCATAATAATATTATGATAACCAATTTAATTATAATTATAAATGTATATGAAATGGAAAATTTTTTTTTTTGTGAATTATATTTTTAATGTATAATGTATCTTAAAAATGTTGTAAATATATTTTCATGGGATTGAGTAGAAATGTAGGAGTATTCTAATAATATTATGATAACCAATTTTAATTATAATTATAAGTGTATATGAAATGGGATTTTTTTTTGTGAATTATATTTTTAATGTATCATATCTTATTTTAAAAATGTTGTAAATGAATTTTTTATGAGATTGAGTAGAAATGTAGGAGTAAATGTATAATGTATCATGTCTTATCTTAAAATATTGTAAATGAATTTTCATGGGATTGAGTAAAAATGTAGAAGTATCTTAATAATATTATGATAACCAATTTTAATTATAATTATAAGTTAATAAATATGTTACATAATGAAATGTATGTATTATAAAATACTATAAATGAGATTAAAATGATGTAAATGAATTTTCATGTAATTGAATAGAAATGCATGGGTAAAATGAAAAAATGGTTGTGATTAAAGTGGTGTGAATGGATTGTAATGGGATTAAATGGATTTTTAAGGGTAAAATGATCAAATAACATATTTTTGGATTAAAAGGCTTTTTACACAACTAGCTAATGTGCATGTGCGATGCACATAGATTATTTTGTCGATTTGAATTATAAATATTAACTATATTAAGTTGCATTAAATACTTGTTAAGATAAGTCAATAAAAATAAATTTGGATCAGTGACAAAAAATTAAAAAAAGTGACCAATTTTTTTATCCAGAAGTTTTTAATTAATAAAAGTGAAACATTTTAAGATTTTTATCCCATTAAAAAAATAAAGAAAATATATTAAAAAAATTTGATACGCGTGACACAACTCGATCATATATAATAATTCATCTAAAATTTAGCCCTCCACATGATTGCATAATAATCGTAACACTTTAATTCTCATTATTCATAAATTACAGTAGTCTTCTAACATGAATATTTGTTTGTTTTTGGACTTTCATACAATCTCATTATTCAGACTTTAATTGTATAATTCTAACAACAAATAAAAAGAAGAAACCATATGAGATAAAAATATTTTCCTTTTTATTGGGTGTAACTCTCCAAAAAAAACCTTAGACGTATAATATGAATACAAAATGGTCGGCTTAACCGCCTCCACGATGCTTCGATGATTATCATAAAATCAGAACTATCCACCAAAGATAAATAAATAAATAAAAAGAAATATAGAGAGAAATTAACATGAACCCGTTTGGAGATCTTTTGGAGATGGTCCGCACATCACCAATATCAACTTTTATATCCAAGCAGTGCTCATCTCTACCATGGCTGGTATGAATAAAATGTGTGAATCTCATTGAATTCTAAATTGAAGTAGTTCATAAAGAATTCAACAATACACAATTATTTGGTATTTATTGTTTCTTGAAGGATGATTAAATTGAATTCAAGAATATGTATAGTCACATGACAAGTACAGATTTTCAAGAATTTAAAAAGACATACATTACGAATAGATGGAGGGGGTGGATGAATGAATGAATAATGAAATGCATTTGGAACAATGACAGATTTGCATAAATTGAGAAGGACAAAAATGAAATTAGAAGTGTTTTAAGAGTCATTTAAAGGAAGACAAACAATATAATCCCCTTTATTCTTAAAACAAATTTATTATTTGAAAATTCTTTCTCCTAACAGTAGAGACATGCCAAATTTTTAAAAAAGAGAACCAAAGGAAAAAATTTAAGCAAATTTATCATTATCAGTAAATTTAAGCAACTTTATTTTTGAACATTGTAGTAGGAATATATATCTTGCATGACACCCACATGTACAATAAATAAATAATTTAAATACAACAATAAATATAAACAATTTCTCTTTAAGGAAGCAAAGTTAATTATTAGGTCTCCAATCTATTATGTTGGATGTTATGTAATAAAATCCTTCAAATACTTGAATAAAGGGCATTATATAAAATATTTTTTTATATATATATCATATTCAGGGACGTTGGTAACTTACTGGTTTTGGTGTGGACGTAGAATATGATGCAACCAGATAAGTAGTTGAAGATAATACACTACAATAAGAACATAAGAAGATAAAGTCATAAATAATTGAAAGTATAATAAATATCACAAATAAATCAAAATATCGTATTCATTCTTTTTTAGAGGTTTACAACCCCTTAAGTACAAGACATCCAATACGAAAAAATATTTATCAGAAAATTGAAATTTAACAAATATTTAAAAATGAAATCAAACTTGTTAATATAGCTTCGCATGAATTAATTGAAATACTATTGTTATATTAAACATTTCATTGTCAATCTGCGAAGATTAGGTTCTTTGATATTCATGTTTGTTTGTTTGAAGGAATTATTTTTTATTGGTGTTTGTGATTGTAGATGTGGTGACAGTTTATCGAGGGTATGGTAGAAACATATCCTGGTTTGCAATACCTGGATGGGTTTCCCAGGGTAAAATATAAAAATATGAAATTTAAATAGGCGCCATCACATCACTCACATATATATCCTAATCCCTAATATCTAGGAAATTATTTTTTGATGATCTTTATATATGAATAACTTCAAAGTTTCTATGTACCATGCAAATGGAAAAATAAAATAAATGAAGTTGTATAAATTCTTAAATGGGATCAACCACATACTTTATTTCAAAACACAGAGTGGATCTCAACGAAATTTCATTATGATATTTTCATATCAATAACCTATAATGTTATTGGCTAAGCATTTCCAATAACGTAATTTGGAAGTACGTAGAATAATCAAAGTTGTTTTAGTTAATGGAAAATATTGCACTTATAGTCCACTGGTAATTTTTTTAAAATATAAATAATGAGGTCAACAATTTGAATCGACAAGACTATGAATGTGGGTTCTCTGATCGACGGAGAGTGGTAATATTATAAACTGTATCATTAAAACTCAAACATGGTGAATGCAAAAATCAACAATTGATATAGATAATAAATTTAAAATAAAATATTTTAATATCATCATATTTAATAATTTGAAGACAGCTACACATCCTGTATTATGAAGAGCTAAATTGAGGAAAAAATTTCAAATAGTAAATTTTTTTTAAATTGGATAAATAGTCAATTAAATTCGGATATCATAATATTCTCATGATTAGATAAAAAAAATGGTACTCTATTATGATGATAAAAATATCATAATGAAATTATATTACAAAAGATATATGAATAAATATCAGATCCACTGTTGCGCTACTTCCAATCAGAATAGAGAATCGAGGATCAATCTGTTAAAAGGAAAACAAATTTCTTATTTGAGAATTTTTTTTTATTCTAACAGTAGATACATGCCAAATTTTTTAAAAAGAGGAACCAAATGAAAAAATAACATATTTAGTTTATTTGCAACATAAAAGTCCAAAATAAACATTGTGAAAAAATGGATTGCTTGGAGGACAATGAAAAGATAAAACGATGAATATATAATTAACAAAGGGGAAAGAAACTCAATTTAATGCATTGTAATTAATATATTTATTTGTGATGACTAAGAAAAAAAATGAACGGCAGAAGATGAAAAACAAATGTTTAATAAGAAGGTGGGGAGGTGATCCAAGTCCGTGTAGAAGGATGTGATCATAAGGGAAAATAATCAATTGAATGCACTGCAATTAAATACATTCATAATTTTTGTAATGAATGGTAGAGTTGGAAAAAATGCAAACATTTAATAAGAAGTTGAGAGGTTATCCAAGGCCATTGCACATGTAAATTTGAACAAAAGAATGAGATTGAAGATGAGTGACTGGATTGTTATCGTTAAAATATTAGTAATTTTAAAAGTTCAAATTTCTGGCCATTGGAAGACATGAATAAAATCATATTTTAACAATAATTTAAATTGTGAATTTAAATTAAATTTTATTTTGTTTTAAACATATTTCATTATATCTTTTATATATATCCTAAAATCTTGTGAATAAAATCATATTATAAATTTATAATCCTAATTTTGAATATATTTTTATTTTATAAGAATTCTTTTATCCTAATAATACTATGATATTCAAATATGATTTTAAAATAATAAACATATTAATATAAATTTAGTCAGCTTATTAATGTAATTTAATCATAATTGATGTAAAGAAAATTTTTCATGGATAAGTCGGTATATGAATGTCGTAAATGATGTAAATGATTAATATTATTTTATGATATATCTATAGTAGTAATCATATAAGTATGATGAAATGTGAAGCTTAAAATTTTAATATGTCATGCATGATATGATGAAAATATGAATAAATTATGGATGAGATTACAATGATATGAATGGATTTTCATTGAATTAAATCTATTGTAAATTCACACAAAGCTCAAATCCGAATTTGTCCATTTTTATAGCAATATTTTTTTATAACAGTATTTTATACGTTTGTTTTTTTATTGGATTACATTTTTAATTACTGTGAATTATATTTTTTTGTTGGGTAGATTTTATGGGTCATTGATTATTTGGGGCATTAATAGAGTCGAGAAGTCCAAGTGAATAGAGTAAATGCTAATCAAATATGTGTGAATTAAATAAATATTAATAGATGTGAATTATATTAATATTTGATTTTTTTTAATGTATCATGTTTTTGTATATGAAATGAGATTTTTTTTTGCGAATTATATTATTAATGTATAATATATGTCTTATCCTAATAGTATTATGATAATCAAATTTAACTATAAATTAATCAATATATTACATGATAAAATGTATGTATTATAATAAACTATAAATGAAATTAAAATGTTGTAAATAGATTTTCATGGGATTGAGTAGAAATGTAAGAGTATCATAATAATATTATGATAACCAATTTTAATTATAATTAATGAATATGTTGCATAATGAAATGTATGTATTATAAAATACTATAAATAAGATTAAAATGATGTAAATGGATTTTCTTGGAATTGATAGAAGTGTAGGGGTAAAATGAAAAAATGGTTGTCATTAAAGTGGTGTGAATGGACTGTAATGTGATTGAATGAATTGACAGGGATAAATAGGTCAAACGGCAGATTTTTGGTTTAAGAGCCTTTTATATAGTAATATAGATAATATATATTATATTATTATAGAAAAAACTCGAGAACAGTTAAAAAAAAAAAAAACAACACTTCGAGTAGATGATTTACAACCATAAAATTCGACGTAAATCATGTATTTCTTATCTTACACTGCGCGTGCCCGTTAAAACCCTCGAAAAGGAAAAGAAAGGGAACCAAAACCCTCGGTCGATCGATTCACTTCGAAACGGAGGAGATGACGTCCTTCGCCTTCGGCACCTCCGCTTTCGCCTCCGCCGCCCCCTCCACTTCTCAATCACAGGGCTTCTCCTTCTCTCAGCCCCTCTCCGCCTCCCCCTCAAACCCTAATCCCTTCTCTTCGGCCTCCAGTCCCTTCTCCTTTGGCTTCGGAAGCTCCTCCTCCTCGTCTCTATCTTCCGCGGCGGCGGCGACAACAACGGCAGCAGCTTCGTCGGCCTCGATCTTCGGCGGATTTGGCTCCTCGGCGAGCTCCGGATCTTCTCCTCTCTTGTTCGGAGCATCACTGACGTCATCATCTTCATCAGCGTCTGCGTCTTCTCCGCTGTTTGGCTTGGCATTCGGAACGGCGTCTGCTTCATCAGCTGCCGCGGCGTCACCGTTCACCGCTTCATCTCCATTTGGAGCAGCCCCCGCTTCATCGGCTGCCACGGCATCACCTTTCACCGCTTCGTCGCCATTCGGAATGGCCCCTGCTTCATCGGCCGCCATGGCATCACCTTTCACCGCGCCGTCACCATTCGGAGCGGCCCCTGCTTCATCGGCTGCCACCACATCACCTTTCACCACTTTGGCGTCGCCATTTGGAGGGGCCACGGTTTCATCGGTTGCCACCGCATCACCTTTCACCGCTTCGGCGTCACCATTTGGAGCGACCCCTGCTTCATCGGCTGCCACCGCATCACCTTTCACCGCTTCAGCATCACCATTTGGAGGGGCCCCGGCTTCATCGGCTGCCACCGCATCACCTGTCACTGCTTCGGCGTCGCTATTGGAGCGGCCCCTGCTTCATCGGCTGCCACCTCATCACCTTTCGCCTCCTCAGCGTCGCCATTTGGAGTGGCCTCTGCTTCATCAGCAGCCACCGTATCACCTTTCACCACTCCGGCATCGCCATTCGGAGGGGCCCCTGCTTCATCAGCTGCCACCGCATCTCCTTTCGCCGCTTCGGCATCGCCATTCGGAGTGGCCTCTGCTTCATCAGCTGCCACTGTATCACCTTTCACCACCTCGTCGCTATTCAGAGCGGCTCCTGCTTCATTGGCTGCCTCCGCCACCCCTTTCACCACTTCATCACCATACGGGACGGCCCCTGCTGCATCAGCATCAGTTGCGCCTTCATTTGCCGCCCCTTCAATCTTTGGATCTTCCTCGGTGTCCGCGGCAGCGCCTTCATTTTCTGCTTCCACACTATTTGGAGCTTCTTCTTCTGCTATTCCACCATCTGCCGCGCCTTCACCGCTGTTTGGAGCTTCCTCTGCTGCTGCTACTGCTACTACGTCTGCCGCTGCTTCACCACTGTTTGGGGCTTCTGCTTCTACCGCTTCTGTTTCGCTGTTTGGATCTGCCACAAGTGCTATAACCTCCTCCGCTTCTTCATCTACTGCATCTACTCCTTCATTTTCTGATTTTACTTCTGTTTTTGGGGCTTCTTCCACTACTACTACATCATCTTCGACACCATCTTTCGCGTTTAGCAGTGCCTCCGGGTTCTCCAAGGCTCAAACTGCGAGCTTTGCATCACCTTCCCCTGCAACTGCATTGGACCCATCACACACATCTGGGTTCTCCACCATGACTCCATCATCATCATCAGTTTTCACGCCAACATTTGGATCTGGTTCTGCTGCATCCTCCATGGCTGCTTCAACCGGGGAAGGGCAGAAGTCCTCTTTGTCTGTTGGAATCACGGCATCTGCTCCGGCGGTGACACCTTCCAGATTCACTGTGTCTGCCTCCTCTCAATCCTTGACTCCCACTATCACAACTTCAACACCAGCTCCCCATGCGTCGGCTCCGGCTCCGGCTTCAGCTCCATCGCTCCCCATGTTTGGCTCAGCTTCAACACCTGCCATGACTACGGCAACAACGACAGCTCCCCCAAGTCTTTTCTTGTCTACGAAACCATCATCTTCAACATTGGCATCATCGACCTTATCTTCGCAACCTCAGTTGACTCCTGCCACTCCATCTTTTGGTGAGTCAGTTTTTTTTGTGTAAAGTGAGTTTGATTTATGTTGTAATTAAGCTTCATATGCATTTGAAGTTTTGAACCAAGTGCCAAGTAAAGTACGGCCACTAGAATGTGAAATTTGATTCTTCTGTTCTCCAAACCCCTTTGCAGGATTCTCCGTTCCAGCTTCCTCAAGTGCATCAACTCAGAGTGCAGCAATCGCATTTGCCAGTTCTAGTGTAGCAACAACTCAGCCATTGTCAACAGCTGGTGCATCCAGTACTGCTGGGTTTGTGAACCTTGTCAATATTATATATGAATATAACACCGCTGACATTACACATTATCCAGTGGAGATTCTCTTTCTCCGTTTGATGCGATCCAAGTTCTGTTGCTTATGTTGGATTTATTTATTCTTTTGGCTTGTAGGACGACATCCTCAACTGTTAGCACAGTGCAACATCAAACACCCAAGTTACCATCTGAAATTACTGGAAAAACTGTTGAGGAGGTACCTGTTCACTGTTGGCATTACTTTCTGCCAAAGCCCATAAACATGGAATAAACTTTATCATTTCTTTGCACTGCAATGAACATCATTTCCAACAAGAACAGTGTATATCCGTGGTTTTTGAATTTATTTCTGACAATTGTTCATCCATTTGTTGAACTGCAGTAATCATCCATTTAAGGATGCTGCATCTGACACTTTATTCAATCAGAACTGAGATTTAATGACATGTTTCCTAATTATTATGACAGTAAATAGATTTCCATCATGATTAGTTCATCTTCTAGGACTATATTTTTAGTGATGCGGACTTTGATATGGTTTTTTAAATCTTGACAATTTTTTTTCCAGATTATCAAAGATTGGAATGCAGAGATACTGGAGCGCACTGGGAAATTCCATAAACAAGCATGTGCTATAGCTGAATGGGATAGGAGGATCTTGCAAAATCGTGATGTTCTTATTAGGCTTGAGGTAAATTACCATAGAGTAGAAGAATGTATGGACGAGAACTGGACAGAACAAATATAATTGACTTTATTCGTTATTTGATAAATGATTGTAACTTTTTCTAAAACGTTTGGCCATATTTTGATTTGGAGGAAACTTTTTGGGTTGGATCACAAATTTTTACTGCTTGCTGTCAGTAAGCTTATTTCTGGCTCACAAGCATTCACTGCCACTGAGAAAAGAAGTTATAAAAATAAAATAAAAAAGCATTGGGACTTTAGCAGTGGTTGGGTGTAGGATGTAGGTCTATCAGAAGCTCTAGCAGTGCTTTCTGTCTTTTTTCTTGGGACCTCCAAACATATGGGGATAGGATCTTGACCATTGTATTGTCTCGGTGCCAGTGCTGACAGGGATTTCTTTCTCTCTTTTTGATCGGCTAAGTGGGATGGATGGCTTCATGCCTTACTTCCTTTTGGTTGTAGCCACTAGCCACCTAAGTTTTTAGAATACTTTGTGATGGTTATACCAATTAATCCCTCAACAAATTCTCCAAACTAAAGTTTTGAATATTTAATCTCTTGATTGTGGTTGATCAACATATTATTTGTTGATTTCTGCAGGTAAAATTTTCATTAAAATTGACAATAATTATTGGCAAAATTTACATTTGATTCCCACCTTCTAGTTCTGATTTGGGATGTTGGCTTATTTTCTTGCTGCAGACAGAGGTGGGAAAAGTTGTGGAGACACAGAGTAAATTGGAGCGGGAGCTGGAATTGATTGAAACACATCAGCAAGAGGTTTAATTTTGATACACCTTACTATTATTGATGACACACTACTATATTACTAATTTGGCTGTCCTTTATCATGTCTTGAGTGAGATAGTTGTTTCATGTTTTTTCACTGTTGTATATATGTTGATGATACATTAATATTCATCTTTTTATGGACCTAATTAACGATAAAAACGTGTATCTAGTGATCTAGCTGTTGATCAGTAGTTCATGTGCTTGTGTGTGAGGGATCAAATATATTCATAATCATCATTTTTTTAGCAAAATTTCAGTGTTGTTTCAAGTATCAGTAAATTCTATTATTGATCAAATTGGAAATATGGAAAAACCAGTAATGGATTTTCTGCCATTTAGGTTTAATCTGTTCCTGTTTGGAAGCTTGAATAGACAAAGATATTCCGTCATTAGAAAGCCATTGTTAAAAGCATAATGGTGAAATGTCTTATGCATTTTGTTTTATTACAAATAAAATTGTGTTTTTTATTAGGTTGACAAAGCTTTGCAAAGTATTGAAGAAGAAGCTGAGCATATTTACAAGGATGAGCGTGGATTGATGCTTCAAGATGAAGCTGCATCGGCTAGAGATTCAATGTGAACACTTAGCTCAGTAAACTCATTTATTAGTATTTAAACATATTTTTCCCTTCAATTATCACAACACATTGGCATCAGATGATGTTGCAAATTGCCTATATATGGTCTTCTCAAAAGCCTATTTTCAGACGTATTATCCAGATCCATTTGCGTAATGAGTGGAAAATACGTTCATTTATAGAGTGAAATTTTGAATGATGGCATATGTTTCTTTCTTGAGTGAAATAAATATCCGTGCTCATCTATTCAATATTCTCAGGAAAACAAATGTTTATATGTATATGTTGATGGAACTGTCAGGTATGAGCAGGCCGAGTTTATTGAAAGGGAAATGGAGCGTATGGCAGAACAAATAAAATCAATTATTCAGACCTTTAATGCTAGCCAGGTATAAAGCTCTGTGCAAGTTTGTTCTGGGTCTTTCTTTTATTTCAGTTGTAATTATCATATTTTTTTTTACAAAAAAAGGTTATTAGAATTCTCATCTACGTGTCTAGGGTGGTGGTGACCTGGATATGATCGATGCAATGACTCCTATTGACGTTGTTGCTCGCATACTTAACAATCAGCTCAGTTCACTGATGTGGATCGATGAAAAGGTATTTTTTTTTATTAATATGAGAATTTAGGTTCTTTTCCATCATATCCTTTCTTTGAAACTTTGATAGATGCTTCAAAACTGCTTTACTTGTTTAAAATGATTATTTAAGCAACTAGTTTAATGAAACTTTTTCTTTACTGTCCTGAAATTTGTTGCTTCTTCCAATCGAACTAACCACAGCATTTTGTTAATGTTTTTTTCTTTGAATTGTCAGTTTTTGTAGCTATACCACTATGCTAAACTTGCTCCAAAGCTCCCCTCGTGGGCTTTGTTTCCATCAGAGTGAACCCTAACTTGTTTAAGTATCACAGGCCACCGAATTCTCCACTCGTATTCAAAAGTTGGCCAATCGTGGTGCTACTGCTGATCGTGATTCAAGTTTCTGGTGGAATTGATCATTCGGATTCTTGTAAAGAAACATGATTACACAATTCCATAGTGACCCATTCCATCACACCTTTTCATGTGGGTCAGCATTCCATACGCTTCAATTCCCTCCTCCACCACACGGCACATAGACCCTTTCAGCAGCTGGAAAAGCAAGACCTGATCCAAACCAATGATCCAAGATAAAGCATCATCTTAAAGTTGATCGCATGCTAAAATGTACCCTACATAGGTATGAATCTTAAGTTATTATCTATAATGTACACTACAGGTTTTTAGTGGCAATAATGCTCCCAGTTCCCTGCATTTGGTAGATGCTCTAATTGATTAAATCTAGAGATCATGCTACCCCAGTTTTACCAAACCCTACATATGCTATGATTTATAGCCTTAAAAGTCTACATACTTGTTTGGTGGAGGGCCTGGTGATAATAGAAGGCACACAAATTCCTTACTTTTGAGTTACATTATCTCATCATTAGATTGACCTGGACCTATATATCGATCTATGAGCTTAGGAGGAGGAATATTTGTTGAGAAAGGCCAAATTCTCAATCAAGGAACAGTATTTGCTTTATTATTGTTTCGAAATACATTTGATCTCTTTTTAGGGACCTCCATCACCTTAAGCACTTGAAGGTACCAGTGCATCCCACTTGAGATATCCAAAAAAGAATAATCCTAGCCATGCATCAGGGGCATCCTTATCCAGTATAAGAGTTTTTTTTTCTTCTTCCTTTTTTTCAACATTCAGCTAATTCTGAATCTGAGGTTCTGCTGATTTATGCATTACATCATAAAGTTATTCTCTCCCTGTTTTATATATTTTTTTCTTTCTAGAATTGGCTAATCTGAAGAAGCTTCGTATAGGGTTTGATGTATCCCCACCACTAACAAAGTCCACTGGGAACCTGTGGGGGGCCTATTCTCATGGATCCTAAGGTGAACTTTCAGCTTACAGTCTCAACTGTTTGATTGGTAGACTTTGAATAAGACTCTTGTGATGAAATTCCTCTACAAAAGATGGGATGATATGCCCACTGCATAAAGCACATCAATCAATCATTGTCCAACAAAGGCAATTATTTGCAGCGTGATCCTTGAGTTGGATTCATTACCCTTGCCCACTATATCCTCCAAAACCTTGATTTTTTTTGTAAAATGTTACAATAAGTTATTCTTGCAAACACTTTTGCCGTTCCAATATTTATTTATTTTGAAGTATATGCATTAGTGTGATTCAGTATTTATTTTCACAAAAACCGAAGCACATAATGAATTGAATGCTTTTCCTTTTTACATTTTTCTAATAGAGTATATGCTCATGTAGTACAATGTATACTCTCGGGTTCCAGGATGGTATATATATCTTCTCTGATATTTATGTATGGGCAGACACACAACTTGTAACAATGTGCTTATTAGAGTGGGTATATATTTGTTACTGTGGGGCCTATTCTAAAAATGTTGAACGCGGTCCAGAGTGACATGGTTATAGGTGAAGACTCCGGTCGGGAAGACAGGACTGCCATTTTTATTCTTTTAGTTTCGGGAAGACAGGACTGCCATTTTTATTCTTTTAGTTCGGACGACTCGCCTGTGGAGAGAGTTTTTTTCTATACCTAATTTGTTTTTTGAATTGGTCAAAATAGATTTTACATTTTTATTGTGAACTAGAATGATTTTGAGAGTTTTTTTTATGTAATAGTCCACATGGTAGCATTAGTTGCTTTTGAGTGTACCATTATTGCAAAAACTATTCATGACTTCTACCTAGGTTTGGAGTATCTTATGTATTGCTGATGAGGTTAATCAAGTGGGCAGAACAGTATGTTCCGGGCACTATGTAACATAAACCATCTTTTTTCAGGTAGGTAATATGACAAACATGAGGGACTCAAGTGATTCCAATCTCCAGTAATCCAGTTTAATTATTCAAGGAATCAAAAGCAAAAATATAAAATATATAAGAATATATAGAACCCCACACATTAAAAAAAAAAAAAAAATAGAGACTCAGAAAAGAAGGAACAACTAAACGACACCCAATTTCAGGAAGAGAGAGTTAGGCTGTGTGAAAGAGAGATCCAACCAACAATGTGAATAACCAACATGAGCACTAAATTGGACCTACCCCCTTCACACCCCCATGTGTATCCAGAAACATGTGATAACTTTGGAACATGAAAGTGACTCAAAAAAATATATATGCATTAGCAAATGTTGTTGAGTGAAGAAGCATAGTCAAGTGGACAAGAGAAGGTACCCTAGAGTGACGTGCCAGCCATGTGAAGTGAAAGCCACTGTTGAGGATCCAATCAAAAGTCCAACCCCTTTAAAAAAAAATTGAAAAAATAAAATAAAAATAAAAGATGGAACCCACTCAAAAAAAAAATCACCATCACCATCCAATGAACCCACACATTTTGCGTATTATCAAAGACATAGGAAACCATGCCTGTAATAATGACAGACACACTACAATTACTACAATCCCCCCCCCCCCCCCCAACTTTACCATTTCATAACATTATCTTGATCCAAGCATAAATAATATATATAGCCAAACATGCATAGATACATGAATGCCACCACACTATCAAATCACCTATGGCTTTTTTTCTTTTCTTTTTATAGCAAAAGGAATCACATCACAACACAAGTACCCATTCCAACAACTTAAAATTAGAACAAGACAACTAAAGAAGAAATGAAACACAAGAGGCACACACAGCTCCACAATGAGCCAGTATAATACAATGGAAAGACATATGAGGGTGGGTGAATTTGGTTGCACTATGTTGCTGCTGTTGTTGTTGTATTCAAACTGACTCATAAAGTCTAATAAGAGAGACACAAAAGACTTGACTGAGCCTCCTCTTAAAGCCCAGCTGAAGTTTGTTCTTGCTGGATTCAGTGGTGCGGCTGGGGCAGCGGAGAATGGGCGACGACAGGCTTCGGACACTGGTAACACTTTGCGAAGAGTCCGAAGGTGTCGACTTGCCTCACGAAGTTGGTCATGCTGGCCCACCCGCCGAGACCGAACCCTACCACAAGAACCCAAACCACCACAAACGCGTTCAACACGTACATCCCGGTCCAGCTGGGCAGAAAAACGGGGGCTTCTCCACCGCATTCTGTCAACATTTAAAAAGTGAATTCTTCATTTTTAAAATTCAATTCTAATAGATTTCGTAAAATATGAAATTTAATTTCTAATGTCTATAAATAAATACAGTAACATAGTTTTACAAATCAATTTTCATTGCAGCAGAATAAAAATGAGAATGCATGTGAAATGGGGCTCTAAAAATGAGACAAGCTCTGTCAGTGTACAATCAGATAAGGTGGTTCGTGGTGAAGCTCTATGAGTGATCTGGGAACCGAAAGGAATGGCACACCAACCTCATAAAGACCAGTCTCAATCACTCACATTCATGACTCCACTCGTCGTACCCTCTAAATTTTGACGAAAATTATACATAAATATATATAAATAAATAGGGATAATGATTGGATGAGGAGGAGATAGGGTGGGCAGTAAGAGTGATTCAGATTCCTGTCCTTTCTTTCAAATAGCCCATCTTAACCTCTCACCCACTCATTAAACTCTTCCTAAATAATCATTTTCGGGGGCAAAGCTTACAAATATATATTGTCTGACTTTTTGAACTTCACTTTGACTTCTTTTTTATCTTATTAAACAGTTCCTCGGGAAGGCAAGAGTCAAAACCTATCCAACCCAACAGTGATTTCACAGTGATCACTCACCCAGATCGAAACAAAAGGTTATGGGATTTTACACACAACCCCCTGCAAAATGTGTCACTCGCGTGTAAATCCTTGTCACCTTTAGAATGTCACATTCATACTTTAATAACCAAAATCCCCAAAATCCTTAAAATCTAATCCAGCTCTATCTAATTGCCCCACCATGAAAACACCATCTTAGCAAAACTACAACTAAGCCTGTCAACGGACCGGATACGGAACGGATATGGTCATATCCGTATCCGTATCCGAAATTTTTTTTATATCCGTATCCGTATTCGTATCCGACGGATATTTAAAAAGTTTATCCGTATCCGATCTGAAATTTCGGATACGGATTCGGATAATTATCCAAAATATCCGAAATAAATAAATAAATAATTAAATATAACAAATTTTCATTTAAAGTTTAAAAATTGACTTAAAATTAAAAATTCACAAACACAAGTCCTAATTTACAACTATTAGAAAGAATAAATAAATAATTAAACATAACAAATTTTCATTTAAAGTTCAAAAATTGACTTAAAATTAAAAATTCACAAACACAAGTCATAACTTTACAACTATTAGAAAGAATGTGAGCCACTTGATCAAAATCCAATGGTAGATATTAAATAATAATATTAATATTTTTTTAATGCCATCGGATACGGATATTTTTCGGATCGGATAGGGGTATATCCGTATCCGATCGAAAATTTTCAGATACGGATTATTTTTTCGGATACGGATACGGATACGGATTTTTCGGATGTCGGATATTTTCTACATTTTCGGATACGGATTCGGATCGGATGCGGATATTTTTTCGAATAATTGACAGGCTTAACTACAACCCCCCAACATTGTGTATTTTATTAATCTTGTAGTCTAGTGATCCAAAATTTGACTAACTTATCATTTTATTAATATTTTCACTACTGAGAATCAACTTGGATGAGACATTTTATCAAATCCTTTTCATATATATACATAATTTAAAAAGTCTTTTTTAAAGAGTATATACATAAATAACATAATAGAAAGTGCATTTCCATAAAAACCCAAATCATTAAAGTCGGAGGAAGGGGTGGTGGCGGTGGGGATAAAAAGGACGGCCAAACAAATCATCCTTTTTTTTTATCTGGGCAGCTCAAAATGATACTGATATATGTATATTAAATTAAATTTTATATAAAAAAAAAATGATAAATACATTGTAGTTACCTGTCGAGCGGAGGCCTTTCGGTAAGTGAGCATGTGAGCGGCGGCGGGGATGACATAAACAGTGAAACTCACAAGCAGAGCCCCGACAGCCGAATTGATCGGCCCAAAGAAGGGGAAAATAATCGCCAAGAACCAAATGGGCACCACCACAGGCAACCGCGCGAGCGCGCGCAAGCATATGCTCTTGGTGTCGTGCATGCCGATGACCTTCTCCCACACGAAGTACAGAGGGGTGCACGCGAACCCGAACGTTATGAACTGGTGAATCAACATCAGTATCACCGCCGCGTCTCGGAACCCGTCCTTGGGTAGGAGCGAAAACGCGTTTGAGTGGGTCAGAAGTTCGTCCCCGAACGCCCAATACACCGCCGACGCCGATGGGAGGGTGAGCGTGAACACGTAGAGGGTCGCGAGCAGGTATATGTACTTGAACTTCTGCGGCTTCCACATCGCGTGCATGATCTCTCTGTTTTGGGTGGCAGAGAAATATAAATTTAAAAAAACTTGAGGGGTATTACGGTCATTTTGTTTTGGTGGTGGATTTTCACACGGCTGGCATTTCGGTTATTACAAGTATTGCTTTTTTTTTCTTTCTTTTTTTAAAAAAAAATTAATTATGGGTGCTTTGGAAAATCATTGAATTATTTTTAGGCCTTTAAAATATTGAATTAATCTTTAAAACCCTAAACACTGCATATTATTTTCAGGCTCTTTTATCTGAACACAGTTAAGTTCTTCACTATATTATTCAATTTTACCTTTCCTTCATTGTCCATATAAACTGTTAATAATTATGCATACACTATTAAAAAATGTGAAGAAAGGTGAAAAGTAAAAATAGAGGTAAAAGATGGCCCTCGTTGGATGGAAAAACATAGAATCAATACTCCAATTAATATAGGGACTTAAAAGTAATTCAAAGGTTTTCGAGGACCTAGAATTAAGGTTCCCATGTTTTTTAAAATGGGGCTCTTTATGGGTTTTATTTACAGAAATGCCATTGGAAAAGGAGAGAGAACTTACACGGTGACGGCGTGGCCGCCGAAAGTGTAGAGGATGTTAGTGGCGCCGGTGAAGTAGAGGACGAGCTTTTTGGGTCCAGTGTGCGTTACGCCTTCCACCTTTATTTATTAGAAAACCATATTATATACGTGTTTGTAATAATAATATATGAATATGTAACGTATGTATATATTATACCTGGCCGTGGACGACGGAGGCGATGGTGAGATACCAGGCGGTGTAGGTGGTCATGCCCAGCCCCAAAAACGACCATATACGGTAGTTGTGAAAAGACGGTATAAATACGGTGGTGGCGCAGCAGGCGCCGAATATGTACGTCCATGTCCGCTTGTCCAACCGATCATTTATGTAGTATATGTTACTGATTAATGAAAAAAAAAACTTTGGTTATAATAATAATAATATTATAATATGATCGGGAAGGACAAAAAGAGAGGCATCCAAACAGACCTGGCACAGGCTATGAGTTGGATAACGGAACCGAAGAGGAGGAAGGTACAGTTGAAAGCCAGACCCACCGCCTTCCAGTACGGCCCCAACAGTCCGTCCAGAACTTCGAACCACTGTGACCCAACATTAAAAAATGATTCAAAATGAAGTTACTAATGGAGATTTGTAAGAAAAAGGAGCTTTTTTTGTGAAAAAAAACAGAGACCTGGATGACGTGGTTCTTGAAGCTGACGTTCTCCTTCTCTTTCCGGCTCCGGTACTCGACGTAGAGGACGCTTATGAGATAAGCAGTCCAGCTGCCCAATATGCCGTAAAAGATCTGAAGAATGATCCCTGAAAGCATCCCCAGCTGGGAGAACGAGTAGGGGAGCGTCAGCAGCACCTGCGCCACCTGCGAAAACAGAGACAGAGAGGGGGAGATGTGGGTGTGTGTGGGGTGTGTTGTTTGGGGACGAAGAGGAGGTTGGGAGTGATAAAGGTGGGTACTTGATTGGAAGCGCAGCTGAACCAGGCGTCGTAGGCGGAGCCGCCGTGCCATAGGAAGCTTTTCATGCTCACCGCCGATGACTGTAGGTCGGAGACTTCATCCTTGTTTCCTCCGCCGCCCCCCTCGGTCTCGCTGTCGTTGAAGCTCGCGACGATCGCCTCCTCCCCTTGCTTCTGCGGCAACATCTCTCTGAAGAAGAAGAAGAAGAAGACACCAATGATAATAAGCCCAAAAAGAGGGGGGAAAGAGAATGATTTATATGGAGATCGGGCGAAGAAAACGAGAACGGACTACTTGAATGGAAAAGACGGGATCTTTTGGAGCTGTTACTGTGGGGAAATAAGAGTAGCGGCGATGGGAGGACAAATGGGTCTCTCTCCCACCCTGAAAGAAATATAAAAAAACACTCCTTTTTTTAAAAAAGTGAATGGTGTGGGGGTTTCAATTGAATAAGAGCGTGAGAGGTTCTGAGCGACAAACAGAGTCCGCCCTGCAGAGAGATTTGAAGGCCCAAGTCCTCCATTTCGAGACCTCTCTGTCTCTCACGCGCACTTAATGACCCACCATAATTACCCACACATAAAGTATAGAAAAAAAAAACAGAGAAAGAACCACTGTTTGAGAGAGAGAGAGAGACCTGTTTTAATTACTTGCGCGCCGAATCTGACCACGAATCCTGTCCGAAAGCGAAAACCCAAACTTAAATGCGCCTCTCCTCAACCTCCCCTGCAACCCCTCTCTCGAAAATGAGCTTCGAAAACCGAGTCGGAGAAGCTCTCTTGAGTACCACCACCGCCGACGTTTCCCTCACTCACCCCAAAAAATATATGTGGGTACTACTGTCAGTCAGAGCAACCCACCCAACCCACTAATCAATAGTCAGAACCTTTATCTCCTCCTCCTCCACCACTTCTTCTCCTCCGAGCAAAAACTGGCTTCCTCGATTGCTACAGAGAGACCCAAACTTCGTTTTTTGATCGGTCTTTCTGACTTCTTATATTCTGTTCGTTCTTTCTTTCTTTCTTTCTCTCTCGTGTTTAATTTTTGGGTGGGGGTCTCTGTTCTATTTTATAAGGGAGAGAGAAAGATGAGATCCAAATCTCACCAAATAAACCCTCAATTTACCTCTCCCATTAAATTCTCTTACTTTTTTTTCCATTAAAACATTAATGATGATTTCAACCCCACATTAAAATACCACGAAAAATACAGCTCTCCTACTCTTTTTTTTTTAACCTCGATCAACCACCATCTTCTTAATGGGTCGGGCCTGTCTTTGGTGGGCCGGACTACCTAACCCACTCACCAGAGAGAACGATCGGCTCTAGCCGAGTCGAACCAAGCTAGGCGAGAAATACTCAAATACTCAGTTTCTTCGGCTCGGATTCCTCTCCTTGGCGGCTCAGCTCACTTAGCCGATCATTTGTCGAAATTATTGGTACGAGATATACCTTGTAACGTCAAAGTTGCATAATCTAGAAAAATAATTTAACACTGCTTACTTTTTATCTAAACTATTATTAACCAGATAAACTATAAATTCTAAAAATAATAATTAATTTTTATTTAAAAAATATGTTCCAAGAAATTTCATCATTATGCGCATGACTAATGAATTTTTATGTCTTTAATGAATATTTGGTATCATCTATTACATATTGATGATATTCTTATCGCTATGCACTCATGTAAAAAAATTTACTCCAATTACCCAATTAAAACAAATAAAAGTAAGAAAGAGACAGAGTGGGGAGAAGATTATATTCCATTTTGTCTCCTTTTGTGGTTAAAGTTGAATCAATGTGATTAATCATTCATGAGATGCCACTTGATCTTCTAAATGATGCTCCCATGAAATGACCAGGAAAAAAAATAATGTGTTTCTTTGATTCCTTCCCTTAATCTCAAAATTCTTACACCACACCTAAAGCTGTCCCGTACTAAAATAATCCATCTTAGTAATGTCTATTCCAAATGCGTTCGCATTATCAGGTTGCACTATTAGGAATGATAAAAGCAAGTCCAATTACTGGTCGTTGATTCCCTTGATAAGCTAAAATGGAGTATATCATAATGGCATTTCCAAGTACATCACATTTACCAGTAAAGCCAGTTAGGAAAGATAAAAGCTAAGTTCAAATTAATATTAGTCTTTATCTTTAACATGCCACCTATGTTGTATTATCAGAAACCAGCTTCTCGCCTCAATACAATAAATACTCAAACATTCACATCAACCATATTTTAACTTTAATATCATCATAACATAATAAATGTATTAATTAAAAATTGAAAAAAAAGGTGGAAAAGAATACAAATCATATAACATCACTCTACTCGCATCTTTTTATAGTTCAAAAAATCCATAACCAGTCCTAAAAGAAAAACCATTGATTCAACTTGATTAGTTGATGGATCTTTTCATTAACTTAAATTGTTTATTACTAGGTTTTGAGAATCATTCCACTTGAAGCATTGGGTATAACTCAAATTGGAAAGAATCCGATTAGGTGAATAATGTATTATATTGATTAATAGTTACTCATTTAGATTTTTCATCTTTGTTTTTTTGGGTGGTTGTGTTTGGAATATTTGAAGGTACAAGGAGATACCATAACATATGTTGAGAGTCTCTCCAAACTCTTCCTTGTTAGAGGAGAGGCTGCCACTATAGTACAACACAAAACTCCACATTTTCCCTTCTAAATGGGATTTTGTCGGCTCGGTGCGGCTTAGACCGCACTCACTCACTCCTTTCACTGTCTCCTCTTCTTCTTCTTTTGATTATTTATTTATTTATTTCTTCTTTTTATTTTTATTTTTTTGACTAGAGAAACCTTGTTGTCCTCCTTTTTCTCCTCTCATCCTTCCAAGGTTTGATTAATCTATGCATTATGTCCACATTTTGATAGACTTCTTTTCTTATTGGACTCTCTAATTCCAAAGTTTGATCACTAGCTAAGAAGTCTCTCTCAAATGGTTAACCAAATGCTTTAACGTTGTTTTAGTGGAAGGTGTAATCATTAAGTGCCTTGAATTTTATTTTTATTTTTTTTACCCAGATCGCCACGTGTAAATATTCGGAATATGTTCCTCTCTACCTTTACATATGGCCACATCTCCAGATTGTGTATCCCAGATTAATCCTTCAGTATTAGGTTTGATTTTGTATTACAAGCACAATCACAAATCATTCTGATCGGATACCACTCACTTACCACTTACCTATAGATTTAGATATTTATTTTAATTTGAATAATTTATCATATTTTACATTATTATAAATTAATAATTATTGTATGATTTAACAAATATATAATTTTGTATTGTATAATTTACAAATATACATTTTTGTATATGAATAATACTCTTGTTAAATATCAATCATACATGCATGAACTTTGCATTTGTTATTAGATGTGATGAGAAAAAATTCAATTTCAGAGTGTAAGGCTGAGAAGAAATTGAAATTAATAAAATTTACAAAAGAAAATAATATTTAGGTAATTCTATCATTATTTGTGTTATAGACAAATTTTTATTGAGAAATATATATCTTATTTATACATATTACATTGAATTTTCATGAAAAAAAAATATATATATATATCTTATCTAACAAATTTTCAACATATATATCTTCGAACAATCTCAGACCATTCATAATGCACATCGTATATTTTTTGGGATCATCCATGTGTCTACTTTTCCATATCATAAAAGCTTCTTCAATTATTTCTTTTGAATCACACAACCATGCCTTAGAACTTTTTGACATATATATATAACATTAGATACATCCAATCTTTTACATAGTTTATTTTAATTGTACTTGTTTCATATATATATATATAGTATAAATAAACAAAGAGTGAACAATTAATTACGAAAAAAATAACATCCTACAATTAACATAAAATGATTTTATGAATGTATATAATTCATAGGGGCACATGATTCAAATCATGTCGTTGAAGCTAAACTATTAAACCGTTATGCCATGGCACATGTATTAGATACCGTTAAAGCCAAGGTGCCCCTATAGATTAAATATAAATATAAATATAAATAAATAATAATAGATCTTAATCTGTGAAGAGAGAAATGGAGATGTACGTCAACATATAATTGTACTTGTTTATGTATTAATAATCATCATTAGTTCCATTTTTTATTTACTAATTAAGTGAGGCATCATGGCTACAGTTCATATTATTCGCTCTATAAGAATCTTTTATGTTTTTTATTTCTTAACTAAAAATTAAAGATGGTGAGAGTGAAAACTATTGGGTCCCATTTATACTTGATTGAACAACAGTTTTGTTAATCACGCTTTTGTTTAATTGTTTGATAATGATACGATAGAGATGATATAATCATGTTATTCAGCACTTCCAATGAGAGAAGATTTTGGGATAAACAAAAAAATAGAAAATTTTGTTGAAACATGGATTTTTTAATTAATAAACATTGTTGTTAAGTAAAACTTTAATCAAGTTGGCCAAGTAGTCCATGGTCCATCTGAACTTGGGATTGATATGGTCAAGAAGTCATCATCAAAAGAGGACCATGCATATGTGTGGTTCATCTAGATTGTACTATATATGTTTTGATTATTTTTCATTAATTAAAATATATTTTTTTGGTTAATTAACCATTTAACCCCGCATGACAGTATATATCAATCATGAAAAATAAAGTCCATTTCTTATCTCAGTAGTATTTTCATGCATGTATATGCATAATTTTGGTATATTTTAAGAACCCTGTTAATTATCTAATAATATCCGTAATTGCTCCCAATCAATATAAATGTTCCTGACTTCCTGTAGGTATCAGATTGGTACTATATATTTTTAAAGTATAATTATTACAAATAATAACACTCAAAAATTTAAATAACCTCGCATTCGTTTTCTAGAATAAATAGGAAAAGCCCTATCGACATGATTTTGACCTAAACCTACCTTAACTAGCTGTTTTTATTGAAACATATCAATCATGTAAAAAAAAAAATTGTATTCATTCGCATTTAAAAAAAAAAAAGGGTTTTTATTTTTAAGTCCCCAATTACCATCATATTTAGTGATTGATCTCTCTCACTTCTTCATGTTTAGGTTTTAATTCCCACATTTAAAGGATAATTCATTTTTAGTCCCTAAGAGGGACCTATTAATAAATTATTTAATTTTTTTTTTAGTCCTTAATAGAGGATAAAAAGGAATTATTCTTTAAATCTAGGGACTAAAATTCAAATACAAAGAAGTGAGGGATCGATCACTAAATATGATGGTTTATGGGAACTTAAAAATAAAAAACCCCTAAAAAAAAAGATGTATATGATAAACCTCCAAAGTTATTTTTTTAAATTTTTTTCTTGCTGAAAGCACTAAAAAGGGAGAAGCGCCCTGAAGACATGATCCCAACCTCCACCCTACCCCAAGTAGTGTTATCTAAATTTATAGAGAATATGAGTGAATACTGGATAATAACATCAATTTGTTGTTTGTTTTTTTTAGATAAATTCTGATAGCTATGTCTGAAAAAATTAGGATAGGTCTAAAAATTATTATAAGGAAATGTTGGAATTGTTTATCAGGGCTTATATATGTCAATTGATAAAAATATTATTTTTTATCATTTTAAAAAATTTATCTCACTTAACAGTCACACATACACATTCTAAAAATTGTCACATCTATCAAATTAATCACATATCTCTCACACTTATTCAATGGTATAGTTGTCATTTAAAAAATTATAAACTCTTATACATTCTTTATCCACCACTTATCATCATTTTATCAAAGGTAAACCAAACCACGAAAAAGTCACATTAATTATGTTTTTCAATGAGAATAACAGAAAATACAACGAAATATAAATTTTCTTATTCAACATGGATTACTACCTATCTCGGTAAAGCTATCACACCCCATACAGGCTCTAAGCCCTGTTTGGATACGGAATAATCTGGAATAAAGTAGAATAAATAATTTTTTGTGTTTGGATGCAACAAATACCCTAGAATAATATATGCCAAAATAAACTAATATAAAGTTGTATATGGATTTCAGTCAATCTTTGGAATTAAAATTATTATAATTTATTCTACCCAAAGAATATGTGAACCCACTGTCAAATCAACTATCATTTTCTTATAAAAATCACATGTCAAATCAACTATCCTTATTTTTTCACATTTTATAATTTTTTATCCATTCTTTATTCAAATTTTATCTAAACAACAAAAAACTTATCATTACTTTTCTGAATGAAAATAATTCAAAACACAATAAAACACAAAACCACATATCCCACTGCTATACTCACTTATGCTGATACAATTATATATCTCGAAATAAGTCTTATTATGTATCGAAAAACAGGTTAAAAGATTTATAATACATTGATGACATGCATAAGTATTTATTGGGAGTTTTATTTGATAAGAAAAAGTTTTTAAAAATAATTTTTCAGGGGCGTTGAAGCAGACAGCCGTTGATATCTGTCTGCATAGGTATGTTTGACACACCAATCGTTTGATGGACTTTCTTGATCAAACCCCGTCCACTTCACCATGGCTGCCAAAACGTCAGCCGTTTGATCGATAAGCCGTAAAGCAAAAGTCCCTCGTATTAATAGAGTGCTTAATAGGGCGGATTAGGATTAGGATTAGATTAGAAATCAAGAAACGTTTTTGTGAGGGGGGTCGATGCATGGGGACCAATAATATTATATAATATAGGTCTCATTCGGCCATAGTTGGAGCTTTTCATTGCACTAATAATAAGGACCTAAATATTAAATTAAATTAAATGTATGACCGACCGCTACTAGTGGTTGGTGATGACACCACCTCCCACCATAACCCCCCTCTCATGCATCTCATCCATCATGGACCTTAATTGATTGCCAGGGTCTACCTGATCTTCAGTTTTAATAATTGATTTTTTACAATCTTAATATGTTTTGATATTTTTTTAAATATACATACCGGTTCAGTGAAACACACACTTTTAGTCATACTTAAATGATTAAATATATGTTTTCTTAATCTAGTAAGAGTAGTTAAAAACCAATTTATAAAAATAATTAAACAAAAACTACTCTTAACCAATAATTTATAAAAATTTATTTATTTTGTCAATAAAACTAAAGTTCAAATATTTACATTTGAAATCAATTATCTAAAAAGAATTAAATTTATTTAAATAAAGAAAACAAAAAAGATTGTAGTAATGATTGCATGAGATGAGGATAAGAGATATATATTTGAATACGTGTCAAAGATTAATATCTAATGCTCAAAAAAGTTTGCAAGATATTCATTCTCCTCCAAACTTTTTTATTTATGAGAAAAAAAGGGGGTTACATGTTCAAATAAAGAAAAGATGGATGAAGAGAGCGTGAGATCACCATCACGAATAGTTTATTAATTAATGAACATTGTTTTTTAAAAGACCGTTTGTGTTATACAGTGCAACCGTGACATAAACTGCAGCACTTTTAGGTGCAAATTTTTTAAAACAGTGTATGTACTAATTAATCACTGTCTGTCAAAAAAATTAGATATTCTTGTAGAAAAAGTTCCTAGTTTAGTCTTCTTCTCTAGCTGTTTATGTTTGTCACACTTAAAATAAACAATTTTTCTACTCACCTACCTATAGGGGCTATAAGAACTCTTAAGAGCATCTTATTCGCAAGTACACAAAAATTTCAAGTATCTTTTGGTGCAAATTTTTTTTCTTCATATTTTTGCGTATTAAACGGGGACAATTAATTATAGTTCTTTATGAAGACGCAGTCAACAGAGTTTCAAAATTACAGATTGAGTGGTGAATTTTTAGGTCTGGCACTCCAGTCAACAAAATCTCAACAATGAAGATTTCTCTCATATTTTAAAGTCATACCTTATTCTTAGTCCATTTGTTGTGACCGTTTTTATTTTTGGATATGACTTCTTAATGTGGACAATATCTTCAAACACATTCAAATGTGGTGGTGTCATATCATCTCTTTTTAAAAATAATTTAGATTTTTATCTTATTTTACAATGTTTTGTTGGATAAACTCTAGCCCTCGTTTGGATACAGTCATATTTATTCTAGATATATACAAGTATTCTGACATAAGTGAGTATAAATAAGGATAAAATGATTTTGTATTTAGTTGTGTTTTGAATTATTTTTATCGGGAAATATAATAGTAAGTTTTTGTTGTTTGGATAAAATGTGAAAAAAGTGTGGATAAAGATTTATAAAATGTGAAAAAATGATGAAAATTGATTTGACAGGTGATTTATAAGAGGTGGTGACAGTTGATTTGACAGTGGATCCACATATTCTTTAGGTAGAATAACCTCTAATAACTTTAATCACAGGGGTTGAGTAGAATCTATATGCCACTTTATACCAGTTTATCTAGGCATAAATTATCCATGTATATTTTAGGCATTCAAACACCTTATTTAACATATTTCACCTTATTCAATAATCTATCCAGGGTCATATTGCATCCAAATGGTTGCTCACTTTTGAAATTTTATTACAATATGTTTAATTTTATGATAATTTGTTCATGTATTATTTAAACACCATTTATAATTTGTACTATATTATTATGCACTTTTATAAATTATTAACTTGTACATTGTTATTCATTGTATGTATATTTTTATATTAATTTTATAAATTGCCATATATGCATCTTATGTATATTATAATAAATATCATACATTGTTAACTAACCTTGCCTATACACATAATATTGGATGAAATTTTTAAAAAAAAATTATATATCACAAATGTGATATTTTAACATGTTTAAAAAGTAAAAAAAAAACTATAAAAATATGGTTTAAAAATATCATTTTAAAAAAAATTACCCATAGGTGACGTTTCGAAACGGATATTCAAACAACCCGACACCTGACGTAGAAAATCTCGATCCGATTAAAACAAATTATAAAGGGAGAGATTATTATTATTATTATTATTATTATTATCGTTATCAACTTAAGTAACACTTAATACTATTTGACTTGCAATGTTTTCTTTATATATTTGTTATTTTGCGTGGCAACGAGAAGTCCGAGTTCAAATGATCACGGTTCCCGAGTTCAGTTTGATTGGATTTAATTAATCGGGTTTATCTTGGAAATCTGACCAATCGTATTTAATTTGGCGAAAGTCATAATAGGTCTCGAGAGCCGGTTCACTAACCACTATTTATTATCCTCAATTTATCGTCAGATCATTTTATCATCTCGGTAGGATTTTTTCTTAAAAACTCGAATAGGTCTAAAAGCCTAGTGAACCTAGGCTAGACCCAGTAGGAGAAGGTCTCCACAATCATTGGGGACAATCTAATCTAACCTTTAGTCTTTTTAGCTAGACATTTATTGACATATTGTCTATATTAACGGTAGGAGAATTAATCAATTTCAAGTTGGAGATGCATGACTACATGAGATTAATTAGTACATTTAAGTATTATAATAATAACCGCTTGTTATTCATGTTTCTTTAATGTCAAGTTGGATAAGAATCAACCATTCGTCTAGTTGCATACGAATCTACCCCTTCTCATGATATTTATTATTCATTCACCTGCTCAACATGTTTAATTATAAATAAGCAAAATAATGTCATTCAGATTTGTGTTTACCCTATTCACATGTGAATCTAGCATTGCAGGATTTCGTTGCATTGAATTGAGGGATTAGACACATTATTTTATTATTTTTGTATAACTTAGTCATGGTATTAGTACTTAGAAGTAGAAAAAAACAATGGTGTTTAATTAGACTGATGATCAAATGGGCTATGAGCTGGAATATGTTAGAAATTCAGAAGAAAAAATATAGTAACAACAACTATTACCTATTTTAGTGACCAAACTGATGATGACTAGTAACACAAAGATAATCAACATTCATAAAAAAAAATGATAGGATAACAGTGTCTTCTCGTTTATTCAAAATTTTAATATAACCTAATTAATCAAGGTTTAGTACATCAAAGTAAAAAAAGGGAAAAATTCATATAACCCTGTAAACTTGCTGAAATTCATATAAATGATATAACCGTGAAAATACTTATGTAAATTCAAAAAGTCCCTTGAATTAAATTTATGTTGACAAGTGAGGAATATATTGTTCAGTTATAACTTTAACTGATACACAGTATGTAAAAAAAAAAACCCTATAATGTATTAAAATACAAAAATTAACTATAAATGGCGATTTTACCCATCTACATAGGGTTTTGTAATTTATTCAAATGAATAAAATCGTCATTTACAAATTATTTTCTATATTCTAAACGCAATGTATGAGTTTTTTTTGTATATTATATTTTCAATTATGATTAATCAAACAAAATATTGATAGAATATTCGTAATCTATTAACGAAAGTTTAATTCATAGAATTATTTGGATTTACATATGTGTTTCATGAGTTATATGGATTTTAAACGGTTTACAAAGGATTATTTGAATTTTTCTCACAAAAAAAATATAATATCAAATGGATATATAAGTTGGAATATATCAGGAATATAATTTTAAAAAATAACAAAAATTACTACCTAATGATAGCCAGTAAATAAAAAGATAATCAACCCCCACGTAAAAAATGATAAGATCATGACAAATGGAAAATTTGGAGTCCCCAAAAAAAAAAGTTAGGATCGCAGACTCGAGAGGCTTCGAAAATCAAAACGCAATAACGTGCATGGGAAAGTTGACTTATAAGTTCACCCCCCACAATGTATAATGTTGGCAAACTGAACCACCAAAGAACTCACACATGTTGAGTGATTAAAAAATAAAATAATAATAGAACGATTAAAGGCATTGTTTTTATGTCCAAATCATAACACCATGTGGATTAGCGTTGATGAGGTTGTCAGATATGATGCTTGTGTTGGAAGGTTACATCTGCATGTGATCACGGATGGAAGATCTTACCTTTTTGAGAAGCAAATCAAAGTAAGTACCGACCATTCAAAAAATAAGATAAAATAAAAAGAAAAAATTCAAATAACTATGTAAACTGAATGAAGTCTATATAACCTTCTGACTTTTTTCTCAAATTCATAACATGTGTGTAGGAGCCAAAATCTGTCATATCTCAGGATCCGTTTAAAATGTTATACCGTCCCGACCCATCACATTTTCATCATAACACACCACCATCCCAGGTCGGACTAATAAGTAGTCTAGTCGGACTCCCGACCAGACCTGGGTGAATGGGGGCATAGCTCCTGTCCGACTTGAACCAAAATCATGAAGTCCACATCGGCGAGATATTAGGAATTCTGAGAAAATATTCCCTGACACAGTGGCTATAACGAACTGTCAAAAAGTATCTCCCACGTGTCGATCGATCCAGGAGCCACGTGGAAGAGTCCATTCCATGATATGCTCACACCTCCATAGATATAGGCACATCCATTCCCACTATAAATAGAAGGGTATCCCCTTCACAAAAGGGGGAGGAGACAGACAGAGAGAGAGAGGGAAAGAGATAGACTTCTTCTTCTTTCCCAAAACAAAGAGAACCCTAGACCCAAGCTTTAAATCCCATTTTAATGGAGATTGGGCTTCATCGTCGGAGGTTCTCACCAAAAAGGAACTATGTGTGGCTTGATCCCTTGAAAAGGGTACGTAGGCAGTCTGATCTACATCAGGTTCAGTCTAGACAAACCTCACCAATTCCTCCACGGCGGAGTCTCATCGTCGTCTCTTCGCGGATCTACTCAAACCAAGCCCGGACCGTCTTCGAGTCCGGCCCATCCAAGGAGGAGGACATTTTCACCTCCCACAATGTGTAAATCCAAATAACTTTTTAGATTAAATTTTTGTTAACAAATAAAGAATATTTTATTAATATTCTGTGTTGTTTAACCCTAACAAAAAACACAATATACTAAAATAACCTTTTACAATTTGGTAAAAATGTGAAAAACGTTATGTAAATGATGGTTTTATATTCGAATAGATTATAAAACATTATTCAGATGAGCAAAATAATCATTTATATAAAACTTTTCACATTAATTTTTAACACATTGTAGGGATTTTTTAATAAATTATGTTTTCAATAAATAAAATATTTACATAATACTCAACATCTGTCAACGAAAATTTAATTTAAAGGAATATTTGAATTTATATTGATGTTTTCAGAGGTTATATGGATTTTAGAAAAACACGGAGAGTTATATGGATTTTGGACAATTTACAAAGGGTTTATATGGATTCCCTAAAATAAAATAAAGAAAACGTTGGAATTGGGCGGTGGGAGGTCACGACGCATGCGGCGGCCGTTCCGATGCCTCTTGCGCAGTCCGAGCCGCCACCACCCCATTCATGCATGCTACACTTTCCTCCTCTTCAATTAATTTGTTCACACACACCATATATTTACATGCATCAATATATGATATATCTACGTGTATGTACTATCAATTTCCGCACGTATCATGTAATGTAATAAGGGAATGTAAGTATATTATGTATATTCATTTAGTTGATTTTAGCAATAAAATTTCAGACGTAACATTTCATCAAAAATATATATATAAAACAATAAAATAAAATAAAATTGATAAGAAAAAAAATCACCAATATAAATAATCTAAATTGTTTCTAGCACACGTGTTATACCCAGATAAGATATTGCATTCTTCCTTTTTTAATTTAAAATTAAAAATAACACGTTAGGCATTTATAATTTATTATGGAAAATCAGAGGTGCTTTGCTTGTCGGTAAGATTAGTACATTTTTTAATATAAAATCTTGTGATGGTTTTATATTTTGAAGAAAAAATTTAAGCTAGAAGTGACTCACGTGTTAGACAACAAAATCACGATATGGTTTTGGTGTGCTTGTGTTTGGTACTAACGACGAGTCATATATGATTTTTTTTTTTTTTTAAGAAACTGAGATTTTGAGATGTATGTATGTTTTGATTTGCGGATAAATCTGATAATGTTAACTCACCCAATATCTCATTCATGATTATTGAAATACAAGTGTGAATCAGGAAAAATATAATGGGATAATAAAATCATCTACAACTAGAGATTCTTTTATGGCTTTTTGACAAAGCATGTGATAATAGGACACATGTTTCTTTTAAAAAAAAATTAAAATTATAATTAGTTATATAAAACTTAGCTGCCAGCCTCTCTTTTTGTAAAAAAAATTGAAACAGAGATTAAATGATTCTGAAGTATATAGTCAAACAAAGTCAAGCATTGAACATATGTATCATGGAAGAAGAAAAAAATTATTGTTACATGTCAATAATTGATGGTCCTAAGTCCATAGTCCTCCCGGGCAATAGCAAATTGATTAAAACTATTAAACCTATACATTGACAAAAAAAAAAATAGCATCTTGAATGAGATTTGGAGCTTCAAATGTGTTTATTAATGTATGGATTATTCCAAATCCATCCAAACAAACAAACACCTCAGATTCAGTTGTGGCACATCTAAATAAAAATCAATCCAAATAATGAATCCTTCTAAAGAGGGGCTCCCTGTGGAAAAGACAACGCGCATTTAAAAAAAAACTGCTCACACAAACACACAAAAACACACACCCCACCCAAAGCCCATCCCTCTTATTGTGCAATTCCAACAGGTCTTGTCTCTCACTTGTCTGCTGAGGGGGGTGGAAGATCATTGTCCCTTTCGAAAAACAAGTAATTCTTCATCACTAATGGTAATAATAATAATAATAATAATAATAATAATAATAATTGGAAAGACTCATCCATGTTATATGCATATCTTTCCATTTGTAGTGTAGTGTGTTTGATTTGTACTTCGTGGGTGAAATGGGAGGCAAAATTTAGGCTTGACTCCACTTGAGGATGGGATCAATGAACTCATTTTGAGAATATTCTTTTTTTATGGTCATAATTTATTATACATAGTCTTTATACGCCACTTTGTATGTAGTCAAATTCCGCCAACAATGTTTTATTAGATGAAACATATAACTTTTTTATTTGGATGATATATACAATACAGTAAAATATGTACATTTTTATGAAGATACAAGCTTCATTACATGAAATTTACTTTTAAAAAAATCAAAGCCTATGAGAACTGCACGTAGGACCTCACATTATCTTTTTTATATAAAAAAACAAGTATTCCTTAGAATTGTTTATTAACTCTTTTATAATTAGCCAATGTTTTTTTTTATTCTCTAATCCTTTTTTCATTTTTTTTTGTTTGTTTTTAGTAGTCAAAGGAGAATTGCAATATTCAAACATAGCAATATATTGATGAAAGGGAAAGGAGTCCCCCACACCACCCAAAGAGATGCAAAACAAAACCAAAAAAATAAAATAGGGACCCCATTTGGATATGGGAGATAAAAAGACCATATTGAGGAGTTAATGCTACCCATAACCAACCTGGCCACCTCTCTCTTTCATTTCTGCCTTAGCTGTTGTGAAATGATAGCCTACCACAGCCACATCGTATTGGCTTCTGGTTCTTCTCAACATAAGATCATTGAAACAAAACATCACCCACCAACATAACCAAAGCAAAGCTTAATTGCTTACATGACCCAATCCCACTAAGCATATGCACAGCTTTTCTTTTTCGGTGCACAGACAGGCATTAATTCATGTCCATGTACGTTTGTAAAGCCTTTCATTTATACCTCTAATATATTAAAATGAAATAATAGTTGTTATATGTAGTGTTATATACATTCTCATGATGAGATACATGTTTTTTCGATCAGATGACATATTTTAGAATATAAATTATAAAAGAAATTTCTCCACGTGTTATAAATTAGGTTAGTTTAATATATATTAAATTATAAAAAATATAATAAAAAATGACTGAGTGTATAAAAAACAGTCTCTAAAATTGACCCAAAAAAGCATAGTGAGACAGACATTCGTGAGGGCCCCTTGTGAGAGAGTCACCTGGCAAATGGGCCTTCCCTTAAGAAACTAAAGACAGCTGCCGCCCTAAAAGAAACAATAAATAAAGGAAAAATATATGAGAGGTCCCTCCAACCAAAAAGAAGAGGAATTTATGTGGCCCTTTCTCCTCAAAAACTGAAAACCCACCAAAGCTTTTCCCCTTGTTTCCATTCAAATCCAGGGTTATTATTAATGAACCCTTCCAAAAAGCTGTCATTAATAAATTTCACCCCTCACAATAATACCCTTCATTATTACCACCATCAAAAAATTCACCTTGTACATATGTGGTTCATGAGAAATAAATCCATGTATCCAATGAAAGACACTTGACTGTCATTGATTCCAGACCTAGAATGCTATAAATCTGGAACCGTACGGTCCGATGCAAAAATCTCCTAATGTTTGTGGCCCACTATTATGATGTTACAAGGTTCGGCCACAGGTCACAATCTTTTTCAGATTTGAGAACCTTCAATGCAGTCAGTACTTCTATCTATATTAGGTTTCCCCATCATTGTAAGTTTTAACCCATTTCATATTTCACCCCCTCACATCCAATATAATTGAAAATAAGCCATAGTAACTTTATCAAATGCTGATGTTCCATTTTAGAGTTTATTTAGAACTAACTTGATAAAAATAACAATGTGACTTTGTTGCCAGTTGGCTGGGCTCGTGGTGGACATGTAGTGCCCCCACCCTCCCACCCACGGCGTGACGGGGACCATCTCTCAGTTTATCCGACCTCATGAGAACGTGAAGATTCCGGCGGAGAATCTTAGTCAAGATTTTTCTCTTTTACTTTATCCCTCTGCTTTTGTTTCCTGTGGTTAGGATGGGAGAAAGATTATGGCAGACATTGAACAACCTTATTCAGAGGAGCTGTTCATGGACCTATTCATGTTATTGAATGAATGGTTGGCTGTAAAGTATCATGGCAGACAGTAACATAGGATTAGTGAGTTGGAGGGGGGGGGGGGGGGGGGGGGAAGAGGGTATGGTATTTTCAAAGGACTGTTGAGTGAAAGCATCTCTTGCTGATATTTATTGAATCAACTGTGATGTGTCTACATGATGGACAAGACAAACGAGCGATACCGAATCACTGAATTGACTCATATATTGACCTGGTTCACTGAAACTTTGCTTTCAGAAGCCAAGCACTCCCACTTCAATGAAACTTTAGACTTTTGGATTAATTCGATAACTCTGATTGATTTCAGTCCTAGATTTCGTTGAAGAAAAATTTTGTATATGATTTTCATGAATGAACACATGAATGAAAGATTCAAACACAATTTTTCTTAGTGTTCCAGCAAAAGGAGAATGAGAATGAACGTCAAACTGACCCTTAATATTACACACAAGGTGATGTAGGTAGTGTTTAAAACAGGCTTGAAAAAAAACATCTTTCACTTAATACATTTTTTTTTATACAAAGGCTTGGACAGGGAACATAGACCCAACCATACTAGAAACCCACTACTATTACTTATTTAGGTTGACATGGGCCAACATGGGCCCAAATGAGATAGTGAATCAAAGCCCACGAGGACCTAATCACAAAGTAACTGCAATTAAAATATTAATATCACCAGACACAACTCTGCATAACCATTGTATCGAGACAGTAGTTTTGAATTAATTGCTGGCCTGGAATTGTACAATGCATTAAGGTCAACAGGTGATAGTTGTTGCATCTGATAATTTGATATGATAGAAATGTCACAATTTGAGCAGAAACACACACCAAAAAGCATGACCAGTAATTGCTTTGTCACTTTCCTATGGAAATACATAACACCATCAATGGCTGCCTGCCTCAGATGCTCTTCGAAGGGATCTCTGAAGGGGCCAGGAAGAAACCAGGCCACTCTTTTTTGTTTGCTGAGGCAGCTGAGATATCCAATTTATTGAAATGAAAATGCCATTGATAGTGACATACTTCTCTTTCATGAGGACTCTGGAATCACATAATATTTTTTATACGCGAACTTGAATTACAAAACTAATCTTTTAATGATTCACTTTGTTGTTTTTTTAACACAAACTGGTAAGGTCCAAATGAACTTATATTTTATAATATGGGAAAGAAGACGTCACACTGACTCTGGAACCACACACTATTTTTTTTCTTCTTTTTGTTCCACGCTATTGACGATTCAGAGCACAAAGAATACAAACACCATTAAGAAAAGAATTAGAATCACAAATATCTTTATCAAGAGCCACCTGTTTGAAGATATCCGATTTAGATTCTGTAATAGGGCACTGCGCGCATTTTCGACATTCATCAATGACTCTTCCATGTTATCATCAATCCTGCACAACGGTAAATGCAAATTGGAGGCCTGACAAATCTTTGGAACAAAAACCAAAATTTAAAGCTGAAGAAAACCTCTTCTGTATGCTAACTTGACTAGTTTTCAGACGTTTCAAGTATCAGACTGTGAAGATAAGGAAGTTCATAAATGAAGAAAAGGCTTGTGTCCTAGGAACTTTAATGCACAACAGTTTACCCTCATAGATTGTAGATATGTTTGCAGTTATTTTATCCTACGGCCACTAGGATATCAAAACTTATAGATATAATTCAAGCTACTTGTGATGATATGACTAATTCTAGCAATCCATAACAAAGTAAAGATGAAAAGCAGATCCACATGACACGCATAGGTTGGTAATACCCAGGGATCAACACAGGAGTGCTGCTCTAGCCAGCCATAGATGCACATGCTTATTTCATTTTTCACGTGCATAGTTTTGTG